>JBBPBP010009780.1:8112317-8126380 GCA_037974735.1 Cicer chorassanicum
AAGCTCATATTATAATAATTTTATACTCCAAATTTACTTTTATATATAAATAAAAGATATTTTTAAATTTTCAAACTCAAAGTATACTATTATAAAATTATAGAACATAATTAATGTAAAATAAAAAATAAATTTACACAAATATTTGTAAACATAATATTTCAACATTGTTAAAAAAATAGTTAGATAAATTTCTATTGTTTATATTTTTAATCAATAAAGTTATAAAATCATATTTGTCCCATATAGACGAAAACCTTTATTTATTTTTTGACAAAAGACAAAACCTTCTTTGTTTTTTTCGACGTAAGGCCAAAAATCAGTATTAACCGTTGATATTCTGATATTATTATGAATTTGCCTAACATTAGTTATGCTAAAAATATTAATATTTATTTTTGAGTGATTCATTTTCAACGAGTTTATTTGATATTTCATTTTTCCGGCGACACAAAAAGAAAAGAAAAAAGGCTACGAATTTTCAGTTCCAACCATTTTGCGATGGCTCTACTCTCTTCAACTTCACGCGCTCCACTCGTCTTCCCTCAAAACCCTAAACCTCTTTCTCTCTCTTCTCTTCACTTTCGAATCTCTCTCTCTCCTCGCTCTCCCAGATTCCCTACTCTTCGCTTCATCTCCGCCGTCGGCGAAACCGGAGACGCCGATAAACCATCCGCCAAGATCACCGACGAGTGGGGCGAGAAATCCGAACCCGAACCCGAACAGTCCACATCCTCTAAGCTTCCAGATTCGGATCCTCCCAAGGATGAGGATGAATGGGAAGAAGGAAAGGGAGATGATGCCGGTGGATATATCGACGCCGGGAATGGAACTCCGGTATCTGGTACTGAAGCTTCGACGGAGGAGGGAGTGAATGAAACGCTGGAGGGGCTGAAGCGTGCTCTTGTTGACACTGTCTATGGGACTGAGCTTGGCTTCCGAGCCGGGTCAGAGGTGCGAGCTGAGGTGACCGAGTTGGTGTCTCAGTTGGAAGCTGTGAATCCCACACCTGCTCCGGTGGATGAACTTGACCTTCTGAGTGGAAATTGGGTGTTGCTGTAAGTTAGAATCGTTTTGTATGTTTTCAATTATTTGTTTTTAATAGTAATGTTAATGTTATGATTATTATAATATGAATATGATAATATCTCTGAATTTTCGAATGAATGATTTCCAAATTCCAATCATAGGTTGTGAAAATGTGATCGACCTCAGTTGGAAATTGCTGTATAAATAGAGCAGTGTTGACAATTAGCAGAGTGGAATTTGAACGAATCACTATTGCTCTATGCTCTATGCTATAACATTGTAGTGTACATTTCTATTTCCTGCAATCTGCAATTAACTAACTCAAAATGTATTGTATTAGCGAGTCTTAATCGAAGTACTTATTGTTTGTATGATTATCAAACCGATTTCAGGTACACAGCATCTTCCGAACTGTTGCCTCTTTTAGCAGCAGGATCATTACCTTTGTTGAAAGTGGATAAGATAACGCAAACAATTGATATCGACAGCTTCACAATTATAAACTCCACAACATTGTCTAGCCCTTTTGCCTCATTGTCTTTCAGCGCATCTGCCTCATTTGAAGTTCGAAGCCCTGCAAGAGTACAGGTATTCTCATGAAAACCTTCACATTTTATTAAAACCTTTACACCCTAATGTTTGTCCTATCATGGTTCATGAATCACGTCTAAGAAAATATTTGACTGTATTTTATTAATTTTCCATTTAAAAATTAACCACTCAGGTAGTCAAGCATTAATGTTCTTGCTAAAATTAAAAATTTAAGATGTTCAATTTACAAAAGCCTTAGTTGGTTGCTCTGATTGTGCTTAAGACTCTCAATTAGTATTTTCCCTTTAGCTTCAGACTTAGCAAGTTAGATGATTGGGATTTGTGGGTTTTTGTTCTTACAATTAACCAAAAACACATGCATATTGCTTAAGGCACTAGTGGTCTGCATCTTACCGAAGGGCAGCGACTCAATTAGCCAGAGGTGCAGTCCCTACTGACTTACTACCTTAGTTCTTTAGTTGTGCCTATGGGCATCTTTGACTGCACCCAAAAGAAATAGAAAAGACAAAGTAAAGGATAAGAACAACCTACTTAATTTATTATGGAACTTCTAAGTTTTAATAAATGTTTCTTTCATAAGCTCTTCTACTCGTGTTATGAAAACTGACATATGGTTTTCTTAGTATGAAGCATTAAGATAGCAATGTAATGAAGAATATGCTTGCAACACTGTATGTATGTATTGTATTTACCGATACTTCCCGAGTTCATGGTATTGTAGTTGAGTAGTCATATAAATAGTTGTTGATACTTCCAGTCGCATTGTATTTAAACTTTAGTTAATAGATAATTGCTAGTTGCCACTGCTCTGTCTTGCAAACGTGATTCGCTTGTTGCATAACGTCAGTGATATTGCTATAAGAATGCTACCCTTTGTTATAAGTTAATCATTAGTTTCCTCAGCGTGCTTAGAACTTTTTAGATTGCATATGACTAGAAACTCTTCCTAACATTTCTAAATGAAAACAGGTTACATTCAAAGAAGGATCACTACAACCTCCAGAGATAAAGTCTAGAATTGACTTACCAGGAAACATAGACATTTTTGGCCAAAAGCTTAGTCTAGGGCCTCTGCAACAATCTCTCGGTCCTCTGGAGAATGTGGTGGCAAACATATCACGTGCAATTTCAGGTCAGCCACCTCTTAAGATTCCCATACCTGGTGAGAGGACAAGTTCATGGCTTCTTACCACATATCTTGATAAGGATTTGCGAATATCAAGGGGAGATGGCGGTCTGTTTGTCCTTGCAAGAGAAGGGAGTCCCCTTCTTGATCAGTAGGAAAGTAATAAGATTTAGCTTTTGATAATCCGCACCCCATTTCCCTCTGCCCACCCAAAATGTGAAAGGTATAATCACAATGTATCATTTTTTACCTTCTCAAACTGTTGTATATTCAAAGGATACATAGCTTATGTTGTCAAAATGTAATTCTACCATCTATAAAATTTCGGAGAGAAGCAATAAGCATTGTTGGTTATTTTGTTATATTCAACATCTATGATTTCCTATAAGAACAAACCAACCTCCAAAAGAATTGACCACACTCATTCGTTCTTTTCGTGGGTAAAATAATAAGACCCTTTATGAAACTACTTTTTAGATGATAAAACTGTTTAACTCAGCATGTTCATAAGCCACTAGGATTGTTCTATTGGTGAGGGATTTGGTAGTATAGATGAGATCATAGATTCAAACTTCATTGTTTCCATTGTACACCAAAAAAGATCTCTGCATGTTGGTCGCTAGATTTAAATCTTAGTCAATTGAGGCTTAGTTTTTTATTTCTCCCTTGAATGTCTTGGTGGTTGTGATTCTCAATTCTCTGTTGTGCTGCATCTGCCGCGGCTATAATAAGAAACACATAGCAAGAAAATAAATTTAGAGAAAAACAACAGATTGAATCGATGAAAGAGATCGAAAGGTTGTAATATATACTGAATGTAAAGGATCGAAGACCTTTCCACAAATTTGATGTTTGTTGGCACTCAAAAACAATTTAAGACCGACAAAGAATCGAACCAATTCAATTAATTCGAAAATTAGTTTAAGACATGATTTGATAATCAACCAATTGAACTTTGTTTATAAGTCAAATGATTTAAACATGACAAACTATGCCTAACTCATTTGATTCATATACCATCGTATACGAATTCATTATAATAATGAGTATAATAGAAAGATATATGAATTATCGTCCTAGAAAGGTGACCATGAAAAAACAATTATTAATAAATTTCATAACAATAATATTATAGACTAAAAAAGGTATAATTTTATATTTTAATTTCAATGTGGTAAAATTACGAAATACTGAAGAATATAACGGCTAATCAATGCTCGA
Organism: Cicer chorassanicum; assembly: GCA_037974735.1. Taxonomy (NCBI): domain Eukaryota; kingdom Viridiplantae; phylum Streptophyta; class Magnoliopsida; order Fabales; family Fabaceae; genus Cicer; species Cicer chorassanicum. The sequence continues at coordinate 8,116,246 of JBBPBP010009780.1, forward strand.
AAACAGTCCCATAATTTTTTTAGGCCATTTAACTTTCCATAGAGCACTTTTGAGATAAATACTTGCACAACCCTAGATTTTCTTCTACAACAACGGGCTATTCCATTTAATAAATATTGGAATCAAAATTACATTCAATATCTTGATTTTGAATACACATTTTTCTGTTCAAGATTTGTCATCTTTTGCTTCAATCTCCATCTTTATAATATACAGAGTTTACATAAAGTGCAAATTTTGACATGTATCAAAAACTTCGAGTGCAAATAGTTCCATGAAAGCAACTTCTATTACACTCTTTTTCAAAATGTTTATATTACACATTTTTTTATCAAAATTCAAAAGGTTTATCTTATCTCACACCCACCCTATAACTCTCTCCTTTTTGTACTTTCTCTCTCCATTTATTCTCTATCCACCCACATACGATAAAGAATTGGTGGAGACAAAGTTCTAGTTCTCCATCCCTTTTGTACTTCCTTCCCTTTTGAACATATTTCTTCCATTGGAAAACTAGTGGTTTGAATCGAAGAAATTGAAAATTGGAGGAAATTGATGAAGAATTAACTTGTCACATTTTTTCTTCTGCCCATAAGATTTTAGTCACAAGCACAAGGTTGGACCTTTTCTTCATTACCCATTTTGTGATTGATTTTCCGCCCAAGCAAAAGTTGTCATGAACATAAATACAAAGGGAAATTCCATCTCAAAAGACTAGCTCATTAAGTAAGAGAGCCTCTAGAATTATAAACTTCACTTTTAGGTGAGACTCCTCCAAATAGAACACATAACCATGCACATAATTCATGAGCCGATGTTCTCAACAGCTACACTTGACTCGAAATTTTCATCAATCAGAATCTTCCATTGGCTAAAATTATATGTGGATATCCTTTCTCAACAAAACAGCCTCTTAATAATGTTGTGAGCATAAATCCAAAAGGGGACCAATTCATTAAGTGAGGGAGTTCATATACTTGAATAAGCTTCACTTTTTAGGCGAGACTACTTCAACATGAGACTCAAAAAATATGTGAACCAAGAAATTTTCAAAAAAGAAATACAACGGGACTGCATACTCTTCCCTATTTCTACATTGGTAGTAAACATGAAGGTTATGTGTGATGAGGTTATTAACGATCAGTTCTTTTAACTTAAACTGAAGAGAAATTCATAACCACTAATTATCCAAAATGAACCTTGAAATGGATAAAAATGTTACTGGGCAAGTGCAAACAACACCAAACACGGATGTCCTACGAACATGTTCAGAATATGACAGTATTGTTGCAAAAATTATACTGCAAGCTGCATAAACATAAATAGGTGGGAACTATAAAACTGTTGAAAGAGAATCATAACAGAAATGCACAATCTTCACTATTATGATCAACATGCAAGTATATTAACTGTTATATGAGGTTATTAACAACTAGTACTTTTAACCAAAACTGAAGAAAAAAATGCATAACCACCCATTATCAAAAGGAAACTTGATAGCCTATACAAAGTCAAAAGAGACGAGAGCAAGGCTTCTATCACCATCAATTTCCAACATCGGACACAAGCATTATTCAACCACCTTGTCCCGGCGTGATAAAAAATCGTTTGAACAATAGAAGCCACTGGTGAAGTGATGAACATTAAACAGTTAGTTTTGCAACATCCATTGCATGATGTCCTTCCTCACAACACTCCCCGACCAACTCACTCTGTAGTTTTGTCTAAGGACCTCAGGGCTATAGGTACTGAGGTACCTGCCATGGGTTGTAGTCCCAGCAGGATTTGGTGGTCTCGTCATCCTTGAAATGGTAGGAAATGGCTTTGGCGTTGATGAGGTAAACAAGCGTCTATCAGAGTCCTTCTTCAATAATCCAGAATGACCGGCAGGCTTGTGGTTGGAAGTGCCGGTTGCATGCTTTGTCATGCTCTCTCTTGAGCTACCACCACTAACGGGCAGTTGAGGAGGACCACGAATTTGAGCTGAGGGCTTCATTCGATCTAGATATCGCAAAATGAAGTTTCCAATATTCCTACCCACTTCTATGTCTCTTTCTTGAATGTTCCGATGAACCTTTATTGCTACATCAAATACAGCACGGGTTCGTCTGTGAAGCACCAAAACAAGAAGGCTGATAAAGATATTAAATAACACACAATGCAGTGACAAACATCTACTAACAAGAAACAATTATAAAACAAAAATTAGGACATGTGAAAATCAGTTTTCAAATATTCAATGGTGTCTGTTTGAATGAACATTTGGTAATCATGATTTTGGATGTGATTGATTGATTGCATCAAATTGATTTGGGTACAATGGTGTTTGAATTGAATTAATTTATCTCAATACAAATTTGATGCAGGAGTTGACTTTTTCAACTCAGCACGAAAGCTAGCTTCTATCGTTTCTAGTCTAAATGAGATTTCGAGGCAAAATCAATTTTGCCTAACAATAATCAAACAACAATCATGTTTGTGATTTTTCAGGTGACTCCGTCAATTCCTAACTTCCTATAAACACTGTGAAAGCAAATACACACTTAGTATGCGCATCTGGTTTCACAGTAATTTTAGTAAAATCACATACATTTGATTGTTGTTAGATAAATTGATTTTTGCCTCAAACCTCAATTCAACTAAGTTATAAAATGTAGCTTTTGTATTGGGTTGAAAAATGTAGACTAAGTTTTAAATCAAACTTACTTTCAAATAAAAAACACTCAAACATAAATCACTCCACTTCAAACTCAATTATAATTATAACTAATCAATATAACATAATCAAATCCATTCAAAATCACCTTTCACACAGAAAAGTGAGAAACAAAACACTAACAAATATACATTGCAGAGATATTATCAAGCTAGGTAAAAAGCGAATCAATCAATGATCATTTATGATATCCACAAAATCTAATGCTAGTAATCTTTAACGTCGTGAAATTTTCATTCAGCAAATATCACAACGAAACAATAATTTCTATAAATGTGCAGCTAGATGTTACATAATCGAAATCACAAGAGAATCACGAATCTTGCAAATAATAATATCACAAACTCCATAATTGAAATGTTCGCGAGGAAGAGAAATGAACAAACCTGTGAAGAAATTGACGGATCTTAGGGTACTTAGGGGTTACGATCTTTCGCTGAATCCTGAGAGCAAGTTTGTAGGTTCGTTTCAGACCTAAGAAATACGCAGTTCCAAGTGTTATCTCCCACAGCACCATTGAAATCTGCAACTTTATTTTTCTTCAATTTTCGATCTTATTATGATACAATATTATTGCTATGATTGTTTTTCAAGTTGAAATTCTCACGATTCTTTTTCCTCTCGCGCAAGTTTGCATTTCTACATCTTTCGCGCTCCAGAATTTTCGTTCGCGGTGATGCTGCTACTGCGTTATTCCCTGAGATATTGTGGCCGTTGGATTTCGAGCTTATTGGTATGGGCCTTAAGCACTATCTGGCCCATACCTGATGTTGACCCAATAGAAGTTTCGGTTTGTGGGCATATCCGGTTATACCTTATATATATTCTTTGACCCAAAAATTCAAGTCAACAAAATTGGGTTCACAAATTCTAATATGAACTAACAATAAATTCCAAAAACAATATACGTAACTTTTTAAAAGTAGACATCTACAACCATTTTCACTTTTATGATTGAGATACAATATTAGTTCGATAAAAACAAAAGTAAACAAAAAATATATTTGGTACTGATCAACCTCAATTATATAATCGTTTTATTCATAAAAACGAAAATGTCATGAATTACTATTTTTAAAAAGTATCATTAATCATCATTATCATTTTTGATAATTTTTAAATACGAATCTACTATAAACTATTTATAAATATAAGTGTGATCTAGAACTCATCAAAGATTTCTGCCAAATACCAAACCATGAATAGAGTTATATAAATATCATATGAAACAAAATGGATACTTTTTTTATAAAAAAAGAAAAGAGATTTTTTTTTAATAAAAAAAGAGAGAGAGAAAAAACAAAAGAGATATTTTATATATGTAATGTAATAGACCAACTTATCATACCTGTCGTTGTTTTTTAGTAGTAGGTGTGCGATAATAGAGTTGCTTTTCAGGAAGTAATACTTAAAAACAAAACAAAACAAAAAAACTCAATCAAAATTATTAAAATGGGATTAGCACTTATCCAAACATATTACTCTGATCCCATTGAGCTTGGTTTAATAAAATCGGTTTTTACTCTAAAGAATTGAGAGAAGTAAAGTGAATGATTTCTCATTATTATTGAATGAATGGGAATAGAATCCCAATTATGCAAGAGTAGGATTTATTTAATCTTACATTGGTGATAACAGAATAACAAACTAATAACTAGAAGATTAAAACTGCTCTAGCTGATTCGAAACTAAGTAATCATGTAATCATTTCACTAATAAGCCCCCCACAGGCTGAAGGGTATGTTGACTGTAATTAGTCCTGGCTTGAGAGGAAATTGTGTAAAGGAAAAGGATCAAGAGGTTTGATTAAGTAATCTACAAATTGATGCGAAGATGATACTCGAATAAAGTGAAAGCCTTTCTTTTGAAGCTTTATCTAGACTATGTGACAATCCAATTCAATATGAAAGTCATTAATAAGATAAGTCAACTTTTATAATCCGCACATAGTAGAGACCATAGCATAGTATTTTGCTTTGGATGACAATTTTGATATGGTATGTTTTTATTTTTTTTATTTCCATGACTAAAGAATTGTCGAGGAAAATGTTGTTGCCATTTATTGATTTTTTTTTGTCACGACAAGTTGTCCAATTTGAGTCACAAAACGCCTTCAATGGTAAAGGTAAATCTTTTAGAAAAAGTCAACCAATAGTTGGACTATTTTTTTTATGTATTTGAGGACTCTTATTGCTCCTTTAAAATGAATGTCTGTTGGAGACATTTGATGGATGTAATTTTTTCAATATCATTGTCAGCTAATATAAGATCATGTGCACAAATTAGCAAAGTAGTGCTAGCGAAAACCTTCCTCCTCATGTATTTTTTCTTTCATAGCATCTTCACTTTCTCGAGACTTAAGATGGGACAAATATCGACTTGATTGTTCTCCAGAGTATGGACGCTTCACGTATTTTTTTAAGATATCAATCTTGAATTAACTTTTCTATTTCACGTTAGAGTTGGTGACAATCGTTAGTGTCACAACCTTTAACTTTGTGATATGAACACCAGAGATGCAATTTGGAGTCCCATTTTTTCCCATGCTTTGAAGAAAGATATGGGAGGAATTGGGTGTGAATATTTTTTTTACCTATGACCCCCTCTTCGTGTTTAATAGAGTTAGCGACAAGTCATAGGACTTTCTATCTAATAGACGAAAAATTCTTCTTTGGGGGGAGAAATGTTTATGTGTGTTCTCAAACGACACATGACGATCTATTTCTCATTCTTTAGCATCTCTCCCTATTTTCTCGACATTCTGTTCTTCTCGTTTGATGTAGCATTTAGCTCAGTCCATGAGCTCAAACATGTTGGCTATGGGTTTTTTGAGCTAGTGATTTGTTGAAATGCCCTGCCTTGAGATCGTTCTGGAAGGCCCTACAAATCTTAAGTACTTGCGCAAGCTCTCAGTTGGGGCTTAACGTATGTTGAATAGACTATTCGCTCTTATTTTTTGGTGTTTACTTGTCGATAACTGTTGTATGAATTTTTTACTGAAGTTTGAGAACCCTATGATTGAATGCGTATGCATGTACATGTACCGCATAAGAGCGGCTTCCTTAATGCTTTGTTTGGATGAGAAGAGAAAGTGAAAGGAAAGAAAATTAAAGGAAAAAATGTTAAAGAATTAAAAATAGAAAGAGAGGGAATAAAAAGTGAGATGATTTTTTAGTTGTTTGGTTATAGTGAAAGTGAGAGGAAAGAAAAGTATTAATTGATAAAAAAGTGTGAATATAAATAATTATAAATGACTCAAATACCCTTATATAAGCATAAAATGTGTAGTCCACATCTCCCAAAGCATGGGTGCTGCAGACTTTTTACAACAAAGAGCACATTCCTTTCAGATTTCTTCCAATATTGAGAGGAAAAGTTTTTAACTATAGAACCCACATATTTAAATTTTTCCTTTCTTTTTTAAAGAAACACTACTTCCAATAAATTTTCCACTATTAAGTTATTTTTCCTTCTTGTCTTTCCAACCAAACAATATCTAAATGTTCTCGACAACAATTTTCGTTTTAATTGCTTACTAGCGTTGATGATGGACATCTAGGTATTGAAACACAATGAGGTGTTCTTCATGGTCTACGTTTTGTCCAATATTTCCAACTAAAAAGGTTTAAGTTTGTTGGAAACGGGATCTCTAATAGAGGTTGAGGATCATCCAACTCATTCGTAGCACTGTCTTGCTGAATTGCTTGAACTTGTGTTTGTAGCATTTTGTTTTGACGACTTAACATGCTTGCAAAAAATAATTTTAAAATTTTAAAGTTGAAGAACCATTTAACATGTTTTGTTTCAATATGGACTGAAACTGCACGCATGATAATTTTATTGAGGACTAAAGTTGTATTTTTATTTTACAGGGACTAAAATTAAAATGTTGAAATTTTATAGGAACTAAAAATATATTTCACCCAACAAATAAATATGGAATAGATGGAGAAGATGAAAAAGGAAGACGCCACAACCTACAAGATTAATAAGTTAATGAGAAATTGTCACAATAATAAAAGAATTATTAATAAAATTCAAGTTAGTTCTAATATAAGAATTCAAAGAGAGTGTCTAACTCACTCATCGTTCTAATTAGAAAAATTTCATTCATTTTAAAGTTTTTAAATGAAATATTTACTAAAGTATTGATAAAAAAAAATACACATATACTTTATTTTTACTAAAACACTGATATACTTAAAAGACCTAAAAATATAAATACTTAATAAAATTAAAACTTAAAATATTACTATTCAACTAAAACAAAACTAAAATTATTCTAAAGTGAAATTTTCCTTATTTTCCTTCTAATGAATTTCTTTTAGGTCCTCGTCACCAAGTCTAAAACAAACAAAAAATATAACTAATCATTTTATCACAAATATTTCCCTTTTGTTTGATAATAATATTTCACCGCAGAAAGAAATGTGTTTTATCCTCATAATATTTTCATTTATACTGTTTACCCTAGAATGCAAAGCCAAAACGCAGCTTTAAAAAAAGTAGAAAAAGAATTCATCAAAATAAAAGGAAAAAGAAAAAGGGACGGAAGAGTAAAAGGAAAGGAAACACTAAAAAGGACAAACACTTGAGAAAAGAATAGCAACAATGGGGTCACGAGACTTAAAAAAAATCAACATCGCAAAATAAAAAACAAAAATAATAATAATTATTAAAATGAAAAATAAGAGTAATAAAATTCACACTTGATGACACTATATTCGTCTCTCTGTCTCTCTCTCTACTATCTGTCAGTTTCAGTTTCTCTCTCTGTATTTGACGCGATGCACAGACAATCTCTAGGCTCACCTTCTTCCAAGCTCCATCTCCATCTTCATGCCGCCGTCAACGAAGAAACTCTCATCGCCGACGAACCACCGAAACCTCACCGTCTCTCTTCGCCACCTCCTACACCGCACAAGTTCATTCACCTCATTCCGATTCTAACTCTCCTTTGCTTCTTCGTCCTCTATCTCTTCTCTCACACTCCCTCGCCATCAGACCTAAATCATTTCACCGGATTCAATCATCATTTAGGTACAATGCAAATTTCAACATTCTTTCCTATCATTTTTATTAATTAACAATTAATTAATCATTATTTTGTTTCGATCTATTTCAGCGGCGGAGATTAGTGGTGAGATTGGAGTACATTACGTTGATGCGAAAAGAAGCGATGTGTTGGCGATTCGAAGTTTGCAACAGATACCGAAATCTCGTCTTCATAGAAAACTCGCAGATTTTTAAGCAAACTCTTCACACGTGTGGGTGTTACTTCCTTTTTTTTTTTTTTTTTTTTTTTAATTTAATCTTTACCCTTCCATTCTATATATTTTTGCTCCTGTTGTATTGTACTGTAAATCTGAAATTGTTTTAGATTTTGTGGTTGGTTAGGAAGAAAGAATAAAATAAAATCGATTTCATGAATCATCTCATATATCTTTGGTTAAATTGCGGATTAGTGAATTTTAATTTGAGAATATGTTATATTATCATTGGATTGGGCTCTTGGGGGTGTCTTTAGTAATAATTACTAGAATCAGTTTCAGGCGTAGGATAGCAGTGGGTGCGCCGGGTGCGATGGAATACAGCTGGATTCTGTGACCGTTATGAACCTCGAGTTGCGGTTAAGAGTGCCAGCTGGAAATTGTGGTCTTTTAATTGTTACGGCCTCTTCCAAAAACAGGATGTGGATTTTTTTTTCGATAACAACAATTGGATGTTTAAATTATGGTTTTAAATTCGGTTGGGGTGAGAATTGTAGTTACACTAAAATATTTATATTGAAGTAAAAATTCAGACTATATAGTTGTAAATAATCATAATTGCTGGAGAGATTTCTACATTTTTTATGTTGAAGCATAAAAACAATGCATAGGATGCCCGTGCAACCTGGTTTTGCTATGGTTTGGAGTGGTGTGAAAGGGGGTTACACGTGGCATTGTATGGGTTGGGGAAACGGAACGGGACGGAAAAGCATGCTACAAGCAAAAAAGTGTCGGTGTTGTAAGTTTAAGGAAACGGCGTCAGTGGTAGGCCGAATGACTAAATGACTAAGGCCATGATCCAGTGTGGTCAATAAAGTTGTGTTTATACTACGATGAATTTGTATCATTTCATGTTTGAATTAATTATGTTCACCTTCACATGATTTCTCATATTCAATTCAAGTATGATAATTTAAATTCTACTATTATATAAGATGAATTGAACTCGTCTAAAATAAAGTGAATATTATTAAGTATTAATTACAAATTAATTATTATTTTATACACATATATAATCAAATGTATGTGAATTATTATAATATCTATTTATGTTATCAATTTTTTATTTTAAAGAATCAAATTTATGTAAAATAAGAGGTTCCTTTTCTTTTCAATTGATTGGTCTATAATCATATTTAATGATGGTCAACTAACAATACTTTGATAAAAGAAATTGATACATTAATTTAAATTAAATAAATTAATTTTTGTTTATACTTTAGAGATTGAGAACTACATAAATGAGTTAGGGATGGTATTGGTAAAGATAATTAATTCAACCACTACTAAAATAAAGATATATTTTAAGAATAAATATATCAATATTTGTAACTAATTTTTTGTTTATATTTAGAAATATAATTAATTCTATAAGGATACATGAGCTTGAGCAAATGTATCATCTTGATCGTTTATGTTGCGTTGACTATATTTATCAGGAGACACGTAATGACAGCAGTGTTGTAATGCAAGACTTGTACATTCATCGCTAAGGTGCTGAGGTGGGTGTACACGAATTAAAACCGTACTCACTTATAATTGAGAAATTGAAAAACGAAATTGACATTGTCGACAAGAATACTCTACAAATTGACAGAAATATATACATTTATTTATCCAATAAATTATTGCAGAATGGCATTGATTTCTTAGTGAATGGCATGTCATTTTGACACGCAGCCAAATGTCCTTTTTAATATAGTTAACATAGCCAATGTCTTTTTTTATGTCTTAAAATTTGGAGTTTGTGTTTTTAATATAAAATAATATTTTCTAATGCTAATATTCAAATGTATTTATGATGTAACAGTATAAGAAATATTTAAATAAAATTTCAGTTATATTGTAGGTTAATCATGTAATAATAATATTTTCTTTTTTTGTCGACTATATTTTTAGAATTTCTATTAAATATTTGATAAGATATGATTCATTATATACATAATTTTTCTTTCTAATATTAATGTTTACTTAACTCTAACTTCATCAGAAAATTAATTAATAAAAAATTTCTTTTGGGTAAATTTTTTTTATCAAAAAGTAAATAAAATTATTTGTACTAGACATTATACTCCAATAATTATATAAAACAAGATTACACATATTTTAATTATATTTTACATCTTCCATTTTTAAATGAGTAATTAAT
>JBBPBP010009780.1:8129406-8149810 GCA_037974735.1 Cicer chorassanicum
TTAATATATGTCACGCTCACACAAAATTTAGTACTTATTGCTACATTTATTTTATTCTTATAAAGTCTTGTAAGTTGTTTCTTGATTCTTGTCTCCAATTTATGGCGCTAAATAAATAATTGTCTATGAAGCATTCGTTTAATATAAGGGTTTGATTTTGTAATTTATTCAACGATTGGAAAATGCTATTATTATCACTGTATTTAAATAATAAATTTATCTTTCTTCATTTTCTTAAGATATAATCACAAAAATAAAAATAAAAATAGAAAAACCAATAAAATTAAAAGAAATAGTAAGTTTTAAGTTTCAATCTTATATACTTTGAATAAGTATAGAAGCAGTGAAAATACCAATCTTGAAAATTTTGACATATACCAATCTAAATGTAAAGGGTCACAAGAATGCACACACTGATAAAATACTAGTTTATTTTAAATAACGACTAATATGCTAATGCCAATTTTTCTTAGAACCAAATGGTTAAGATAAATAGTAATGACAAATACGAATATTTGAATTTAACTTGTGTATATTGCGAGGGTGCAAAAAAAGCAGCATATTATATATTGTATATTATAGAAATATATAAAGTCTCTCCCTACACTTACCTTTTTGGTAGTGGGTTACTTGGAATCTTTTATTGACTTAATTTACTTAACAAGTAAGTTTCTTATGTAGTCCATACCCTATGAGTATCGCAAAGACGCAAACATGGGATTTCGGTTCATAAGTGTTAATAGTAAGAATTAGTACAATAGCTATACTATGTGATTAGACATTCTAATTTTTTATGCCTTAAGTCTATGTGGTCAACGTGTGTTTGAGTTGGTATTGAGTAAAACAAGTATGACATGTTGACATGGCCAAAAAAGAAGATCACATACACCAATTAGGAGTAAACGTGGTTAGTTTCATCCTTGTGCCACGTGAGATTAAAAATTGGATTAACCAAAATTTCACAATTGTGAATTTTATAGGACCAATAGTGCAATTACATTAAAATATGTACATTTATAAGAGTATAAAGTCTTTAAAGGATCAAAGTAGGGAAAATAGAAGTTCAGAAATAATTTATGGAGATATTCCGTTGGAGATGTCATGAGTTTTTAGTTTTATTTTTGAAAGTCAATTTCAAAATAAAAAATTATTCGATTAAAATGAGGTTGAATTGATTTTTTACTTCATTTCAAAACAATTTTTCTATAAAACTCAAAACCAAAAATATAGGTTTTATAATTTTTGTTTTTGTTTTAAAATTAACATGCAATCATCATTAGACAATAGATATAAGTATCACTACAACAACTATCAACTGCCGCCACCATTACCGACCACTCACATTCGACCACAACCACCACCTCCGACCACCGTCGCCTTTACCGACCATTCACCTCCGACCACTACCACAACCACCCATCTATGACTACTATCGACAATACCATCGGCCACCCACATAACAATTGCCACCACCATCTCCGATCAACACCACAACCATCGACTACCTATCACACACCTCCAACAACTACCACCAACCACCTATCTCTCACCATAATCGTTGGAACAAAATGTGAATCGCTTTCAAAAGTGAGTTAGCTAACATATTTTAAATTAAGTGAGCAAACAACAAACAACTAATTAACTAAATAAACAACTAGTCAATCAAACACCAAATTTGTACCGCAGAAATAAACACATTGTTATTTATCGAGTAACCGTACCATACAAATGTAATTTTCAATTACAAATTCATGCCATGATTAGTTTTGTCTATCAAAATCAAATTCAAAATCATAAATATATACTACTTCCGTCCCAAATTATAAATTATTTTATAATATCAACAAAATATTAATATTTATTTTTTATTATACATTTTACTATTGTATATTAAGACTTCTACAGTATAAATGTAAATTAACATGTTTTATTACATTAAATTGATTGACTAACAGTTAAATAATATAATTTTATTATTGAGTATTGTTTATTTAATCAACCTTTAATATAATATTGACAAAAATAAATTAATAATAAATTAATTCAATTATTAATTAAAATTTTAATAATATCGACAAACTCTTTTTTTCTTCTCAACACCATAAAAGTTATCTTATATATTTGTATTCACTCGAATCAATAACATTGGTACGTAATGGAGAAGCTTACCATTGGAAATTTGGAATGAAATTGACCACTAAAATTTCATGTGTGATTGATGGGTTTACCTTTTCATCATTCACAAAAAAAAACTATATCTCCTTGTACTTTTTCTATTTAACACTCATTGGTTAACCACTATAACCACCACAACTTTTGGTTTTATATTTATTAATTAGAAATTTAAATTTGATGATAATGATGAGGAGAGGTAAAGCTAAAAAGCTAAAAGTGATCACCAAACAAGAGTTTAATTGAATAAACAAAAGAAAGTGTTTTTCTTTCTTAAATAGAAAAAAGAAAGAAAGTGGGTCCCACCTTCACGAACTGCACTTGGCCAAACAAACAAGGTCGTCGTGAATCATGCATGGACATTGACTGACGAGGTTGTTTCTGATTCGTGTCACGCGTGTGCGACGGTGTTCTGCTCTGCGCGCATTTTCACGTCTCATCACTTCCCTTGCTATTTAATTGCCAAAAAAATAAGAGGTTATATTATTCAAATACAACATTTCACACAAATACTTACCTCATATTTATTCCGTAATTGTTAATTGTAATTTTATTTTTTGTCAAAATAATAGTAATAAGGAATATTTTTATAACACAAATTAGCTATTTAGACATAACCACTTAGAATATTGCCACAAAAAATCTACTTGGACATAACATTTTTAATTTATTTATACTAATTTAACACGTAAATTTCTCTTTATTTTATTTTTTTTTATCGTGTCACGTTTGTTTAAGTTGTTAAATTTGAATGTCTATCGATAAATTTATAATATATAAACAATGCAAAAGGAAAAAAAGTGTGGTCACTTTACTCAAAATTGCATTGGTCACCTATTGCTATATTATAAAACTCTTAATGCTATTTGTCTCTATGGAAATCAACAATATATTAATGTAAATTCTACTTTTTAGTAACCCTTGCAATATAAATACAAATAAATATAGGCCTCAAATGAAGAATGCACAGGAGGCAATATGACGCATAGCATTATCAACATTACTGGAAGCCAACATTAAGAGTCATGCGGGTCATTTTCATACAACTAACGTTTGTTTTAATTTTTATAACGGGTCAAGGTTTCTTTTTCTTTTTTCAATTTCTTTGTTTCTTACATTGTCAAGGGGTTAGAAGATAGAAATGTGAGTAGATATCCAAAATCGTTTATGACTTTTGATATTTATATCAACTTAGTTCCTTGCTTTGTTATAATTTCAAAATAGTCCCTAACATTTTCAAACTAATTGTGAAGGCAAAGCATTTGTTAGAATATCAATGAGTCAATATTGTGTCTTGATATACATGAGCTATAGTATAAGGTGTTGGATTGGACCAGTACCCAAATGAAATAGCAATAAATGTATATGAAACTATAGGTAATGTGATATGTAGAACCTGTGTCCATGATATGTATTTGCTCATGCTTACCATTTGGGTTGACAATAAGAATTAAGGGAAATATAAGCTGATACTGTGAGAATTAGATTATGATATCACCTTTGACTGCTGCAGAAGATCAAGTATTTCTTAATACTGCTCTTGTGTGAAAGTTATTCATAATTTTACAGAATCTTGACTATTGTATTGTATGTGGCTAATTCAGGTTCATGGATGAAATTGACTCGTGCCTTGTTTTAGTTATTTCAAAACAAAAAACTTCTGCCTAATCTTCCACAACGAGCACAGATCTTATTATTACTACCAACAACTGAAAACGGTGTTCATTTGTCTCCATGAATCACTAGAAAGGATAATTTGTCTCCATGAATCACTAGTAGTGGGTCAATTAACACAATTTAAGATCCCACACAATCTAGTTATGTGCAGGCTTTCACAGAATCAACTGTACAACAAGAACTGTGATGAACACTTACCTTTGGGATGAGGTCAGAAGAAGTTTTCATCCTATGGGGGAGAAACAAGGGCTAATGAATTATTCTCACCTCGATGAAGGTAGAATGGATTAGATGGGTTGGTGACTAGTAACCACAGCTCTGGTTAGTTATTGTTCAGAGGTTGGAGATGAAGAATGTTCAAGAAGAAACTGGATGGCAACCAAAGCCAATAGAACTCAACTACCATGCAAATTTTGAATTGTGCAAAGAAGTGAGGAAACTCTCATTTATGAATAGTGAAAGAGTTGATTGATTCAACGTAGGAGCATTGTGTACGCATAAATACATATAAGCTATACATACATGCAGTAACTACCATATACCTACACCCCTATGACAAGTGAACTAACACCTAACTGATTATTAGTTATACTATTATCTGGTAATTACTACTACCAAAGAAAATAGGAGAAACATAAATTTTTAAATTTTAATACCTCCGAAATCAAGTTTATCTTACAAAATAAAATAAAATTGCAAATTTATCCAAGTAAAACTGGTCAAATCTATCCTACATTCACATCCAATCTGTAAAAAACAAATATGTGATGGTCTGAAAACAGTCTGCAGTAGTTTCAAAGAAGATATATATTATATACGTAAGAACCAAATCAAAGGATCAAACCCTGAGCAGGAGCAGGCTTGGGCGAATGCTGCTCACTTGATGCTGCTGCTGCTGCTGCTTTTGGGGGCTCAGAAACTTCAACCTGTTGTTTCTCTTGTTGTTCTGCGTTCTCCATTTTCTCTCTTGTTTTCTGACCTACTTCCACAGCTGCCTTAGAAACCCTACTAAAAGCACCCGTTACCCAGGTGGCCCCAGTAAGTATGTAGCGATTCTTCATTATGGCAGAGCCAGCAGTACTGACTGTCTGTTCTGCAGCTGCAAATGCTGATTTTGTCTTTTCTGAAACCAGAAACTTTTGATCCACTTCTCGAACTTTATCACTCACAACTGAAGCACCAGCACCTATTTTCTCGCTAAGCCCGAGTTTTTGATCAAAAGATGCAACTGTTGCTGAGGCTGTCGATGATAACTGGAGCTTCTCATCAAAAGCCTTTGCTTTGTTGACAGCATCTTTCCCTAAGATAAACCCTTTGGCTACCATGCTGGAGACTACATCCTCTGCCTTTCGCAAAGCAGATTCAGCACCACCAGGAGTTTTACTTTCATTTTCCTGCAAAAATATTATTAGTTGTAAGGCAGAAACAGCCTACATATGTACAATAAAAATATAGAGGGTCTAAGCCAGGCTCACAGATGACACCAAGGCATCGGGTGGAAGCTGATAATCTGGAT
The DNA here is from genome assembly GCA_037974735.1 of Cicer chorassanicum. NCBI lineage: Eukaryota > Viridiplantae > Streptophyta > Magnoliopsida > Fabales > Fabaceae > Cicer > Cicer chorassanicum. The sequence goes on from JBBPBP010009780.1 coordinate 8,134,772, forward strand.
CCAGTGTTATTGTAACTGACAGGTCTACTATTGTTGCTCCCTGGCATATGTGAAACTATGTTATATTTGATTATATACATTGCAGCTTAGACAAACTTATTCACGAAACATAAGACATTGTAAACTCATGTAACTACATCCAACCACACAAGCTAGTCTTTCTAATAACCACATTAAATTACCAAACTTAGAAGGGAATAGGGAGTGTAATAGTAAAGCATGCACCAAAAGATCAGATTAGCATCAGTAAGATTGTATAATAAACTGTCACACCCCTCTATTTATATTTAATCTTGTACTGAAGGACGATTGAAATTCTAGGTAGTTCCACTGGTAGAAGATGTTTCTATCCAAAGCAGAAAAGGGAAAAGTTTCTAGCAGTATGCAAACAGTACTCAATATAGCATGCATTTCCAACAAGTCTCCACAAAAAGAGAGACCGACCTATGGAAGACTTCTTAATAAGGGTTTCAGTCATGTGGAACTCATTAATACTGCATTATGTTTCAGCTTAGTGTAATCCATTATTGACACAACCCTGTAGTTCAAACTTGAAGTCTTGAAGTCTCAATAATGATTTATTCAAACAATAATGACACAATTCAGTAGTTCTAAGTCTAACTTGAACTTTCAACAATGATTTTTGAGGACAATTGGTTGTTAAAGTGAATTGAGTATAATACTAATATATACTCTTCCAGTCCCAAATTAAATAAAGCGACATTTTAACAAAAACAAAAAATTCAATATTCGGTGACATTTTATTTTATTTTCAATAAAACATTAAATTTTTATTAAGTTTGTGCCCCCAAACAAATTAAGATAAATATAATGTGCACCAGTCCCTATTATACTCCACTATGCATTTAATAAATATAATTTAATAAAAATTAGCCATTAAATTATTAATTATTTTTTAAAATTATTGTAAAAAACCTTGAATGCCACTTAATTTGGGACGGATGGGGTATTAAGTAATGGTAAGTGGATTACCGATAGCAATACTGCAGTCTCAGCTCCCTGTGAATCCTTGAAGGTAACATAAGCAATTTGAGATCGTTCATCATGACTGCATCAATATATAGAATTAGAAGTTGTATAACAAAATTAAATAACAAATGCACTCTAAGAAAAGTGGTTGCATGAAACCAAGTGCAATAACTGACCTCCGTAGTTCAACATATCCAATGTCGCCAGAAAAAGAAAAGAACTCCTTAATGTCTCGGTCAGTTGCTCCCAAAGAAACGTTACTGACTTTAACAGTTTTTATCTTAAAAAATGAAAAGAATGCAACCATTAAAAGTCTGAAACTGTTAGAAACCCAAGAATTGGATTCCAAAAGAATTTGAAGAAGAACACTATTATTTAGAAAAAGATAAAAATAATATGTCAGAATCTCTCCAAGAACAAAATACACAAGAACGGATATGCTCCTCAAGGGCGAATGCACCCTTCAACCGGAATGCCAGTTGATGAAAATTATAAATTTGGCAAAAGATCCTTTTAAATGGGAAGAGAACCATTATTTATAGGTTCTCTATACAAAGGGATAAAAGGGTAAATGACCAATCAACCACTATCCTATGAAATAGGAAAATATAAATAGAATACACTAACAAAACTAAAACAGAAATAGGAAATAACTAACAAAACTATAAAAGCTCTTATCTCCTAACTAACTAATTCTCCTATATCTAAGTCCTAACAGAAACCATGGAGTACCTACCTCTGGATATGCATTAAATTTGTGAAACCTCACTCTCAGTGAAGAATTCAAAGCATATTGTACAGAGACAAAGCATACCAACTATCAAAGCAAAATCCCCTTAAGGTATCTCTTTTCAGTATGTTATAATGTCCCCTTCGATTGCTTCTCATAACTACTACTTACACTTCATAAAATCACAGCCAAACAGAGACAAGAAAAGATGATAGCGAGTTAAAAGATTCAAAAGATAATTTTGAGAAATAGAAGTGTGTGTGTGTCTGTTTTCTTTAAAAAAAGAGCAAGAAAGGAGAAACGAGGTTAAGCTTATCATGCTGCTAAGACCATATATGCATGTAACCACTTTAAAAGGATAAGTCATAAATGTGTATGTCTTTCCTAATACACAATTTAACTTGAAAGGTAAAATCGATAATATAGACATAAAACTGTTCCACAATCAGACACCTGGTATTTTGAAGTTGCAAGAATGTCTAGAAAATATCGCATAATATATTTGCCATATGTTACAATATTTTAGAGTACCTTATAATATCTTAAGTTATTTTCATATTTCATGATATCACTCCTTATTTAATTAAGAGTCAAGTATTAGTATGAATAACGTTTAGTGCTATGTGTTTTAACACATCACTATATACTAGAAAATATTATCAAAACCACCATATACAAGAAACTATTATATAAATGTAAAGTTTTATTTCTCTCTTTTTCTCCTTCAAACCACTATATACAAGAAAATATTATCAAAATGTAAAAGTTTCATTTCTCTCTTTTTCTCCTTCTAATTTCAACAGAAGTCGTCTATAATTTCCAGCTTCTCACCATTCAATACTTGACGTCATTTCCATTTAATTCCATTCCTAGAAACCCTCAAACAACAAAAGACATGTAGCTATTGCTATAAACTTCTTTTCCTTGTTCAAAAAAAAAAAGGTATAGCATCTATGAAGAAAATGTCATGCTTATATCATGTTTCACACAGCTCTCTTGATAACTTATAGGGGCTTGGATATTACTCGGTGAAGTACTTAAGAGAATTGATCCGTCTTCCTTGCTGGCTTTAATGGGAGAGTTTTCCAAATGCTTGAATACTTATCAATTACCCAGTGGCGCATATACAATTCCATCCCTCTATATGTCAAGAGAAGGTTGTGTAACCCATGTAGTAGAGACACAACATGCAAATCTAGCTAGAAACCATACAAACCTTTACTATTTTCAGATGATCAAGCATTTGATATCAATATCACATCCCTTAATTTTAAAACAACCTATGGACACTTCCATTATCCCGTTCACATGATCACAAAAGGTGACCAAAAAGTACCAAAGAAAACACCAAAAAAAAAAGTACTCCAACATGTAAAAAACAAAAGAGGAACTATAAGCAATAAAAAATTAACAATTTTATATAGCTCCCAGTTCAATTCTCTTAAAATGGTGTAAGCAACGTTCATCCTGTTATAAACTTGTGATGGCAAACTTTAGGGTAATAATTAATCACAAAAACAAGTAACATAACAGCATTTAAAAACATGCACTGTAATTACTAATTACAACAATCATGTACCCAATAGTTATGGATCCTATAGATAACCTAAGATACAAAACGCTAAATAACCGTCATTAATCGAAATACAAAGGTTAAAAAAAAATCGAATCAAATATATTATAAAAAAAATTGAAAAATTAATTGGTATATTGATATATAAAGGTAAAAATGGCTTGTACGATGCAATTAGATCATCAGAAATCTTAATCTAGTGAAAAAATCGTAGAATAAATATGCGAAATCGGAGACGGATGAGAGTATGAAGCGAACTCACCGACATCGGAAATAATTTCAATTTTTGGGTAGAGTTTTGCGGTGATTGATAACCGGTTTGATAGAAAAATCAACTGTTTTCGGTGGAGCAAATCGTGCTTTGATGAGCGGTGACAGAGTAGAAGAAAGAAACTGCTTGCAAGATTTAAGAGGGATTGAACGCACGTGTGCGAGAAATAGTCGCGCGTGTGAGCCCCATTGATATCAGCGTTTCAAATGCCACAAGCACGAAACCACGTGAAATGAAACCACCTGTCCCCCGAGACGAACTAACATGTACGGTAACAAAATTGACTAATTATTTTTAAAAATTTCTTTTTTAATTAAAAGAAAATGAATTATAAGGCTCTCATCCAGGGACAATGTGACTTATAAATATCTCAATCAAGCACAATGTATTGAAAAAATATTTCTTCAATAGAAATTTTAACATCTCTCGTCTTGTCAGAAAGTAGATGTTGGTCGACTAAATATTCTAAAGTTTGGTTCAAAATAAATATGAATAACTCCATTAGAGTTTACTTTAGAGTTTACTTTTGTAGTTTTATTTATGGTGGTTTTGTTTGATATTAAATTTGTCAAATATTTTTTTTAGTAGCGGTTGTTCTTGCTTTGTTATTTAAACTAAACTTTGGACGTTAAGACTAAGTATCAAATTTGTTCAATAGTAAAAAAATTCTTTGGTTGATTTTGAATAAGAATCTACATTAAGTGTCAATATCCAATAAAGATTGTCTTAAATATGCATATTAAACCTCTTCTTCGAGAGGTTATGTATCTTCTTCAGTGTTCAAATTGAAGAACTATAGTCATTCATATCTTTAGATAGGTCAACGATATGCTAATTGTTTAAAAATGATCACTTTTCTCACTCATTTGACTGAGTTGTAATGGATTATTTGTTTCTTGCTTTAAACAATATGTTTTCTGATGGTGTAAGGGGTACCTGATTACCTTGTTTGATTTCGTAATTTAATTATTTTTTCATAAAAAAATTTATTGAATGTAGAGTGACTTATGTTGGAATATAATTAAAACAATAAGTTTAGGTGTAAACCATATTGACTTAATTGTATTTTTGGTCCTAAAGTTTTGCGATTGTACAATTTTGACCATAAATGTTTTTGAGCAAATTTGATTCCAAAGTTTAACCTCTTTCTAATTATTTATTTGAAATGAAATATAATTTCAAAAGCCCTCTTTCTGATTTTGAGACTCTCGTCAATTTTAAGACATTTAACGTATAAATGATAACTTTTAATTATGTGGTAGTGTTTAATTGTCTTAATATTTGTTAATTTTTTAAAAAAAGATATGCATTCTTCTTTTTCAAATTGAACTACCATTGTGGAACTTCATTAACCCTAAATATGAGAAGAAGAAAAATCAACTCATTTGTTCCTTCATCTGGTTCACGGATCTTGATTTTTTCTTGGAAGCCATTTTTGATCTCTTTCTCTCTTTGCAAACAAAGTGGTTGATGGCTAAAAAACAACAAGTACGCTTCCATTAACTTCAACCACATCTACAAGAAATTCATAACCAACAATGCACCAAATAGCACTTATCTTTCTTCTTCTTTCTCATCCGCTTCTTGTTCTCCAATTTCTGCTCCCAACAAGCATGGCTGTATTTTTATTCTAACCCGACCCATACCCAAACCCGTTACACATCCACACTAATGTTAAGGAAAAAAAAGCAACCTAAGTCTGATGGGGTTTATGCCTAAAAAGTTTGTGTTTTTAAAATGAACTTAAGCATATGCACTTCATGTTCAAAGTCAGTTTTCTTTGTTCTTCTCACTAATGTTAAATTAACGAGGGTAAAGAACTAAAGGTCAAGGGATATTAGTGCATTTGTAAAATTATAAGGGGTACAAGTGACATTTTAATAAATCTTAAGTGAGGTTTAGTGTAATTATTTGTCCTTAAAAAAATTTACTAGGTTCCATTTGAAGGTTTGGACGGGAGGAATTTGGGGAAGCTGAAGAGGAGTAGAAGAAAAAAATATAATTTTTTTTACTTTTTTTGAAAGAGTGTTTTTGTAGATAACGATAAATGGATACCTAAGGTTAATATATTTTTAATATTAAGAGTATTGTCACAAATTAGATTAAATTCGAAAAATTTATCAAAATCCTCTAAAGTTTTCCTCAAATTTATTTGAGTTTTTCAAATTAGAGTTTGTTTGGTTCAACATAAGAGATTAGATGAGAGAGATTTTAATGGATGTGAAGGGGGAGTGGAGGGAAGTGAAGTGAATACATATTTAGTTCAAAAGAAGAGAATAGATAAAAAAAGTTTTTAATTATTTGTGTTTGGTTCTAGGGGAGGGATATATTTTAAATTGTTTTTTTAGTTATACAGAGCACCTCCCTTGCAAATCCCCCAATATGGAGGGAAAACAAAATCAATTTAAGGAGAGATTTTCTCTCTTCACCTACTAAATTTGAACCAAACACAAAAACTTGCAAATCTTCCCTCAAAATCCCTCCGATCTCCTCTAAATCCCTTCAACTAAACATACCCTAAACTTCGAAAGACACCCTTGTTGAGACAAAATCTCAATTTAATGTTTTGATGAAAACAAACAAAAAGTTAATTAAGAATGATAATTATGATTCTAAGTGTTTTGGTTTTTAACATGTGTGTTTGAGTGTATTAATCAAAGATAGGAATCAAGCAAAGCAAAGAAAACAGTTAAAAATTGAACATATAAAGAAACAACAAAATCTGGAAAATGGAGAATGTTCCCCAGTTTCAATAATGATCGTCACAGCCTTTTGACCAATCAATCTCCACTATTTCAACGAAACTTTTGCCTCTGAATTTTATACTAGTTCATCAGTACATGGCAAGGAACAAGTAGAAATCATTATAGTCAAAGAAGGCATTCGGATCGCAAAGAGAGAAGATCACAAACTAGCAAGACCAAACAGATTTGAACTTGACTGTCAACATTCTTGACAGCATTCTGATCATTCTCCAGCATGCCAACATCATTCTCCAGCATGCCAACATCATTCTCCAGCATGCTAACATATTTCTCCAGCATGTTAACATTAATCTCTAGCATGCTAACATCATTCTCCAGAATGATAATATCAATCTGCAGAATGATCATCAGTCTCCAGAATGTTCAGATCAGTCTCCAGAATTTTCAACATCATTCTCCAGCAGACTGTCATCATTCTCAAGCAGACTGTCATCATTCTCCAAGCTGTTTTGGCAGAATCAATCTCCGTTTCTGCAGAATTTCAGCATTGATCTCCTTACTTCTGCAGATGTTTAAAATCATTCATTAAACTATTTTGGATATAATCAAGACTCCATATCGAAGCTGTAACATCAATAATTACATATGAAGCTTCAAAGATCAATCTCCGTTTCTGCAGAATCGATTCTCTTATTTCTGTAGAAGTTGTTCATTACTTTCCAAACTGTTTTGGATCAAATCAAGTGCCCAGATCAAAGCCCAATTATCATCAAGTATTTTCGAAGCTTAATGGGTCATTAAAAGCGCAGAAAATCTGTTTGAAATTGAGCAAAACAGCCCAGCCAAGCAATGCCCAAAACTGTCACATCAATGGATTATTTTTTCAACAGAAAAGTTGCTTGTGTCAGAGGAAAACAGAGCACTCCCAACAGCTCTTTCTGGCCTGAATTAATTGCTCAAATCACCTATAAAAGGAAGGTCAAGCTCAAGGAAAAATCAGAGCTTCAAGTACTAATAAAATTCATCAATCACATACACTTATATACTTGAATACTCTCACTCACATACATTGAATCAATTCTGATTTTTCCCATTCGATTCTTAGAATCATTTTCGTGTATTTCTCTTCCAAAGAATCAGATCTCAAACAAGAGTTGAGACATCTCAGATTCTAACAAAACAATCTCATCATTATTGTAAAACTCAAACTATAAGAGTTTAGTATAGTTTGGGTAGATTGTAAGAAATCCTATCAAGGTTGATAGGTGGCCTGATTGAACTCCTTTCTGGGTGGAAATGTTTTAACGTTGTAATAGATCAAGGTTGATCTGAGCTAGGTGCTGTAAAACCAAGAAGGTTCTTTGTTTTGAACACTTAGTGGAAAATCTCACAGTTGTGAGGACTGGACGTAGCCCAAGTTGGGTGAACCAGGATATATCCTTGTGTGGTATTTCTTCCCTTATCTATTTACTTTCAGTCTGATTGATTATCAAGTTAAATACATAAACTGAATTATTGATTTTAACTAACCAAGAACGTTCTCCGTTTTTCTGGTTAAAACCAAAAACGTTCTCCGTTTTCTGTTTTCACAACCAAGATCAATCTTAAGTTATTTTCTTAAGTTTTTTCAGGAATTTTTAAATAGGAACATTTACAATTCAAACCCCCCTTTCTTGTAAATCGACATTGCTACTTCAACCCTTCCTCTCTTGCCTTTTTCGCATCGGCGGAACTTGATCAAGATATAGGGTGGCCATGACTATCTCAAAGTCCCCAACATTCTTTTATAAAAATAATCTATAAAAAATTACAAAAAATATTAATTAAAAAAATACACTATATCTCTAAACCTAAATTCTAAATGTATGAATTTTGCGTTTCATCTAGACATATAAAAATAAAATCAATGATTTGTTAAAAAATTAATTCCAAATCAATTTAATTGATTTTTCTTCCTTCCATATTCGAGTTCAAACTGAATTGATCCAAATAAACTTAATCTCTGTTAATTTATGTATGACTCATTTCATCTAAAATCGACCACCGATATCTGAATAAAATCATTAGACTATTTCAGTAGTGTTATCTTAAATATGTGTTGTATTTAAATATTTTTTAATTATTTACATATTATTTTCTCATTATAATTTATATACTCTCATTGTTAAATAGAATTTACGTAGTTATTTTAATAGAATAAAATCTAGTTTTTGAAATGAATTTTTTTAGATTTTTAAAAGGTTTAAATATGTTTTTGGTCCCTGTAAATATGACCTTTTTTGATTTTGGTCCTCGTAATATTTTTTTTTTGGTTTACATCCCTGTAATATCAAAATAGATTTATTTTTGGTCCTTACCGTTAAGTGGACGTTACAAAAATGTTAACTCACAAAGGGAAACAGTTTTTGGTCCCTGTAAATATAACACTTTTTAATTTTAGTCCCTGAAAAATATTTTTTTGAATTTCATCCCTGCAATATTAAAAAATATTTTTAAATATAAAATAACATACAAATTGATCTTTATTAATAATAAACTTATGCCAAGTGATGATTAAAATATTTTCACTTCAATAATTTAAAATTTATTAATTTTATGTTTTATTTATTTATTATTATTAAATTATTTTTTATTTCTTGTTTCAAAAAAATCACTAAAATCTTCTGTTTTATTTAATTATTATTATTAAATTAATTATATTAGTATAAAATAATTATTAAAATAACATTAGATTTAAGTTTTATAATTTTAATTAAAATCTCCTTTTACGCTTTAGATTTTTTTCATTGTAACTTAAAATAAATAAAATATATATTAGGTGATAGATTTATTTTAATTATTATTTTATACTAATATAATTGTAGTTAATATAATATTAATTTTATTTTAATTATAATATAATATTATATATTTATTTTAGTTATATTATATTATATTATATGTTTATTTTAATTATTATTATTAATATAATTAAAATAAACATATAATATTATATTATTATTAATATTATATTATAGTATATATTTTATTTATTTTAAGTTACAATGAAAAAAATCTAAAGCGTAAAAGGAGATTTTAATTAAAATTATAAAACTTAAATCTAAAGTTATTTTAATAATTATTTTATACTAATATAATTAATTTAATAATAATAATTAAATAAAACATAAGATTTTAGTGATTTTTTTGAAACAAGAAATGAAAATTAATTTAATAATAATAAATAAATAAAACAGAAAATTAATAAATTTTAAATTATTGAAGTGAAAATATTTTAAACATCACTTGGCATAAGTTTATTATTAATAAAGATCAATTTGTATGTTATTTTATATTTAAAAAGAATTTTTAATATTGCAGGGATGAAATTCAAAAAAATATTTTTTCAGGGACTAAAATTGAAAAGTATTATATTTACAGGGACCAAAAACTGTTTCCCTTTGTGAGTTAACATTTTTGTAACGTCCACTTAACGGTAAGGACCAAAAATAAATCTATTTTGATATTACAGGGATGTAAACTAAAAAAAAAATATTACGAGGACCAAAATCAAAAAAGGTCATATTTACAGGGACCAAAGACATATTTAAACCTTTTTAAAATATGTATTTTAATTTATATTAGTATTGACCCGTTTAAACTAGACCAAATCAACATGCTATTTATTAGTTTATTTTTTATTTTGTGAGAATAAAATGTAAAACTCAATCAAATTTACTCTTTTATTGAATTAGATTTTTTCATTTTCAAACATACGAATGAAAACAATATATTATATGTATAAGACTGTCTTTTCTAAACTCATATAACTTTTTTTTAGTCCAATTCCCATTTATTTTTACAGTTGTGTTAACAAATTTTGTATATATTTACATTTATAAATATATAGTGTGACATTCTAATATGTAATATTTAATATTTAATTTATTAATTAAAGTTTTTAAAATTCGAGTTCCAAAATATTTGTTGAAGAGGCCGGTTTAGAATGGTATATTGGAGCGAAACACGTGTGTTATGGGTCCACGTAGACGTGCCGGCAAGGAATGACAATGAAGCCAAGACTGAAGAGTGGTCTCTCATCCACGGTAACCATGCAATACCACCCTCACTCAATCATCTTCACCAAACATTATTCCATTCCACTCTCTAAATCGCATTAAAACTCTCTCTCATACTTCCAATTTTACCAACTTCTGATTGCTCTTTCCACTCACCCAAACACCAACTTCCCTTCTCTTCCTCACCGATTTTCTCCACAAAGTTAGGGCTACGCCCACACCAGAATGAGCTTTCAAGACTTAGAAGCCGGCCGCCGCAACCTTATCAACGGCAAGCAAGACCCGACGCATGCGGTGGCTTCCGGCGTATTTCAGATCAACACTGCTGTCTCCACTTTTCAGAGACTCGTCAACACCCTCGGAACTCCTAAAGACACGCCCGAACTCCGCGACAAACTGTGAGATATCATTGCATTAAAGAGCCCACCACCCTAACACCTTTTGAAAAAGAGCAAAACGAAATGCAGCAACATTACACTTCAAAAAAGAGAAAGAAAAAAAACCTTGTTTAGTGGAATATATCATATCTAGATTGGGAACAGACAATAAATTCAATAAGAATTACAAAACAAAGTGGATTTGAACTGAAACTGCAAAGCCATACCAGGAAGCTGCGATTCGAAGGAGAAGAAGTGGGAATGAACGAACCAAACAAGAGCAGAAGCAGATCCCGTGATTGGGGATTTCCAAACCAATTGATCTTGCGATTTATGAATGATTCGAAGTATGTATTGGTGATTTTCGATTTGCAAGTGTGAAGCTTCAACAATTTGGGATTCGGGGTTCGTAATTCCTATAGTGTGAACTCTAACCCCTTAGACTCCTTTTTTTATATACATTACTTTAAAGCTACTTAGATGTGGCTTACTTATATATGATGGGTGGGAACTGGAAATAAAAGAGATCGGTCCTGATATTTGGCTTACTTCGTCAAGGTACAAAGCATTTCTTTATGAATAACTTGAAGTAGATAGATTGGGTCCCCTTCATTAAAGTAACCCCAATGCATGATATTAGCCACAATCAGTGGAGCAGTAAAAATTCTTTAACTGTAAATAGTGCTCAAGTCAACCAATTAAGTAGAAGCCTCGTGCAAAAAACATAAACAAAATTCTAAAGAGTATGTAGGCCAGCTAATGAAGGCAACACATTTTCATGGCATATGTTATGCTTTTGTTATATTTCTATGATGCTCTAGCATTTGTACACAAAATGTAACACCAGATTGTAGAACCTGAGCAATGTACATGATAGTTACCCACGTAGAGAAGATGGACTCTGAAACCAAGATAGCCCAATAAACTTTTTAGTGGTTGGTTTGAGCACACACCTATTTGGTGAAAGCAAGCACAATATTGAGAATCTCTAAAGAAAGGAACAAAGTTTTAACTGAATCAGTGGATATCAGCATCATTGACAATTGTTTACAGTTGCAGTGGATATCAGCATCATTGACATTGAGAATCTCTAAAGAAAGGAACAAAGTTTTAACTGAATCATGTGCTTACTCTTGATAGGTTTGCTGCAGGTGTTTGTTGTTCTGGATATGTATATTCTCTTGCCAGTGTGTTTTTGTTTGGTTGAGTTTTGCTTCTAATTTTAATTATGTGGATTATCTAATTTCACCTCTTTTATTGATTTGTTATAAATTACCCTCATATTTGATTTTATCTTATTAGAATATATATGTTGGTGTCCTACATTTTGGATATTAATGGTGTTTACATGTTCATGTCTATGTTGTGTCTTGTATCCATGCGTCATGTTTGGTTCTTCACTGAGTCTCTTTCTTCATCAGGTGTACCTGTCGAAGCCATATTGCAAATGGGGCCCCACCTTCAGCATTGGAGTAGAGAGCTCGAGTCTGGTATTGTTTCCAATGCCATGTTTGACCTTGTGCCAGGTGTAGATGAGCTATATGCTAATGCCATCCTCTTACGCCTCGCTGATGCCTTCAGGGGAGGTAACAAAGAAATCAGGCTTTCTGTTGTCAGAGTTTTCTTGATCGAGCAAAAGCACCACAATAACAGGAAGCACAAGCAGTGTAAAGGGTTGTTGTCAATGGCTAGAGTAGCTAACCACTTGGAGTTGTTGAAGCGGGTGAAGTCTGTTTTCAATGACGGAGATTCAGAGTCCAAGGCATTGGCTCTTGTTCTGTTTGGTTGTTGGGCTGATTTTGCCAACGACAATGCTCAGATACGATACTTGATACTTTCCAGCCTTGTTTCTCCTCATGATTGCGAGGTAAGATTAATGTCTTGTAGTGTTGCTGTTGTTCCAGATGTCTAAATCATTCTTCATAACATCTCTCCCATTTACGCATTATTATGTGTGCATATATATTCAGTAAAAAAAAAGTGTACATATATCATTATGTCACTTACTCACTCTAAATTGCAAGTCATTTTTTTTCTTTGTATTTAAAAAAATTATGCAATCATATAGAAATTGATAAACTGCAATTTTAATTTGATGTACGAGGTTATATTGGAGCAGATTAATGATTAATGGATACTGTGTTGTATTTTTCATTTTATAGACAAGGTTGATTGAGTTGGAGTATTCTCCTAATTTCCTTTTCTTGAGCTCGTCCTTGTTTAGCCAAACTTCTCTGTAGACACTATGTTATAATTGATTGAATGATTGTCTGCATCAAATGCATAATGATATATTGTATTGGGTTTTTACAGGTAAGAGCATCATTGTTTGCTACCGGTTGCTTTTGTGAGATATCAGATGATTTTGCATGTATTACATTGGAGATGCTGTTTAACATGATGAATTCACCTGCAGTATCGTTGCCTATAAAGTCAGCTGCAGCACGAGTTTTTGCAAAATTCAAGTGCTCATATTCAGTTGCAAAGAAAGCATATAAGGTTGTTGCCTAGTTTTTATGCTTTGACATATGCATTTTCTATTTATAGTCTTAACCTTTTTAACTTTTTTTCTTAGGATGTTATTAATATGGGGCAAATTAAGTGCATGAAGGTAGTGACTAGAACAGGCCCCTAAATGACCTAAAGCACTTTTTAAGTGTGAAAACAGAGTTTTGGTAATTGGTTTTCCACTTTAATATAAATACTTCTTGACACAGCACTGACCTAAACCATATAACAAATTGCAAAGAAGTTACCTCTAGTAATAATGCTTCATCTAGTTCAGTTTAACCAGGTCTGTTAGTTGGTGGGTGATGAAACTATATTTTCTGTGTTGCTGCCTTTATTATCAATAAACAATTTGATAGGACAATAGTTTAAATGTTCGAAAAAGGATAAACTTTTTTGATAAAAAGTAAATTATCATTTTTCAAATTTACTGTGGTGATGAATTAAACTATTTTTGCACCAAATGAACTCCTCAGTATGTGTGCCTCAAGATTAGTGTTCAAATTCAATATTGGTGTCAAATAGCATAACAAAAGTTGTTTTTTACAATAACCACAAACTTTTAACTGTTTTTCTTTTTCTGTCTATTTCTTGGAACTATCTCATATTTCAGTTTTCTTATGTGATGATTGATTTGATGCAGATTGGTCTAGAGCTGATATCAAATTCTTCAAATGAAGATATTCTTGTTATCATGCTACTCTCACTTTCAAAACTGGCATCTGTTTCGGACACTTCTTACCTCCAATCATGTAAGTACTTTATTTTTATTATTATACTATGGTTTAGGCTTCCTCTTTGGGTAGGCATAATGAAAGGCATAAACGAAGCACCATACAACTAGCTTGTGCATGCATGTATGATGTACTTGATTTGATATAATACCGACTTTAGTGCTTTCTGTATGTGCTTTCTGTATATACTAATCTTCGGATCGGTTGGATTCAGGTGGAGTTCCTTATTTCATTTCAGGAACGACAATTAACTTCGCATGTACAAGAAACGACTTTAAAATGCATGCATTTTTTATCCAGAAATAATCCATCTCTAAAGCTTTACTGTAATACGTCCTTTGAACTCCCAGATGAAAATGACCTAGAACTCTGGCCATCTGAATATGAAGCTTGGAAAGGTGATTGGACAGATGATGAAATGGTTGAACTGAACAAATTGTTATCGGATTCTGAATTACTTTAATGTAATGTATAGTATAAATTACTAAGACACTTGGCATTATTGATGTAATGTTTTTTTTAATTAAAATTTTAACTTGTGTAGCATATTTAAATTACACGTGTTTAGTTATATTGATCAATAAATAAATGAAATTTTGAAGGACATTAGAATTTTTATATCTTATTTATCAAGGCATAGATAAATTAGATAGTCTTGGAATATTACATAAAATAGATAAAATTCGAATTTTGAGTACCGAAAGGTTTTTTTTCAAGTTTTATGGAATATAAATGTGTTTCGAAAAATTCAAACTTTTTATACCGTAAAATTTGAAAGCTTTAGTACACATTTGTTGTTTTGAAATTCAAAATTGTGTTAAGGATTTTTTTTTCAAGTTTTTCATAACACAAATTTCTCTAGAATACTCAAACTTTGTATTTTGGGAAACTTTTTTTAAATTTTCTAAAACACAGCATAACATTTGAATTTTTTTATAATAAAAAGATAAAATTGAATTTTTATTAAAATACGAGGTATAGGATAAAATTATTTGTTTCCCGTGTTTACAAAAAAAATTGAGAGATATCTAAATTACTATATAAAAAATTTAAGTATTCAACCTTATATTTTAACTTGGTAAAAAAAAGAACT
>JBBPBP010009780.1:8149951-8197738 GCA_037974735.1 Cicer chorassanicum
ATACTTAATGAAATGAAGTCTCATCATACTCTATTTCAATGATTATCTATATTATTATTTCATCAAATGAATAGCACATACATAATTAATTTTAATAAATATTCTATATTTTATGAATATGTTGTGCAGTATAAAAACTTTTTAATGTCACTACATTTAAATCCATGATATGTAAGACTTTATCTATACGTTGAAAAAAAGTAAATTGAGTCTATTTATTTAAAAAAAAATTATACTATTAATATATTAATTAGAAACTTATTTAAATATATAAAATAAATACAAAAAATATAAAATTAATTTTATAATGACGAATTCATTATCTGTACTTGCACGGACTCCATACTAGTATTATTAGTAATATATTAATTATAATTTTGTGGACAACCTATACATATAACAAAATGAGACATCAATGATAAAATTAAAAAAAAAAAGTTTATTTAAAATACAAGCGAAAAAACAAATGCAATAGTGGTTGTAACATTCAATAACTATTTTGATTTTTTTTCTTTGTTGGATGATTTTGAACTTTAACGTTACTTTTAAACTACATGATTTATCAAATACATTTAACGTTAAATGACCCCAAAATTTGTAATTATCAACTACATAATTATCAACTACATAATTTAGATTTAAATTGGCAAACTATTCAGACAACCTGTGCTAACGTACCCATGCGAATACATTTTTCTTTTTGTATCTTCTCTGTGAAGAGTATTAATGGGATAATAATTGACCAAATATTTATCCCACATATTTCCATATATTCATTCGTATTCTTATCAAGTTCTATATCATTTTTACAAGGAAGATGTCAAATCTCTTTCACATTAACCCAAATATTCAACTACATTCAACTTCAACTATATAAATTTGTGTTACTCTTGATCATCATTGTTAATAATGTGTTTCAATCATAGTGTAATATTTAGTTTTATAAAATCAAGTAATCCATAATCAAAATTTGATTATAAATCACACAATCAAATTAAATATATATAACATACATCTTTTTCATTACTCAAGCACTTGCTACTTATTTTTCTTTATATTATATTTTATAACAATAGATACATATAGTTTTATCACCATAAAATGTTTGAATTTAACCATAACAGCTATAAAGTCATATATACGAGTGATTGAGATTTGTTGACAGTATAAAGTCATAACAACCTCCTTATATTGTTGATCCATGACTTAATTGATCTAAGCATTTATCTTCTTTGGACATGTAATCTTGGACTCTATCACTTTTGGCCTTGATTGATTCAATCAACAGCTTCAATAAGCATCACAATTTGCTCCGAACTCAAACAGCAGCCTTGATTTTTAATCTACTAAAATAGGGCCACTGTTATTATAAACATAATACAATAAGGTAGAATTTAGGTTTGACATGACACTCTAAGATTGATCTAGATGTGTTCAATTTTGAAAACTGTCCCAATACAAAATAGTGAAAATAGAAATCACGTCTAATACATATACTCAACAACCACATAATATCATGATTGCATCAAGTTCATACCAAATTGCAATAAGGGAAATGGTAGGTGTTGTTCAGGTGATATGTCGAGGGGGAAATTGGCCTTTTTTAAGAAAGGAGAGAGAGTATTCAGCAGCATCAATTAGGTCAGCAATGTTATGCAATGACCGTTCATCAGAACCCACCCAGAACATTGCACGCACTTCTGCTTTCTTCGCCAGTCTCGCAGCAAAGTTCAGTGGTAGCAAAGGAGAATTCAGGCTTCGCATTATCTGACGGTATAGCGTCAGAACTCGACCCCTGTTGTTTCGCAGGTCTTCTGCTGTTGCCCATATCACACCCTTTCCCATTCTGCAATACACCAAAGCTAAGTTTAAATTAAATTAAATAGAAATTGAAAAATACATTCTTCAAATCAAAATTATACCTAACAAGAATGAAACGAATTAGGAATATTGAACCTGAGGTTCTGAAAGTAAACCCCAAGTTACAATGGGGAAGGAATTGATGAATGGCGCCAAAGCCTAACACCTCTGTCTACTACTGTCTCATCAGATCAACATAACTGGGCTTCAGATTCAGGTTTTTATCTTTCGGCCGTTAAGCCCAGGATTTTTAGTACTTCTACCTGCGCCCTATGTTTTTCTTCACGCACTCCCTCGCCCTTTTTTAATGATAATGAAATTCCCATTACAACCCCTCACAAGCTAGGCAGGCATGGGCAAAGTGCAGTTCTGAAGTGAAACTGAACCAAACTTGTTTGCGGTTCAACAAAATTGAACCGGTTCTTTGGTCCGATGCACCTGATTCAGCAACGCCGAATCATTTAAAACCAAACTATTTCTGCACGAATTGAACTGTACAATATGAAATCAAACTGAACCAAACTGTTCTGTATAAATTGAACCAAACAATTTTTTATGTCAATCAAGTCCAAAATATAATTTTTATTTTTAAAAACTTATTTCAAAAATTTCGATATGAAACTTATGATCCCGTCCCTAATACAATTATGAACCCCAACCACAATAATTTATAAAATATGAGTTCATATTTAACCAAGGTGACCAAAGTCAGCTTACGCACAGAGATGATACCCCGTAGCCCAAAAGAAAAATCCTTAAGGGTGTGTTTTGGAAGACTTTGAAGGGTTAAGTCTATATTTGAGATTTTAAAAGAATTAAAAGAATAATATGAGCATAATACATTTCAATCACACTTCACTCATTCTTAGAGCATAATACATTTCAATCACACTTCATTCATTCTTAGAAACCTTTTATAGTTTGCTTAATTTCAAAATCAAAAACAAGTCCTCCCCTCCCTTCCAAAATTCCCCTCCCAAACATACCATAATACTAGTAATTACTTAACTACATTTTTCAAAGATATCTCAATAACATAACATCCACAACATATAGCAACCAACCAAGCCTAAGATTTCAACTCTCAAATGTATCATCACATTCACCTGGTACTCCTCCATTCTCCCAAAACAATTAAAATAAACAAGAAAAATCATAAAAAAGGATACCAAGAGTAAAAAGTGTATACCATTCAAGAAGTAATTTAAAAGAGATTATAATTATATTATTCCAAGAGTTAAAATCACTTTCAGCAAAACAGAAATGCAGCAAAAGAGCCCACCACCCTAACACCTTTTGAAAAAGAGCAAAACGAAATGCAGCAACATTACACTTCAAAAAAGAGAAAGAAAAAAAAACCTTGTTTAGTGGAACATATCATATCTAGATTGGGAACAGAGAATAAATTCAATAAGAATTACAAAACAAAGTGGATTTGAACTGAAACTGCAAAGCCATACCAGGAAGCTGCGATTCGAAGGAGAATAAGTGGGAATGAACGAACCAAACAAGAGCAGAAGCAGATCCCGTGATTGGGGATTTCCAAACCAATTGATCTTGCGATTTATGAATGATTCGAAGTATGTATTGGTGATTTTCGATTTGCAAGTGTGAAGCTTCAACAATTTGGGATTCGGGGTTCGTAATTCCTATAGTGTGAACTCTAACCCCTTAGACTCCTTTTTATATATACATTACTTTAAAGCTACTTAGATGGGGCTTACTTATATATGATGGGTGGGAACTGGAAATAAAAGAGATTGGTCCTGATATTTGGCTTACTTCGTCAAGATACAAAGCATTTCTTTATGAATAACTTGTAGTAGATAGATTGGGTCCCCTTCATTAAAGTAACCCCAATGCATGATATTAGCCACAATCAGTGGAGCAGTAAAACTCAGCACAAACATTCTAACAAACACCTTGTATGCAACAAAAATCAGCACATGAAATTCAAACAAAAATCAGCACATGAAATCATCACTAACATCTAAATTGAAAATCAGCACTAACTCCAAACAAAAATCAGCACATGAAATTCAAGAAATTAGCACATAAAAATCAAGAAAGTAGCAAAATCATCACTAACATCTAAAATGAAATCCTGTTATCTTGATAATGAACGAAATTCAAATTCAAATTCCAAACAGAACTCCAAAACAAAACTCCAAATATCAATTCTGATGATGAACGAAATTGAAATCCGAACCTTTTGAGTTTGACGAACGGCCAAGGCGAGGCGAGGCGAGGCCGAGAGAGCAGGCTGAGCAGCGGCGGCGCGCAAGAGGCGAGGCGAGGCGAGAGAATAACAGCGGCGCCGGCGCATGAGAGAGAGGAAGAGAAAGCGGCGGGCAGCGGCGCCGGCGCAAGAGAGAGAGGAAGAGAAAGCGACGGCAGGAGAGAAAGGGAGAGAGAAGCTGATTTAGGTATTAATGTTATTTTGTAATTTTCACAATGGCGTTTTGGTCATTTTACCTATAATTTTTTATTTATTTATTTGGGGTGGCCGCGGCCCCCTTAGTCCCTACTAAGATCATTATCGTCGCTGAATCGGAAATTTGTTAGTTACTTCCATTTTAAGATACCGATTGTATTGATCGGTATACTGTTTTTTGTGACTTACAGCCACAAGACGAGACTTCATATTGGACAATTGGTGAAGGATACGTCGGATAAACTTAAGCAAGCTAGTGAAATTGATCATCATGTTGATGCTAATGTAAGTTTGAAGTTTCACTTCTATTATCTATTTCAACTGCATGTGCAAATAAATCAGTTTGATGGTATCATATGTTCAATTCGTAGAATGCACTACTTCCTAAAAGTTTCTTTAGAAACTGACTTACAGTTTAGTGGAAAATAGTTATTAGTCTTTGAATGAATCTAATGTTCAAGCTTTTGAATTACGGTTTGCAATTGCATTGGAGTCCTTAATCCTATGGAAATCTATCCACAATTTTCCAATGAAACTGATGAGACTACAATTTGTTATGATGTGGTTGCAATTGTAGATGTAAATTGTAATAAAGCCATGCGTGTATCCACGGTGTTTGTTGAAAATCGCCATAAGTGTTTGGCCTCTTAGAAGTGTATTTTGCTGCCAACACAAGTATCTTCTCCACCCTATAAATGGCTACCAATCATGTGGTTAATTTTGGTCACATCTGAGACAACCTATAGTCTACTTGACACTACGCAAGTCAAAGAAATGATCAGTAACTGGATGAGATTAAAGACTACAGATCCTCTTTTCTCATTGGCCATTAATCATGCTTGGAAGAAATTGGTATGGTCGTTAGGATTAAGTTGTTGGTTTAGTAATGTCTTACTGGCTTTTGTGTGCCGAGCTCTATGTGTCTCTTTACCGTGTACTTGGCTTTTTTAGCTCTTTGTGTTGTTAAATTGTGGACGGGGGAATGCCCTAACACAAGGTTGTTCAAACTGGTTGTACCAATCTTATTCTCATTTATGGATGAAGATTGTCTACCGTCAAAAGAAATAAAGAAGTACTGTGTGATGTGATCTTGAATTTTGTTTCCTTGAAAAAGATATGAGAAGAGGTCTTCAATGCATTTTAAGGCAACCAAGAAGATAGCAGATGCTAAATTGGCGAAAGATTTTCAGGCAGTGTTGAAAGAATTTCAGAAGGCGCAACGTCTTGCAGCTGAGAGGGAGACAGCTTACCCTCCTTTTGTTCCGCAAGCAGTTCAGCCATCCAGGTGACTGACTAAATGTTATTGGAGTTTAATACTGGAGGGGACAAGACTGCTAATACGCTGTTGTTACTAGTTTTTATTACCCATGCATACAAATTGCAATACTTATAGCGTGGGCTTTTCTTTCTGCACTGCAGCTATACAGTCAGTGAAGTAGGTGATATTTCTGATAAAAGTCAAGAACAGCATGCACTTCTTGTGGAGTCCAGAAGGTGATTTCTTATATTAATTTCTAGCAAATGAAGTGATTTGCAGATCCATTCTCACGATAATATTTATTTACAAAAGTATGATATCTCTGTTCTCTACCTTCCTCATCAACATCGGTTATTAAATAGTTACAATATAATGTATGATGCACTTCCTTTCCTTTTCTTTGATGTGGGTTGGTAGTTCGACAACATGATAAATGGCAGGATTCACGCATCACTAAATTTGATGAAAATACAACATCAATTATTTGTCAAAAGGTTGCATCTTAAATTCGACCTATTGTATTATTTATATGTAAGTTATATTGGGCTAAAATTGATTTGATACCAACAGGTGCCTTCTTCTTTTTAAGTTTTCTGAGTGAACCAAAGGATTTGGTGGCATGATCAATGACAGCACTCTAACACGTGAAATCAAATTTGATGGAAAACTGAACTTGCATTTGTATTATCAGAAGGCTACTTTTCAAATTTAACCATTTGCATTATTTTAGTCCCATATCTCTTGGATTATTCATAGTGCAGACAAGAGGTAATTTCCTTAGATAATGAGATTTCCTTCAATGAGGCTATCATTGAGGAAAGAGAACAAGGCATTCAAGAAATCCAGCAGCAGATTGGTGAAGTAAATGAGATCTTCAAAGATCTTGCTGTTCTTGTTCATGAGCAAGGAGCAATGATCGGTAACTAGTCCTCCCCACCCTTTATTTACTTTTGCTAACTATGCATCCTCTATCAACTCTTGTTTTATATGTAGATGATGTTGGGTCCAACATCGAGCATTCCCATGAAACCACTGCCCAAGCAAAGTCACAACTTGTGAAAGCTTCAAAGACACAAAGATCAAGTTCATCTTTGGTATATATATGTTTTCTTTATATGATTGGATGTTTGTTTGAAGTATCCTCTGCCTCCTGTCACATTAATTTAAATGTGGGAATTATTGATTAGATATAGAATCTATTGCTTAGTGAATTGAAACCGTCCTCACATATTGTACTGAACTTACATTAGGAGGCTACAGCCTACAGAGTGTATGGTTCATAACATTAGGAATGAATAAGGCCCGATCATAGACAGCTGAACTTAATAGAATATGTGAGCATTGATTGCATCCAGTATGGTTTTCAGTTTGTGTTAGGATACAGAATAAGGATAATTGGAGTAGTTAAGAGTTAGTTAGTAGGAGTTAGTTAGTTAGTTGATGAGTTTGTTAGGTGGTTGTCAAGAGTTGTTATTTTGGCTATTCTTAGAAAGTCTTTAAATAGCCCTCAATTGGTAGATGGGAAAGATAGCTTCGAAATTTGAATAATTAACTTGTAAACTAGGGAGTGCTCTAGTGAGAAAGGAGAGTTTGGGGTAGCCTTGAGTGCAAGGTTATCATCTTCATTGTTAATCTCTTGTATCTTCTCTTTCAACCTCACTACATGCATACTAAATCATCATTTGGTCTACCATCTTTATTCATTTGATTATGTTTTTATACCATTATTCCAGGAATTCTTTCTTGCATAAAGAAAGGATCCCAACAGTTTGCATAGTGCATCCATTTTTATTTCTATTGAGAAAAGGTTTTGTTCTGGGGGCAGGGGTATGAGGTTGCCGTGGGTGAATTATGTAACAATTAATTTCAGCTCGATTTTCTAATTATTGGAGTTGCGGTAGATTTTTTATCATCTTGATATTTTTTTATCGTGTCTTTTTTTAATCTTTTAAAGCTTCATGTAGTTTTTCTTTGTCAATCTCAAATGTTCTTGTCTGTTTGTTGTTTCCCCCCTCTATCTAGGTGTGCTTGCTTCTGGTGATATTTGGAGTTGTGCTTCTCATCATCTTCATTGTTGTAGCTGTTTAGTCCATTATGAATCAAACGAAGTATTTACTGAGCCACAGAATCTCTGTTGCTGATAATTTCACCGTGTAATGTTTTACCTGATCTCATGAATGGGTTTTGTCACTTTGTCTCATTTCGTTTCAGTACATGGCGCGGGAAGTCACATACTCTATCCTGTCTTTGTTGTTTAGGGGGTATGTGTTCTTTTTATCTATGTTGGTGTTTGGAATTTTAAGGATGTGTCACATCCTGCTTGTTGTGTAAATTATGTTCTTGCTTATATAACAAAATAAATATTTAACTTTTTCTTTACCTGTATATGCAACTCAAAAGGTGGCATTTCCAACTCCTAGAAATATCTCGATTTAGGAAAATCATTTTTTTTCGTCCTCTCCTTTTGGATTAGTGGTTTTTTCCTTCCCAAAATTGAAACCTTATAGGTCTGCATCATGTCTAGGTCTAACTAATAAAGATCCCCTGCAAGTTTGCATGGATGTATGGGAAAAAAATTGATAGATAATAGATGTGTGAAATTTCCTCATATCTCATTAGATTAGAGGAAGGATTTTCTTAAAATAGATATATAGATGTTGGGAAAATGGATGTCTAAAAATTGATTCAGAAAAATTGATTTTGACTAAAAATTAGTTGAATAATAAATTCAAAGATAAAAATAAATTCTATAGTCAAAAACTCTAAATTTTAGTTTTATGTTAGAATTAATTGTAGATGTGAAATTGGTTCTGCTTGAAAATATTTAAACATATTAAAGTTAACTCTACACATCAATTTTGAAGATGTAGAATTGATTCTGAAATGTTTGGGTGCTTCCGTCTCCACAATTGATTCTAGTTTGAAATTATGATTTTGTTATTTTTGAGTCCAAACATGATTTTTACACTAAAAAATAATGATCAAGACATTCAAACATAAATTATTTTACATTCAACTCACATTTAACAAAAATCAATTTTACAAAATCGATTCATTCAAAATTAATTTTAATCACCTTATAATCAAACAATGTATTAGATAATTTTTATTTTGCAAAACAAAATCAAAATATTATCAAATAGAGAAAATGTAAATATAGAGGGGGCAATACAATTTCACTGAGAGGATTTTGGAAGCAAGGTTCGCAATAAGCCATTTTGGCCAAATTATGCTACATTGTTCTCATTTCTCTTGACAAAAGCAAACTCACATCTTCAAAACTCAGTTGCGAAAGCACCATCTGCTTGTGTGATCCACCCTGATTCAAATTAATAGATTTATGTTTATAATTAAGATATAAGTTAGTTAGTAAAATCGTAAGAATATAAAATAACATGAATGAATAATTTATTTGTAAAAAAAAAGAATGGATAATTTAATAAATATACAAATATTTAAGAATTTAATTTGTATTTTATTTTTCTATACGCATCCAAACAAATCAATCCAATTTGATTTTTGTGGAGATATTTTAAGAATTAACATAAAAGAGTGGCACTATGTATAATATGATTAGATGCATGAATAAAAATATTATACCACATAGAAATTAATCTCTTTCTCCTGTTGATTTTGAATAAGAGTCTACATTAATTGTCAATATGACCCAATAAAGATTTTCTTAAATATGTATATTAAACCTCTTTTTCAAGGGGTTATGTATCTTCTTCGGCGTTCGAATTGAAGACTTATAGTCATTCATGTTTTTAGATAGGTCAACGATATGGTAATTATTTAAAAAAAATCACTCTTCTCACTCGTTTGACTGAGTTGTAATGGATTATTCATTTCTTGCTTTAAACAATATTTTTTTTGATGGCGTAAGGGGTACCTAATTACCTTGTTTGATTTCGTAATTTAATTTTCTTTTTATAAAAAATTTTATTGAATGTACAATGATTAGTTGGGATATAAGTAAGACAATAAGTTTAAGGGTAAAACATATTGACTTAATTGTATTTTTGATCTCAAAGTTTTACAATTGTATAATTTTGCCCATAAGTATTTTTGGGTAAATTTGACACCAAATTTTAACCTCTTTCTAATTATTTATTTGAAATGAAATAAATTTCAAAAGGTTCTTTCTGATTTTGAGACTCTTATCAATTTTAAGACATTTAACATATATCTTATAACTTTTAATTAGCATATTTTTGTTCTAACCCAACCCATACCCATACCCAAACCCATTACACATCCACACCTATTGCACTATCACAACCTAAACTCAATCTGATCTAACAACTCCAAACGGAGATTAGATTCAATCTCGCTCGTCCCTTGGATCAAACCGGTGTTGGGTCGTCTCTATGGTAGTCCCTTATTTAAAGTATATTTATTAAAATCCACGGAACCCAAAAACGAACATTGAAGCTCCACCCCTCCTCGTCCCTTATTTAAAGTATATTTATTAAAATCCACGGAACCCAAAAACGAACATTGAAGCTCCACCCCTCCTCGTCCCTACGACCACCACCGGCACTGCTTCACCGTAAACGTACATTGAAGCTCCACCACTCCACCGTAGAATAAGCCAAACCCTTCCAAAATTCAGGAATCGCTAGCTTATGCAACTCTTCTTCTTACTCAATGTCAAAGAAGTTACTTTTCACATCCCTTTCAACATTTTTCAACCGCACTTTAACTTCAATTCCCCAACGTTTTTCTCATCACCTTAAACTTTCTCTTCATTCATCAGCTCCAATAATTCCATCACCACCCTTTACACCATGTGATAGTCTCTGTTATTCTTCCCCTTTTGGGTTTCTTAGATTCTGCAGGAAAATTTCATGCTCAAAATCTGAAGAGAATTTCCAAATTACGTGCTGGAATTGTCATGCTGTTCCTCAATCAGCACCTTTCCTCTTCTGCCAATCTTGTTGCTCCATTCAACCCGTTGATCATTCCATTGACTATTTCCAAATTTTTGGGTTGTAAGTTTCTGTGATTTTTTTATTTTTTATTTGTTACGGGTGCTGAAATTGTTAACAAAGTTTTTATCTTTATTATGGATTGTGTTGATTTGAGGCATATATATGTTTTATTAGGAAGGTGTTTGATTATTATTTTATTTTACATTCTAGAACTTGTTTAATTGTCAAGGTTGTAATGTATTATGTATGTTCTGTCATCAAGATCAAGAGGAAATTGTATTCTTTTAGGTGTCATAATTGTGTCTTTGTTAGGTTTCTGAGTTGAGTTCTATATCTGGACTGTCAACATATGGTTATTTGTTTCTGTAATGGAGGAAAAGAAATCTATTGATGAGTAAATATCCATTTTGGTCCTTGAATGTGCGGGGCGTTGTCGCTATAAACTCTGAATGTACTGAAATTGCTAGCTAATACATCTCTAATATATTTTCTATTAGTAATTTTCAGGACTAAATTGACCAAGAAAAAAGACATTTGAGGATTAAAAATGACTAACTAAAGACAAATTCGAGGAGCAAAATGACTAGCAAACAACATATTTAGGTATGTTTTGGTAATTTTGATACATTTAGGGATTATTGTGACTACGCCATACACATTCAGAGACCAGAATGGCTGCTTATTCATTGATTTATTATTGTTGTGTGAATATTATAATAAAGGTGTAAATATAGTTTTCTTTCTTTATCTTTTACCAATTATTCGTTTTGTTCCTTTATCTTTTGATTTATTTATAATAATTAGGTAAAAGATAAAGGACGAAAATTATATTTAAGGCTATAATAAGTAAGTTGAGAAACTCAATAGCAATGTATTTTGTTTTTTTTTTAATTGAAAACAGGGAGAGAAAGTATGATGTAGAGGGTATCGATTTGGAGGGGAAGTACAAAGAGTGGCAAAAGAAACTACATCCTGATTTGGTGCATTCAAAATCTCAGGTTTGTCTTAGGGGATATGTCCTTTCCTCTTCCTTTTTATTTCATACTATTCCCCTTTTTTTTAAAATTATTTTTGTTTGGAATTGGAGATGACCGGTGAGCAATGGTAAGAGTTCTTTTGTTTCATAATTTTCATTCAGTCTTTAAGGGAGTGGAGGGGTTTGTGATTTGGATTTCTGAGAAAGACAAATTTGTTGCAGTTTGATGTGTGTCTTAAAGACTTGGATCTTTATTTGAAAGGTTGTATATATCTATATGATGTCTCTTGTTTATTTAGTTGATATATGTATGTCATTGATTTCAACTTTTCAAAGTCTATTTAGTTGTTACTTTTTTCCAACTTATTATTTACCTTACAATGTGAACACCTTTGTTCTCTGCATGTTAGAATAGAATCATAGCGGTTGCAGCTTAGATCCAATTTTATGTTTGTCCTTAAACTGTGTTTATTTCTGCTGTTATATAGGTTGCAGTATTAGGCACCCACAAGTCAAATGGATATTAATAGTATTTGAAAGGTAGAAACGTTTGTAGAAAATTGATATAGGATTTCATTCAAATGTTATTGTTATTCGGACTTCAGTTGATTTTGGAATTTTCAAGTTGATTGCTCCGAAAGGTAGAGACTTTAATATTTTAAAAAATCACAAATATTACTTCAATTTGACCACCGAGCAACGGTAAGGTAGCGAAGTTGAATGTGTTTTTGGAGATACTAACAACTTTTTTTTTTTTTTATTTACTTCGATTTGTTAGAAAGAAAGAGAATTTGCTGCTGAACAATCTGCAAGAGTGATCGATGCTTACCGTACACTTAGCAAGCCTTTGTCAAGAGCGATTTACATGGTAAGCTTATTTCCACGCCAAGAATCAAATTGACGATGCATAGTTGCAGTAGCGGAAATCTCTACGTAATTTGAACATCTTAAAAGTTCAATGGTGAAAATATATCTGTGATGTAGAAATTTATTATTTGATCATAGAAACAAATTAATTAAATATGTCATCAACAGGCTTTCCATCACTTTCTTTAGTTATATACTGTTTACTGTTTCTTCTTCTTGATAGTTGATACAAAGTAATGTTGTGCCGTATTTTTAGCTGAAGATCAATGGAGTGAAAATTGATGAGGAGCAGACAATTTCAGATCCAGAATTACTAGCAGAGGTAATTGAATAAAGCCTGTGAAATTTATCTTTACCTTGGTTTCTGTAGTAAACAAAATAACAGTGAAAGAAGTTCCTCAAAAATTAAGTGGAGAGTTATTCTCTTGGAAGCTTAAACACATCTCATTCTCAAGGTTTATTTGAATTTTAAAATACCTGTGCCTGCGTATCTATGGTCCAGACAAAAATAAAGATATCTAGAATATATATATATATATATATATATATATATATATCAGTGTAATAAGTAATTGATAATGTGTTACACATTTGTTTATCTTATTTATATATATATATATAATCTCTGTACAATTGTGGTGGCTAGTTACAATAGTTGATTATATTGAAACTGTGATGAATAAGTTTATTTATTTTAGCATTTGATAATCCATTTCCAATTATAAATGTGCTTTCTCAGCTGTTAGAAGGTTGGCTTACCTTCTTTGAAAGTTAAATAACATGTGTAGTTTCATTATAGAAATTGCACTTTAGCAATGTATATGGTCAATGGAAATGAAAATGACATTTTGTTATAGATAAACGTTTTCTTTTCTCATTTTGGTTTGCTCGGCTTTTATTTATCTTTCTCTTAAATAAATTGGCTTCCTTTTTCTAGAACATAAAATTGAACCCTAGAATTTAAATTGGTAAAGTTAATTGTATAGTATCTATGTAACACAGACAAATATAGATACTGGACACGATACTGACACATCGACACCGGTATTAATTTGAGAAATGAATGAATTGAATGTAATCACATGTTTCTGTGTCGGACACTGGACACACATTTAATCAGAAGTGTTGGTGCTACAAAGTATACTATGCATATTGTTTACTGTCTCTTATATCTCATCTTTCACTCTTCTACACAAGTAAAGTCTAATCTCCAATCTAATCCCAATCTGTTGCTAACATTTTCTCCAGATTATGGAAATCAGGGAAGAAGTTGAAGAAGCAACAAACTCCAAGGCTTTGAATGACATTCATTCTCAGGTATGCTCGGTAATTCAAATTTGCAAGGCAGAAGTGCTTTGCTACAAAAGAGACTGCATAATTAGTTAAAATACAGATTTTGAATTATGATTATTTTGATGTTGTTTCTTCATATCATCCTTTGATTGTTCATCCAGATGCAGGAGAAACTTCAAAATTGGTCTAATTCCTTTGCTCATGCCTTTCAAAGACGGAATTTTGAAGAAGCGAAGAATGCAATTAGGAGAATGACTTACTATTGTCGTGTAATTGAGGAAGTTGTAAAGAAGCTCTGATATAGGTAATATCATCATTTTCTTTTGCTTCGTTCCTTACACCACACTTGGTAGGGTAGCAAATAAGAATTTTGAAAACAATTGAAGCTTAAGGTGTAAAGCTCTATATGCAATTTTTCCAGGATATCATTACTGTTTTACCTGGTTGGCCTTTTATGCATCAAGGCTTTCAAAGTTAAATAAATGTACATCTCTGTCAACAACTGAATTTTCTGCTACATTTGAATTTTTTGAATAGTTTATCTTAATCTGCCTCTGCTTGTAACTTTTCCTCAAATTTTGAATAGTTTATCTTAATCTGTAGTACCCCAAATTTGTCCAGCCAATCATAAAGAAATTTGTCCAGCCAATCAAAATTTTGACTACCAAAATTTTGAATAATTTTTGGACAATACACGTGATCTTATTATTTGACTACCAAAATTTACACAAATTTTATACTCATAATCTCTTGAAAAGGGAAGATATCCACATAAAGAAAACATATCATTTAGATATCTGAT
Source organism: Cicer chorassanicum (assembly GCA_037974735.1). Classification (NCBI taxonomy): domain Eukaryota; kingdom Viridiplantae; phylum Streptophyta; class Magnoliopsida; order Fabales; family Fabaceae; genus Cicer; species Cicer chorassanicum. The sequence continues at coordinate 8,164,376 of JBBPBP010009780.1, forward strand.
TATATTGTTTCTAAACATACATAAATAAAGAAATGTGATTCAACATTTGTCTAAAGTTTTTTCCATTGTGCATGTAAATTAAACTCTAGAAATAATTCTTAAAACAAATTTAATTAAACTCTAGAAATAATTCTTAAAACAAATTTATTGTTCTTGTGACAAGCATGGATTTTAGACAATACGCATGATCTTATTATTTGAGTACCAAAATTTACACAAATGTTATACTCATAATCTCTTGAAAAGGGAACATATGCACATAAAACATTTAAAAATAATTATTACAAAAAAGGGTTACAATGAATATTCATTCACAAAATTGGGTATCCTTAAGGTACACTTTAAAAGTCATATCTCTACCTTTTAAACACTACTAGTGTGTGATACCCTCCTGGGTTGGACTTCTTTCATTTTTTTCAATTCACACAATACTACTTGTGTGTGATACCCTCCTAGGTCGAAGTGGTTAGTATATCAATTGGTTAATCGGCTTATTGGTTTAACTTAAATATCTTCAATGTTTCTTAGAATATTTTACAGCATTATTGTGATGCATTTTGGTTTCGACTGATTTAAACTTGAGATCCTAAATTGTATTTGATTCTTGCATTAAGCTAATTGATGCTATTTATTTTAGTCCCTGCTCTAACCAAACATTGAATGGTTCATGATATGCATGCATCTTCTCATAGGCATGACAATCAAACTAAATATATATTCTATAAATCCTAAATCAAATTTGATAATTATCTACTCTGGTATCTTTCATTTACAGTTCTGGCTTTGGCATATTTTCTATATTGCTGCTTATTTCTTCACATCATTATTAGCCTACTCGGGGCCTATGGCTTGGCCAATATAATTGTTATATCATCTAATCATAAATTCTCAAAAAATCACCTTTATAGTACATGACTGAAATCTAGTTTGGTCAAGCTGCAAGATCTCTAGGCATTAGTGTTCTCATGAAAGAAAGTAGCATTAGATTAAGGATGACTGTCTACACATACTGGTACTGTGATATTAATTAGATCTGACCTTTTCCTATCAAATTTCCACGCGATAATAACCTTCAAGTGCTGTTTGCATGTTTGTGCTAATTTTTCAATCTGCCCTGCCCCTTTTCCTCCTTATTTGCCGATGCACCTGACATAAGCAGAATGATAGGATCATAGGAAGTAGAGTATTGCTCTTTTTATGGTCCTCACGTCATGGTTTATCTTGTTGAGCATCGGTTTCTTTTTGTGGTTCTCTCATTGACCTGAGACACTAAAGTGCTTTGTTTCTGCCGAATGTTTTGCTGCAGGTAGTCATCTCCATAGGCCAACAGAAATTTTGAAGAATTGGAATTTTAACTCTGCCACCTCGAAGCGCAATGCCTCTGTTTACTTTATCAAGTGATTATGGTCATGTTCTTCACATAAGAGTTATCAGGCTGCATTTCATGAACTGATGATTGCATTCTAGTCTATGTAGAGAAGTTGGTTTTCTTTAATGTACGTAGTATCATTGCTTCAGTTTTGAGGGATCATTTGTTAGTTGTTTTAAATTTATTTAATGTAGGGAGAATCATTAAAAAAACCATGATAAGTTAGCGTGTGGGTTTGTATTTTTATTATTAACCTGTTTATAAATATTCGAGTACTGCATATCTATCAGATTGAATAAGGAATTAATGCAAAACAAATTATGATTATAATAATTTAATGATATGTTTGATATGAACAGAAATTTTTTCAAAATTGTAGTTTTTTATTTTATATTTTATAGGTTATGTTAAATTGGGTTATTCAAAGAAGTTTTTATAGGTTTCTACATGTTTAGGAGTAAAAATAACATTTTTTTTAAAATTTATTCAAAGTTCATTTTGAAGAGAAGTTAATTCAAAATTTTAAATTACTTCAATCACTCTTGGATAATATTCAAGTGGTTAATGAGAGTTCAATCTTTGGTGGTATAATTCTTAGTTAAATTTAACTTGGCTAGATCTTTATGAAAAATGATTTAATCTTTTATAATTATAATTATAAAAGTATGTTGTGCATTTAAAATGTGGCTAAAACAAATTCTCAAAATATTAAGAGAATGTTTGGTTATTATATATTTTAAAGAAAGAAATATTTTCAAAACTTATCAAACCAGCCCATTAAAACTCATATAAGCACATTTACCTCTTTTTCATTTACAAGCATCTATAATCATAATCACCACCACTATTGCAATCACCATTATACGTAGTCGAGGTTGTTTGTTTCACCATTAACTATTTCACTGAAAAAAACCATTAACTATTCTACTAAAAAACTTGATTAGGATTCATATATTGATGTAGTCGATTGTACGGCTATTCAATTTCTTTTTAATCTTTTTAAAAATAATTTTTATTTTATTTTATTTATAATGATGAACATGTGGAAAATAAAGTATATAAGTCTATATAATAATTGCATGATGAATTTCTATTAGATCTGATATGACGTATATTATTAATATAGATATTGATATGTTGTGGCGTATGTTGTTTTAACTTTGGTTTTTTATAATCACTGTATTTTATGAGTTGAATTGGTGTATTTTATGAGTTATGTTGTCGAGATGTATGTTTCAATCTAATATATGAAGATAACATACTATATGTGCATTTTTTCTTGTTACATGAATTAATCTAACTGAATGACATGAAGATTGGTATGTGTAGATGTTCATTGGATTTTACCAATTTTTTTAATTATTAAAATTGCACTTTTTTTATTAGGCCCAATTTTTAAGATTAGAATAAGACCCAATTTTTTTGTAAACTAAATTATAATTTAGACGTGTATTATAAAAAAATCGATAGAATAATTTATAAAAAACTTAAAAAAATAACCACTATAATTATAAAATAAAATAAAATTTTCAACTTAAATTGCAACTAATTTTTAATTATTAAAAATATTAACTAAAATTTAATTTACTACCTCTCTTTCTCCGATATTTTTTTTTTGTTGTAAATTTATAATTTAAAATTCTTATATACAATACAATATTTTTTATTTATCTATTCAAATTTTTAATATTGGCCAACCAATATTATAGTTCACATGAGCTAGTGTCTTGTGTGTTGAATACACTATTTGATAATCATGGTTACTGAAACAACGTAGGGCTAAGATGGATTTTTGTCTGGTCTTCCTATTTCTGCCGTGTTAAAATCGGATATTATGGCTGCCCTTGACAAGGAGGTTAAATTCTTGGATGAAGATAACTGGACGTTTCAAGGACCTCGTTCTCGGATCCACCTTGCATCGCGTCGAAATGGTTAGTATATCAATTGGTTAATCGGCTTATTGATTTAACTTAAATATCTTCAATGTTTCTTAGAATATTTTACAGCATTATTACGATGCGTTTTGGTTTCGACTGATTTAAACTTGAGACCCTAAATTGTACATATTCTTGCATTAAGCTAATTCCAAATTAATTTAATTGAGTTTTCTTCTTTCGGTATTTGAGTTTAAACTAAATTGATATCACTTCATCTAAAATCAACCACCAATATTTGAATATAATAATTAGACTATTTCAGCAGTGTTTGTTGTATTTAAATATTTTTTTGATTATTTACATATTATTTTTTCATTATAATTTATATACTCTCATTGTTAAATAGAATTTACATAGTTATTTTAATAGAATAAAATCTAATTTTTGAAATGAATTTTTTTAGATTTTTAAAATATGTATTTTAATTTATATTAATGTTAACTCGTTTAAATTAGACCAAATTAACATGCAATTCATTAGTTTATTTTTTATTTTGTGAGAATAAAATGTAAAACTCAATCAAATTTGCTTTCTTTTTAAATTAAATTTTTTCATTTTCAAACATACTAAACAAAACAGTATTTTATATCTATAACACTGTCTTTTCTAAACTCGTACAACTTCTTTTTAGTCAAGTTCCCATTTATTTTTACAATTGTGTTAACAAATTTTGTATATATTTACATTATAAATTTGTAGTCTAACATTTTAATATGCAATATTTAATATTTAATTTATTAATTAAAGTTTTTAAAATTCGAGTTCCAAAATATTTGTTGAAGAGGCCGCTTTAGAACGGTATATTGGAGCGAAACACGTGTGTTATGGGTCCACGTAGACGTGCCGGCAAGGAATGACAATGAAGCCAAGACTTAAGAGTGGTCTCTCATCCACGGTAGCCATGCAATACCACCCTCACTCAATCATCTTCACCAAACATTATTCCATTCCACTCTCTAAATCGCATTAAAACTCTCTCTCATACTTCCAATTTTACCAACTTCTGACTGCTCTTTCCACTCACTCAAACACCAACTTCCCTTCTCTTCCTCACCGATTTTCTCCACAAAGTTAGGGCTACGCCCACACCAGAATGAGCTTTCAAGACTTAGAAGCCGGCCGCCGCAACCTTATCAACGGCAAGCAAGACCCGACACATGCTGTGGCTTCCGGCGTATTTCAGATCAACACTGCTGTCTCCACTTTTCAGAGACTCGTCAACACCCTCGGTACTCCTAAAGACACGCCCGAACTCCGCGACAAACTGTGAGATATCATTGCATCACTCTCTCACTACATACATGTCTCCATTAATTTATCGATCTTTTCATTATCGTCGCTGAATCGGAAATTTGTTAGTTACTTCCATTTTAAGATACCGATTGTATTGATCGGTATACTGTTTTTTGTGACTTACAGCCACAAGACGAGACTTCATATTGGACAATTGGTGAAGGATACGTCGGATAAACTTAAGCAAGCTAGTGAAATTGATCATCATGTTGATGCTAATGTAAGTTTGAAGTTTCACTTCTATTATCTATTTCAACTGCATGTGCAAATAAATCAGTTTGATGGTATCATATGTTCAATTCGTAGAATGCACTACTTCCTAAAAGTTTCTTTAGAAACTGACTTACAGTTTAGTGGAAAATAGTTATTAGTCTTTGAATGAATCTAATGTTCAAGCTTTTGAATTACGGTTTGCAATTGCATTGGAGTCCTTAATCCTATGGAAATCTATCCACAATTTTCCAATGAAACTGATGAGACTACAATTGCGTACAATGTTGTTATGATGTGGTTGCAATTGTAGATGTAATTGAAGATTGTCTACCGTCAAAAGAAATAAAGAAGTACTGTGTGGTGTGATCTTGAATTTTGTTTCCTTCAAAAAGATATGAGAAGAGGTCTTCAATGTATTTTCAGGCAACCAAGAAGATAGCAGATGCTAAATTGGCGAAAGATTTTCAGGCAGTGTTGAAAGAATTTCAGAAGGCACAACGTCTTGCAGCTGAGAGGGAGACAGCTTACCCTCCTTTTGTTCCGCAATCCAGGTGACTGACTAAATGTTATTGGAGTTTAATACTGGAGGGGGCAAGACTGCTAATGCGCTGTTGTTACTAGTTTTTATTACCCATGCATACAAATTGAAATACTTATAGCGTGGGCTTTTCTTTCTGCCCTGCAGCTATACAGTCAGTGAAGTAGGTGATATTTCTGATAAAAGTCAAGAACAGCATGCACTTCTTGTGGAGTCCAGAAGGTGATTTCTTATATTAATTTCTAGCAAATGAAGTGATTTGCAGATCCATTCTCACGATAATATTTATTTACAAAAGTATGATATCTCTGTTCTCTACCTTCCTCATCAACATCGGTTATTAAATAGTTACAATATAATATATGATGCACTTCCTTTCTTTTTCTTTGATGTGGGTTGGTAGTTCGACAACATGATAAATGGCAGGATTCACGCATCATTAAATTTGATGAAAATACAACATCAATTATTTGTCAAAAGGTTGCTTCTTAAATTCGACCTATTGTGTTATTTATATGTAAGTTATATTGGGCTAAAATGGATTTGATACCAAAAGGTGTCTTCTTCTTTTTAAGTTTTCTGAGTGAACCAAAGGATTTGGTGGCATGATCAATGACAGCACTCGAACACGTGAAATCAAATTTGATGGAAAACTGAACTTGCATTTGTATTATCAGAAGGCTACTTTTCAAATTTAACCATTTGCATTATTTTAGTCCCATATCTCTTGAATTATTCATGGTGCAGACAAGAGGTAATATCCTTAGATAATGAGATTTCCTTCAATGAGGCTATCATTGAGGAAAGAGAACAAGGCATTCAAGAAATCCAGCAGCAGATTGGTGAAGTAAATGAGATCTTCAAAGATCTTGCTGTTCTTGTTCATGAGCAAGGAGCAATGATCGGTAACTAGTCCTCCCCACCCTTTATTTACTTTTGCTAACTATGCATCCTCTATCAACTCTTGTTTTATATGTAGATGATATTGGGTCCAACATTGAGCATTCCCATGAAACCACTGCCCAAGCAAAGTCACAACTTGTGAAAGCTTCAAAGACACAAAGATCAAGTTCATCTTTGGTATATATAAGTTTTCTTTATATGATTGGATGTCTGTTTGAAGTATTCTCTGCCTCCTGTCACATTAATTTAAATGTGGGAATTATTGATTTAGATATAGAATCTATTGCTTAGTGAATTGAAACCGTCCTCACATATTGTACTGAACTTACATTAGGAGGCTACAGCCTACAGAGTGTATGGTTCATAACATTAGGAATGAATACGGCCCGATCATAGACAGCTGAACTTAATAGAATATGTGAGCATTGAATGCATCCAGTATGGTTTTCAGTTTGTGTTAGGATACAGAATAAGGATAATTGGAGTAGTTAAGAGTTAGTTAGTTAGTTGATGAGTTTGTTTGGTGGTTGTCAAGAGTTGTTATTTTGGCTATTCTTAGAAAGTCTTTAAATAGCCCTCAATTGGTAGATGGGAAAGATAGCTTCGAAATTTGAATAATTAACTTGTAAACTAGGGAATGCTCTAGTGAGAAAGGAGAGTTTGGGGTAGCCTTGAGTGCAAGGTTATCATCTTCATTGTTAATCTCTAGTATCTCTCTTTCAACCTCACTACATGCATACTAAATCATCATTTTGTTTACCATCTTTATTCATTTGATTATGTTTTTATACCATTATTCCAGGAATTCTTTCTTGCATAAAGAAAGGATCCCAACAGTTTGCATAGTGCATCCATTTTTATTTCTATTGAGAAAGGGTTTTGTTCTGGGGGCAGGGGTATGAGGTTGTGGTGGGTGAATTATGTAGCAATTAATTTCAGCTCGATTTTCTAATCATGGGAGTTGCGGTAGATTTTTTTATTATCTTGATATTTTTTTATCGTGTCTTTTTTTAATCTTTTAAAGCTTCATGTAGTTTTTCTTTGTCAATCTCAAATGTTCTTGTCTGTTTGTTGTTTCCCCCCTCTATCTAGGTGTGCTTGCTTCTGGTGATATTTGGAGTTGTGCTTCTCATCATCTTCATTGTTGTTGCTGTTTAGTCCATTATGAATCAAACGAAGTATTTACTGAGCCACAGAATCTCTGTTGCTGATAATTTCACCGTGTAATGTTTTACCTGATCTCATGAATGGGTTTTGTCACTTTGTCTCATTTCGTTTCAGTACATGGCGCGGGAAGTCACATACTCTATCCTGTCTTTGTTGTTTAGGGGGTATGTGTTCTTTTTATCTATGTTGGTGTTTGGAATTTTAAGGATATGTCACATCCTGCTTGTTGTGTAAATTATGTTCTTGCTTATATAACAAAATAAATATTTAACTCTTTCTTTACCTGTATATGCAACTCAAAAGGTGGCATTTCCAACTCCTAGGAATATCTCGATTTAGGAAAATCATTTTTTTTCGTCCTCTCCTTTTGGATTAGTGGTTTTTTCCTTCCCAAAATTGAAACCTTATAGGTCTGCATCATGTCTAGGTCTAACTAATAAAGATCCCCTGCAATGTATGGGAAAAAAATTGATAGATAATAGATGTGTGCAATTTCCTCATATCTCATTAGATTAGAGGAAGGATTTTCTTAAAATAGATATATAGATGTTGGGAAAATGGATGTGTACATGTTGAACAAAACGAAGATGACCCTCTTTTATGTTTTTCTTGTTTTAAAATCTCTAACTAATTTGCTGCCTTGTAACCTGGTGATTGTAGTTTGTATCTCGTTGTGGTTACAGCCTCTCTAAATGAGTAATGAGTTTCAGGATAAGATCATGGAGCCATTACAAAAAAGTTCTTTTCTGCACAAGTCACATTAACATTAGGTGATTGCTCATCTGGTCCCCTATTTTTACTCATAAAATGCTAAATACACTACTGGAAGCACGCATTCATAGTATAATTCACTCATTTTTAAATCCTAGTAGGGAGGATCCGGTATAAAGGCAGCGAGAAACTGCGACCTAACTTGAATTGCTCACATAATAAATCATTTCAGGACCATGATCACACCTCATATTAAGCTAAAACACCCGCCGAGCCTCAAGAAAAGAATATAACACCTGAATCTCTTGAGTGTGATACTTATAATTGACGTGCATCATTGTTAGTAAGTCGTAATTGTTTATTAAAAATATCTTAAGTCATAATTGTTTATTAAAAATATCTTAAGTCATAATTGCTTATTAAAAATATCTTGACTGGTTGACGTGAAATATTTGATGTTGATTATGTATCAAAATTATTCTCTATAATTTGAATTATGGAATCCGTATACGAAAGGTGGAAAATTTTACTTGAATTTTGGAGGTAAATTTCATTTTTTTTTTTAAGTTCTTATTTAGAGTGTGTTTAATTGTGTGGTGATAAAACTTGATATTAAATGAATTGATTTTGAAAATTGATTTTGACTAAAAATTAGTTGAATAGTAAATTCACAGATAAAAATAAATTCTATAGTCAAATACTTTAAATTTTAGTTTTATGTTAGAATTAATTCTAGTTGTGAAATTGATTTACTTGAAAATATTTAAACATATTAAAATTAACTCTACACATTTAAAATTCATTTTGACTCCTCTAAGTGCACGTGGAGTTGTCAAAATTAATTTTAAAGATGTAGAATTGATTTTGAAATGTTTGGGTGTTATCAAGCAGAATTAATTATGTCTTCATAATTGATTCTAGTTTGAAACTGATTTTGTTGTTTTTGAGTCTAAACATGATTTTTATACTAAAAATTAATGATCAAGATATTCAAACATAAATCACTTTACATTCAACTCACGTCTAACTAAAATCAATTTTACAAAATCAATTCATTCAAAATTAATTTTAATCATCTTATAATCAAACAATGTATTAGATAATTTTTATTTTGCAAAACAAAACCAAAATATTATCGGATAGAGAAAATGTAAATATAGAGGGGTAATACAATTTCACTTATTAGAGGATTTTGGAAGCAAGGTCCGCAATAAGCCATTTTGGCCAAATTACGCTACATTGTTCTCATTTCTCTTAACAAAAGCAAATTCACATCTTTGAAATCTAGCTGCGAAAACACCACCTCCTTGTAGGAAAGGCAATATAACCATGCGGATACCCACCCAAACCCGTTTGATTTGGACCGGGAAAACCAACTTTGAATGGACGTGGGTGCGCAACACCACCTCCTTGTAGGAAAGGCAATATAACCCTGCGGATACCCACCCAAACCCGTTTGATTTGGGCCGGGAAAACTAACTTTGAATGGACGTGGGTGCGGAGATTTTCCCTGAAATTAAAATTCGTGTGCCTGAAAGATGTAATTTTTGAAATTTATTTATATAGTAAATATACTTAATACTTTTTTTAACCTATTAATTATAATAGATATGATTTTTAAATATATATATATATATATATATATATATATATATATATATATATATATATGAATGGTTGCGGGTGGAGGAAAAATCCAAACCCTGGATGGTTTGAAGGGCAATTTTGCTATTTGAGAAGCTCTCGTGGTTGCTGTGTTTAATTCTACCGAATTCGATTATGTGCTCTAACTTTTATCACAGACAGTGCTTCTGATTCAGAAAACGAATAACGAACGATGAATAGTTCATCGCCGGCTCATTCTTCTATTTCCACGACGGCTGTCGTCGGCGGTGGAGGAGGTGTGAGCAACGCTGCTATTTCCGTTGACGATTTTCATTTTCCTTATGATCCCATCTCAACGGAAGAGCGAAAGGATGAGGCCATGTTAGGTTACTTCTGAACTCTCCACTATCACATCTTTATGTGTTTGTATTTTATTCAATTCAATTTATTTCGTGTCCATTTGATATGATCTTCATTAAAAATTGAACTTTGCGGTCATTTTCAAATTGATATCCCTATCCCTCCCGTTAGCCCTGAATTATTTGAAAATATGTTTAGTTAGTCTATGCGGTTAAATATTGTTTTTTCTTTCTTTCTAAAAGAATCACGTTTTATAAACAATATAATCACTTTTAAAGTTTTAGTATATTTATTACAGTTTTTTGAAAAAATATTAAAATCTGGAAAAAAAATCTTAAAACTTCTTAAATGAGAAACTGTTTTTAGTAGCTTGTAGACAACAATTTATGCTTTTCTTCAAAATCTGTAAAAATAATCTATAAATTATTAAGTATCAAAAATAATCTATAAATTATTAAAATCCATATTTTCATGTATATTTTCATTTTATAATTAGTTGTTAGTGGGAGATTTGAACTTTTGTGTTCCTCTATCAAACTACCAGATCACAGTATTGCCCGTATAATACGGTATTATTTGTTATGGTGGAGTTCATCAATGGCTGTCTTTCGGGCCTTTTAATGTAGTTTATTCAGGTTTTGTTTAGGATTTTAGATAGAAAGGGTTTACGGGCAGGGGAAAAAGGAGGATAGACTTTTACCTTGCTGCGTTTTCTAAAAGATTATTGTTCACAGCTACTTGATTTTTACATTCGATGCAGATTAATTGTTCTTAATTTGGAGTTTATCAAATTTGAACTATTATTATGTAGCCTTAAATTTTGTTTTGGTTAGGATTCATATATTATTGTAGTGTCTTGTGTGTTGAATAGACTATGTCATAATCATGGTTAGTGAAACAACGTAGGGCTAAGATGAATTTTTGTCTGGTCTTCCTATTTCTGCAGTGTTAAAATCGGATATTATGGCTGCCCTTGACAAGGAGGTTAAATCCTTGGATGAAGATAACTGGAAGTTTGAAGGACCTCGTTCTCGGATCCACCTTGCATCGCGTCGAAGTGGTTAGTATATCAATTAGTTAATCGGCTTATTGGTTTAACTTAAATATCTTCAGTATTTCTTAGAATATTTTACAGCATTATTGTGATGCATTTTGGTTTCAACTGATTTAAACTTGAGACCCTAAATTGTACTTGATTCTTGCATTAAGCTAATTGATGTTATTTATTTTAGTCCCTGCTCTCACCAAACATTGAATGGTTCATGATATGCATGCATCTTCTCATAGGCATGACAATCAAACTAAATATATATTCTATAAATCCTAAATCAAATTTGATAATTATCTACTCTGGTATCTTTCATTTACAGTTCTGGCTTTGGCATATTTTCTATTTTGCTGCTTATTTCCACGCGCTAATAACCTTTCAAGTGCTGTTTGCATGTTTGTGCTAATTTTTCAATCTGCCCTGCCCCTTTTCCTCCTTATTTGCCGATGCACCTGACATAAGCAGAATGATAGGATCATAGGAAGTAGAGTATTGCTCTTTTTATGGTCCTCACATCATGTTGTTGAGCATCGGTTTCTTTTTGTGGTCCTCTCATTGACCTGAGACACTAAAGCTTTGTTTCTGCCGAATGTTTTGCTGCAGGTAGTCATCTCCATAGGCCAACAGAAATTTTAAAGAATTGGAATTTTACTCCACCTAAATAGTTGGAATGGAACTCTGCCACCTCGAAGCGCAATGCCTCTGTTTACTTTATCAAGTGATTATGGCCATGCTCTTCATATAAGAGTTATCAGGCTGCATTTCATGAACTGATGATTGCATTCATTCATTTTTCCTTAGCCTTTCTAGTCTACGTAGAGAAGTTGGTTTCCTTTGATGTATGTGTATCATTGCTTCAGTTTTGAGGGATCATTTGTTAGTTGTTTTAAATTTATGTGTTTTAATGTAGGGAGAATCATTAAAAAAACCATGATAAGTTAGCGTGTGGGTTTGTATTTTTATTATTAACCTCTTCATAAATATTCGAGTACTGCATATCTATCAGATTGAATAAAGATTGAATAAGGAATTAATGCAAAACAAATTATGATTATAATAATTTAATGATATTTGTTTGATATGAAGAGAAAAATTGTCGAAATTGTAGTTTTTCTTATTTTATATTTTATAGGTTATGTTAAATTGGGTTATTCAAAGAAGTTTTTATAGGTTTCTACATGATTAGGAGTAAAAATAACATTTTTTTTTTATTCAAAGAAGTTCATTTTGAAGAGAAGTTAATTTAAAATTTTGAATTACTTCAATCACTCTTGGATAATATTCAAGTGGTTAATGAGAATTCAATCTTTGGTGGTATAATTCTTAGCTAAATTTAACTTGGCTAGATCTTTATGAAATTAAAATGTGGTTATTAAAAAGTTACTAAAAGGAAATTCTCAAAATATTAAGAGAATGTTTGGTTATTATATATTTTAAAGAAAGAAAGAAATATTTTCAAATCAAGTATCAAACCAATTTCCCTTCAAAAATGTGAACCTTCTTTGCTTACTCAACCAACATGGAGCAGATATAATATTACTCAACCAACATGGAGCACATATAATATTAGGAACACAGTCAACATGCCAATGCAAATTTGGAATCCTCCATCAAAATGTGAACCTTCTTTGCTACCTTATTTGAGTGAATAACTCCCTTCAGAAATAACTTTAGTAGCCAAACCAGAAAATATTTATCTCTCCCTTCAAAAATCCAACTATCTTTTATTATAGTTTAAAAATAATAAAAGACCTAGTGTACCAAGTTAAAAAACCTCTCAAAAATAACAAAACAAAAACCAAAATCAAAATTTAGTGAACTTCACCCACATAGAACATAATGCTCCATCCCTTTCTTAGAAAGAGAGTTTCTTTTCATAAAAGGGTGATTCAGAAGCTCCAGAACTGTTCCTCTTTTTTTCCAATCCTTCTCAAGACACTTGTTAACAAAACTTTGAAACTCTTGTGAGGCTTTCTCAGGCATCTCAAGCTTCTCACCAAAACAAATTGCACACATCAAAGTAGCCCAATCAGGTCTCTGTTGAGGACCAAAAAAAGGAAAATGACCCAAAAGACATTCCAACATGACAACACCTAATGACCAAACATCAGCTACAAATTCATCAGCATTTTCACCACCCCATCTTTCAAGATCAAATCTTTCTGGACTCATATAAGCACATGTACCTTCGGCATTCATATCATTCTCTTTAAACCTCCCTTCCACTACATGACTCACTCCAAAATCTGCTATTTTCACCTCTCCTTTTTCATTTACAAGCAAATTTGAAGGCTTAATATCTCTATGAACAATATTCATACCATGTAAATAGTTTAGTCCTTCTAAAACACTCTTAGCTAAAACACAAATAACTTCCTCAGGAAGTCTACGATGTTGCTGCAATATATCATACAATGAACCTCCTTCCATATACTCCATAACAAAGCTAAGATCACCACCACCATTACAATCACCATTGTAAAAAACTGCATGGCACCTTACAATATAAGGCGAGTCCGCCCTTTTCAGAATCTCAGCTTCTAGCGTCGGTGGCTGCCGAAAACCAATGCCATTTTGATCAAAGCGAAGAACTTTCAATGCATAAAAGGAATTATGGTTTTTCTTGTGATGAACTTTATAAACTATTCCACCATTTCCATGACCAAGTACTGCTACTTTTTCAAGATCTAAAAGGCTTCTTATGCCATGATGAGAAGATGGTGATGAAAACAAAGATGGCATTTGAGTTTTGTTAGGGAAGTTATTAGAAGATGGAATTTGATGTTTTTTTGGTAGGGAAAGGCTTAGAGCTCGTTTGTGTCTTCTTTCTCTGATAACCAATGTCATTTACTCTATACTATGAGGGTGAAGAAAATAGGAAATGGGGTTTAAAGAATGTGAGAATGGAAAAGAAGAAAGGCACGAGCTTGAGTATAGTTGGTAGTGTTAAGAGAGTGATGACAAGTGTAGTGTTTTGTTATTAATCCGAAATCTATGGACAGGTGAGGTTTTGGTGGGGATATCAAAGGTTGTTGTGATAGTAGTAGTTATGCAGGGATTTTGATGTTTTGTTTTTTAATTTCTGTCATTTGTTATTATAATTGTTATATTTTATTGAATTCAGTTAAGTTTTTTTTTAAATTGTAATTTTGATCTTCTATTTCACCACGTTCACGAAAATAGTCCTCTTGATTTACAATCAAAATTTTGGTCCCTCTTTTGTTAGGTTTGTTGTTTTAGTTCCGCATTACAATTTTGATCTATCAAATATTATCTCCACCTTATAATAAATGTCACTTTAACAAGTCTAAAAATAGATGTCATTTACAATTTTCAATGCAATCTTAATTATTATTATATACACAATTTTCATATATTTTGCATTGATAATAGTGAAAAATCCATCATCCGTTAATATGGATAGTTTAATAAAATGACTTATCTTTTCCTTTTAATTATTACATTTTTTAATATGTGAGTAAAAACTTTGAATGACACTCATTGTGAGAAAAAAGGAGTAGTGGTTTTTAGTCCTAAAAACGGTGATTCATAGTACCAATTGCAAATTTGAAGAGAAAATATAACTTTAAGGACAAAAAATCACCACTTTTTAAACTGGTTTTAATTATAGTTTTAGTCTCCTTATTTTTATCAATTCACGAAATTGATCATCTATTTTAAAATTTGGTAGTTTTGGTCTCGTTCTTATTTTTTAACTAAAGACCCACGATACTTTAAATAATGTAATATGATAAGATGATGTAGAATAATTAATACCCATAAAATCACAATAAAATCCTCTAAAAATTCAACTTTCAATATTGAAAATTTATTCATTTTTGTAATTTAATTAATGACATATGAATAATTCATGTGATTCTGTATCATGAAATCGTAGGCCACATTATTTAAAATATGTCAAAACGTCATTTTTTTAGTCAAAAAATATGAGAGACTAAAACTGCCAACTTTTAAAACAAATGATCAATTTCATGAATTTATGAAAACAAAATGACCAAAACTACAATTAAAACTTTAATATACTTTGGAATCCAAATTGCAACAAATATGAAAATAGAGGGACAAAAAGTTAGATTTTAAAATTTGAGAACAATTTTCGTAAATATATTAAAATATGAGGACTAAAAGTGCAATTAAGTTTTTTTTATTAAATCAGTTAGTTTTCTATTTTAGCTGAAAATAAAATAAAACATAAAATTTTATTTATGGTTGTGATTAAACATTGCTAAGTTTGTTATGGTTAGAATGAGTTAGATGATATAAGTTTTAGAGATTATGAAAAAGAATGATGGGAAGATAGTGACATAACATAAACCCGAAATGAAAGAGTTTATAATTGTTTGTAGCACGATCAGATTTTGCGGATCACAATCCGAAATTGAAGGCATGATCATATAACACTGTAGTTGTTTGTCTGACAAACAAAATATGAGTATCTTATCTTCTAATTTGTTTGCATATATTTATTTGAAAAAGCTACTTTACTTTAAAGTGGTAAAAATAGGTTTATGTACGATGGCTTGAAATAACTAAAGTAATTATAGTAGTTACATCTTGAAGGCAAGGTAGTACTAATGCACATCTTTCATAAATTATTTAACATGATTGATCATATCAAGCAAATATGGAATGCAATTCACAAGAACAGATTCAATAATTGATGAATCTAACTAAAGCAGGTAATATATGCTAGTGTCTCAAGTCTCAACATATTCGAATTTCATTTTTACATAGCATGCTTCTAAAGTTATGTTTACTAATATACAAATGGATGAATAATTATGAAAAGAAATGAATATCATCATAAAATTAAGTCATTTAAGCTGTTTGTCCTCCTCAAATTTCAAAATATCCATGCATTTAAATCGAATAACATAGGTGCTTTTGTTTTTCAATTTTCAACTATACATTTGATCATTTTTTTTTTCACATTTGGACATAAGCTTAGTTTTGTAACTTCAACATTTTCACATTAACTTGTCTTAGAACACAATATTTGGTAGTCAAACGCAGAACCAAACACACAAGATCGTCGTGTAAACTCGTAACAACCCTTTCAATCATCGTAAAAGCCACACAAAATTGCTTTAACATGACTAAACTAAAAAAAAGTTAACGTTACACAAATTATAAGAGTTAAATGATCAACTTGAAAAATAAAAAAATATAAAAGACTAATTCAAATACAACCAAACTTAAAAATTATAAGTTGTATTTTCCCTAAAATGAATTATCATGTCATTCTTTGAATTTAAACTAATTTGGAACCAAATTATTATTTCTTTGAATATTTCTTTTTTTTCTTTGGTTCCAAATTAGTTTAAATTTTTTCAAAACAAAAAAAAAAATAGTTATTGGTGGAGCGGAATAAAAATCACAAAATTCCGTTCAATATATTTTAAACAATGATAATTAATGACATTCAATTTCATTCTCTTCTATTTCGTGCATGTTGGATTGAGATGAGTTTGACTAAATCATCTATTTCGTGCATGTTTGGATTGAGATAAGTTTGACTAAATCGCGGCGGGTCACCGTCATTTTAGCAAAAATTATACTTTAAAACATCAACAAAATCACTGTGTCACCCTGATTTTAATCCACCACCCACCCAAACGTTCACCTCACCAATTGAAACGTATCCCAATGATAAATCAGTTACATTAGAACAAACAGCCTGCAGCTAAACAGTGAGTAATGTTCAAAGCAAGAGCAAATGTCATCCAGTGTTCTTGTCCTTGTTCATATAGTAAATCTTCAAATCAAGAAACAATATGCACTTCTTGGATATCTTGAGTAATCATTACACATCTTCTCTTTCTTCCAGTTTATCTCTCACCAAGGAAACATTATGTTGGGGATAAAACTGCACTATAATTCACATATATTCATCTCCAAAGATTTCCTATAACATTGGAAGAACTCATCAGGTTCCATGACAAGGCCAAAAAGTTCATCATAACTTGATTTCAACATGAAGTGAAAGGAATTATCAATGCCACTGAAAAGGAAATTAGATTTATGACTCATATGCGCAAACTAAGCACGCAAAAGACAAAATGAAAAGCTTCTCAATGAGCAAATGGAGGTGTAAATGTAATTATAGACATCACTTTGTATTTTAATTTGGGTCGGGGATTACCTTGGACAATATGAAAGACTAATACAAATTTCATTGACAGTTATATTCTTTCTCTATCAGAAGAAAGAAGACCCATCTGCTCTGTAAGCTGATCCAGGTGCTGAGTTTTGTCCCATCCATTTTCTGTCGGCTGCACCTCATTCCCATTGCATATTTCGTCAACATTGGTCACAATATCCTCCGAAACTGGAGTTTGCAAAAGATCATCCCAAATAGAAGGATTGTTTAACAAATCATCAATGTCTGCACCGGGTGAAAGACCTTCAAAATCAATGGGAAATGACCCGTCGACTCCCATAAATCCCTCATCTGTCTCAGAAGCCATATAACTGTCTTCAGCAATATCAAGAATACTTCTTGGCACAATCTCTGGTATTGAAGGTATATCAGGCATCCCAACATCTGCTTGAGAATTCGGGATAGAGGGTGCTGTATGTGCTCCATCGTTCATTACACTTTGAGATGCCGCAGCTTGAGGTACAGATAGAATATCAGGTTTTTCTGCTGATGGAACATGTCCTTGAGTCCCCGTTGCAGATGGAATTTGAGAAGACTGCACTGAAGGTGGAGGAACCTCTTGAAGAGTTACTCCAGAATTCCAGCTTGAAGAGCTACTACTGTCCATTGCATTGGATGGTGATGTACCGTCACCAATCAAGTAATTATCAGGGTTTTTATTGAAAGATTCTACACGGGAAGTATCCCATTTCATGATCTGCCTTAGCATTGATTTTGCTGCTTCGTTCATCAAAGGTTGATATTTAACAATTTGTCCATCAGGAGGGGAAGCTCGCTCGGTTGTTTCAGCAATACCTTCTTGCTTGAGACGACGCTTTTTGCTGACTTCGGTTATGCGCCTATTGCTGTCGTTTTGCTGTTGCACAAACTGAGCAAAGAAGCCGGGGCTCTGGACAGCTTTGGCAAGGAATGACATCATTTGCTGTTGCCGTTGCTCCATTCCCTGAAGGCGCTGAACCATTCCTTGCATCTGGCTATCAGTGGCTTGTTGCTGCTGTCTCAACCTCACAAGCTCTTGCATAAGAACATTCTTGTCTCTTTTAAGCCTCTCAACCTCTTCCTCGAGCCCAAATTTCCCTACTTCTACACATGCCCCTACCGATGAACTCTGTCCATGCGGTTGCTGAGCCTGTTGATTATTATGACCATGGGCAGGTTTTCGTCGAGTTATACTCTTAAGCAAGTGCTTTTGACCCCTCAAAAAGCCCTCGTTTGCAAATTCCCAGCGATCTGGATCGACCTTCCTGAAACCCTGTTTAGAAAGGAAAAAGAGACAGAAAAGAGGTCAAACACACTGTAAAAAAGCACACAACTTTGGAGTTACATAAAACACTAAAATTAATGAGCTTCATTGAAGGTCGAATCAATTGATTCAAACTCTGACTGGAACAATCCTTGACCAAACTTTACTTAGCTCATAGCAGAGGATTAAAAATAAACACTAAAATACTCATACATAGCCAAATTAAAATAATAGACAGATAATTAAGGATGTGCAAACAATCTGGCTAAGGGATGCAAGAAACTCCCATCAAGGTCAACAGGATGTGCTCTGCAATAGCAACAGCAAGCAACCTTCAGAATAAAGCTGTAATTATTACACACTCAATTCCCGCCAAGTTAAAAGTGGGAAGGATCTAGGATGGAGGTGTTTAACCAAAAAACCATAAAGGATGTACATAAGTGAGTGCTGTTTTTTTACTAAGGTAGACATGTCATCCCAAAAAGCTCATGTCCACAAATTGAGCCTAGGACATATTCTCCTACACCACTTACTGTTTATCATCAACTTATTTTAAGGTTTAAAAGATTTATGAAATATGAAGTAATGGAGCTCCTATCAATAAGCTAAGCGTTTCAAGTATTTTGCCAGAAGTTGAATCTAAGACAGATTGTTTTCCATAATAAAAAGCTATAATATGTGTGTTAAACTGGCATGTAGCAAGCTTTGGTTCACAAGACAGAACATAACTTATGGCTGTCCCAGTATTTTGATACAATCAATTCTGATTAATTCATAGCAGAGGCTACATAAACATTTCTATTATCCTCTAATTATAAGAAAAAACAATAAACTTAGTATTGGAATGCAACAGCCTCTTACTGCATAAAAGCATGCATTTCTATGCAGTTATGGCATTGGCAATTGATCAATTCCACAACATCATCGCAAAGTTTATATCATCTTCCTAAAAGCAGTCAATTATCAAGCAGAGCTGCCTAAGTTGTTATATATGCATCCTAACAAATTGTATCCTATATTTTTGACATATCACTGAATCGAATACATATTTTATTGTATCCAATAATCGTATCGTGTCTGTGCATCATAAGTCACCTTCATCATTCTTCTCACAAAAATTAAAAAATGTTACATAACATGTTCATTATACTGATGATAGCAGTACATTAAAAGTTTCTGCTACATAGAATTTAATTGAGTTGCTGTGCAGAAGGCATAAACACATTCTTCATAATACATGGACAATTTGTATAGAAGTTAAAATAAATCCATGTTATACATCATAACAGCTTCATAGTAAACATTTTCCCCTAGACCCCTAAATTCCTATTCATCACGATCTCCCTTACTTCAGTTAGGTTTATACCTCATACAATATATGCCTTTGACATTAAATATTCAACACACCAATAAACCATAATCAAGTAGCTGATTAACCTGATAATTGCTTTCTTTGTCAAATTTCCCTCTTGTGCTCCATCTAGTTGCTGACATAATGCAGGAGGGTAAAGTATCAAATTTAAATTTCAGTTTGTCCATTCTTTAAAAACAATGAAACAAAAACAACAAATCCCACCCTAACTCTTTCATTTTAATTGAATGCTTAAGTAAAATTTCCTACTTTATTGGTTGAGTTGAGGACACTGTTAGAATTTGGATTGAACACAATTACCCCACAAGACCTGTTTGTAAGGCGAGGGTAGTCTTGTCTCCCACTTATAAATTATAACCACTATTCAGACCACGTCACTATCAAACGTGATACTATCAACTGCCACCATCTACTTCACTCAAAAAAGACCCAAGACACTAATTATTAAACCTACTTAGTCTGTCTTTCTGTTTTAATGTTATTAAGTAGTTATTTCTATTTCTAATTCTAAGTAGTTAGCTTTTCCAGTTAATTCTGTTTTTCCTTTTCTGTTTAGAAGTTCTCTTTCTTCATATTCATCATTCCCTTCATATAAAAGTGATCCTATGTACTTTGTAGTTTTAGTTTTCAGATTTGATAATAAGAATTTCAGTTTATATAATTCGTGTATGTGTTTTCTCGGTACAAATAACTGCCACCACATGTTTATCCTAAAACTACAACATGCAGCCTCTGTAAAACCACAACAGCTAAATGACCTTGGGAAGCGGGAATTTTATTTCCGCCACAGTTCCAAACATCGTCTTCATTAAGTGTTCATCTTTCTACATGGTATCAGAGCCAGGTAAAGGATTAGAACACAACAAATCCCCAAAAACAGAAGTGTGGGGATGAAACCATTACATTTCACCAAATCCAACAGTTAAAAGATCAAATTTTGCAGAGAACCAGTAGGTCAAATCAATAGCCACAGCATAATCATGGATCAAATTTACCCACTACAAAATATTCAAAACAAAATCCCACAAAGTATACCACACAATTCATTCTAAGACAGATTAAAACATCTTCAAAAGGGTTACTAATTCACATAAAATAAAAAACACCCAGAAGCAATAATCACTTCCAATCCAACAATCAATGAAGCAAAATGCAAACAAACAAACAAACAAAAAAACACTTCTTATTAAGTGTGAAAAAAACTCTAATAAAGATGGAAAAAAGAATGATTGATAAATAAGAGAACTGACATATGTATTCAACTGTCTAACGAAACTTGAGAAGTTGTTATGCTTGAAGTACTTAGGCAAAAGATCCCTAGCGAATTCAGGTGGGTCCCAAACAACAAAACTGTTATTCGTTGCGCTCCAAGAAACTACCGCATCCGTCGAAGGATCATCCACCATGTCATAAGTCTTGCTCAAAAACGGCGGCGGCGCGTTCGCGTTTGAAATCGGTGTCGGCACCGGTAATTGAGCTGACGTTCCTTCTCCGCCACCACTGCTGCCGCTCGCTCCGTCCATGTTGGAAAATTTTGATTCTTGAATAGTAATGAGGAGAGAGTGATGCGAAAATTGAAACCCTAAAAAATGGGGTTTTTCTTTATTGAATGTTGAAAAATGAAATTGAGATTTTAGATTGGGGTGTGAGGGAAAGAAAGGAAGATGGGTTTGGAATTGGAAGAGAGTGTGATGGGAGAAGAGGGGACAAGTGATGATGGATTGATTTAATATATTTTATTTTTGTGGGGAGGGGATTGTGATTATCATTATGATTTATGGGCACTACCCTTTCCTTTTTGGGGTTGTTTGCCCTTTAGTTTGAGTGAAGTAGATTGTCAAATTTAACGTCCTTGGAAAAACATTTATTTTTTGTTTTTGAGCTTTAGGAAATTTAAATTTTTTATCGCCAAAAAAACTGAGATTTTTTAGATATTTAGAAATTTTTTTGAGAGAAAATATTCTGATTTTTTTATAGTAGTAGCATTGCACTGTTATGAACTTAGATATGTTTTTAATAAAAATAAATAAATTGTGGCAGTGAGATATTGATATCCCAAAATATGAAATTATGTTATTCTTCAAAACAAAACAAAAAATGAAATTATGTACGTAATGCAGTTTATTATATCTTGTCCAAAACAAACAGTTAGTATATTGTATAGTATTTTTTGTATGAAAAAAAATACTCCTACGAGTATTTTATTAGAATAAAAAAATTAAAAATAATCTATATTATTATAAAAATCAATTTAGTGATAAGGTAAAATGTGTTAAAATTATATAAAAAACACATTTAAAAATTAAACAACATAGTTGACTAAAATAATGTATTCGTGATTTTGTAAATATTTTATCTTGTTTAATATTGATCGTAGAGAATTAAATATCATACAATAATTAAAGAAAATGAATATATCATATTTGTTCGATAAAATAAAAATGTCTATTTGGTCATGAAATCTTTTTATGTTAACATTTGTCTATTTCAATTGTATTAAGTCAACAAGTATAATATAAAATTAACTGGTCCTCAACGGTGAAAACCAATCAAAGTTAGGAGTTAAATGTATAATTAAAGATGAAGAAGACAAAGAGTATTGATTTCGGAGGAGTGAAGTGTTACCCGTATTTGTGCCACATAATACTAATATATATGGAGCAATTCCACTATAACAATTTGGACTCGACTTTTCTTACTTTTAAAAGTCAATTCAAAATACATAAAAAATATATAAAAAAGAACATAATTTTCATATTCAAAATATACTTCTGAACAAAAAACACATTTTTTTCTATTTTATACTTTAAAATTTTGAGGAAGAATTCTACTCGATGAAGTTGGACCACAATACTGCCTAGGAAAGAACATTATAATAGATGTTACTTTTTTCCACAATGTACTTTCCTAGATATATTTGTACCAAATTGGAAATCTCCCTATATTAATTGATTTAAAATTGCCCTTGTTTAGCCTCTTTTTCTGTTTTACACCATGTTTCAGGATCAACTACAAATACAATTTTTTTAGATGCTTCCTTCTCTTCAATAAGAATTTTAACCACCTCAAAACATACATATACACCTTGAAATTAACCTCTATGAAGCAATAGTTCTTACAAAAAGCTTGTAGAAGCTTAATTGAGGAAAATTCAAATGCTTGACGAAAAAGAAGTTTTTAGATAACTTCCTTAATGAGACTCTGAAGACCAAATTGAGGCGAGACAACTCAGAGCATATATAACACTTTGAAGTTGATTTACATTCAACATAACCCTCTACTAAGTTTTTAAGCATCACTCAGAAAAACTAGTTGTGCTTTCCACAAGTCTTCTAATTCATGTACATGTTGCAGGCTTGTAGCTCAGTGAACCAAATTGCCCCCTACAAAATCTTTCAGCTTTGTAACTTTCCATTGATCAATGGGTCGATGATTGTCCCCCGCATCTCAACAAACAATAGTTTTTTTCGTTCTCTCTCAACAATCTGATTTTAAATTTGAAAATGATGATGGTCTGCTACGAAATAGCAAGGCTTGGTAAGGACAAGATAAAATTCCCCAAACAATTTAAATTAAAATTACCAAAAGGATACTTTAATTAAGGAGAATTAGTTGACAGTTACAACATACAAATCAAGACAATGATATATTAGTCAGAAGCTACAATGTACAATAAGGAGAAAAAAAACAAATGAATATTAATTTTATTTTCTATACAATAAAGGAAGCTGTATCTTCCATCTCATTGTGTGATGAAGGAAGTTTATTCCTCATATCTATAATGTGTCTCTTCTTCTGAGACATAATTGGAACATAAATTTTCTTAGACCATGAGGTAATTCATACCGTCATGGTATATTTCCAACACAATTTCAACCAAAAACGAACAAATGGAATTAACATTAGGCATTGCAAATTATAAGGTTTTATATTGTTTTCACCAAATTGAATTACTATCACCAAGAGAGTTAGTGAGATTCCATCCTTAATAAGCATGTTTGATACCATCTACTCTACACGATAAGTTCTTTGTCCTTATCAAATGTTTCCACTTGTGATGTGGCAAAAGTTTCGCAAAAGCTTTCTAAAAGCAACATACCTCTTGTTACTTCAATGGTAGATGTATCAACAGTAGAGTAAATCTTCATAGCATTAGTTACAGCTAGTATTAAGAGGCAATACATCTCCATCTTCAAACCCTTTCAACACAAAATGAAAGGTGATAAACATCAATCAACAAAAAGTTTGTCTGAAATTCCCAGGCAAGAGATATAGACAGTAGGAGAAGATAAAGTCCATTTAGTGGTGTATCTAGAGATAAAGAGCAATGATACTTCACTCATCAATAGTATATGGCAGATAAAATTTCCATAAAGATACATAGGTGTAAATCGTACACTATTTCCTTACAACATCTTTTGTGTCGAAACCAATGTCATGAATTTCTCATACCTACCTTTGCACTCTCAAGGTCTTTCCTTAATCTTTTCGTTTCCTGTTCAAGATCCACTACTTTATACTCCAAGACTCCCTATATAATTTCAGCTAGACATGATTCACATTAACTAAAAAATATGATAAAGCAACAATATACTCAGTGGTCTGTTACTCTTGAACCAACCTTATTATCAGAGAAAATAAACTTTTGCCTAGTGTCTACCTGCAACAACAAAAAAAGAATAAAGAGGAAAATCTGTATATGAAGGGTAAAAACTTTCTGGCCTGACTTGGGTTAACACGAGCAAAAGCAGAATCATACAATAAGAAATACATCTTGTGAACTCCTTAAAAGCAGAAAACAAACAATTTCTAACTAATTAGGCATTACAACTTGCAAACCTTTAGCTTGCTTCTTGAACCTTTATTTCCTCTTGTACCTTAGACCGGGCTCTGTTAACATGAGCTTCTTATTAGCTGCAGCCTTTTCTCGATTTTCTTATCACTGAGTCCGCTCTTTATCTAATTGTTCCTTGAGTTTCTCTATAATTACCTTTTGACTGCGAGAAGGAGAGGCATGTGCTGCTGCATGTTTGAAGTCTATTAAGCTTGGTGGTAGGGTTGCTCATGGATGGACTATCCACATAACCAATCTACAAAATGAACCTGAGCAATTCAAACAATGAATACTTAGCAGCTAGAGAATAAACACGACATAAATAATATTAACAATTCAAGACCATTTTTACATTCTGACATGTACATTGAAGACATACAAAGCTGCAAAAAAAAAATCATATATCGAAGTAAACTAATCCTATTGTGTTGCAACAAGCAAATAATAACGACACAAATCCAAGTTCAAAGAAAATTGACTGATATGGTTAATTTTTCCAATGAGGTTTCTCAAGTCTCAACTAACCAAGAAATTTGTCATATAAATGAGCATGAGTTAAAGTAATGAGTAAAGGTGTTTCTAGGCTTGAATATTACCTATCTATCAAAGGTTTATTATGATAAACATGCAAGCCACTTCTTCAGTCTTCATCAAGAGTGACATAGGTTGAATTAGCACCATCACCTAAGTTTTAGGAAAACAATTCTGGAAAAAGAAAGACATCCTATTACTCATCAAGTCATAGTATAATAAGTAATAAATACTATTTAATACACCCTTTAACCTTACATTGCTCAATTTTCTCATGCTCTTCAATATCCTCTTGAGAAGGCAGTGGTGAAGGTGATACACCATGACATTCTTCCGTGCAGATAAGTGCTTCCACAGATTTCACAGTTAGGCAATTGCGATACTGATCAAACACCCATCCTCCGGTACTAAAGACAGACTAAGATTGTGAGCAGACATTTTTTACTTCCTGCTTTGCATAAAAGAATGAGTCAAACCAAAAAGACTAAACTTTGAATACATTTCAAGTAATTCCCCAATACTCCAAAGCTCATACCATCCCATTTCAATTCAGATTCCACGTTAATTCACAGCATTGTTCTATCACAGCACACACCAAAAATAATGCAGAATTATGCAGTTAAACATTAAATCATAATAAATACCAGCATCAAGTATCTTACTAAGTTTGACTTCATTCAAGCCATATCCGTTCTAGAACTGATCCTACCTTTGCACATATTAGATTAGATTTCATCTAGTCTGTGCAAAGGTAGGATCAGTTCTAGAACGTATATGGCTTGAATGAAGTCAAACTTAGTAAGATACTTGATGCTGATCTAGCACATACCAACTCCAAGCATGATTATGGATTCAATCAGCAAGCAAAAACCAAAAAAAAAACAGCATCATTTATTTTAATGCACATTTTAAATCGTGAATTGTGCAGATATGCAGCAATTACAGAAAAAAACCAGCACCGATCTCCTACTCTATTTGACACCATTGGGCATTGAGTCCACATGAACACTCCAACATGGCAACATCCACACTCGTAAACTAGATGAATTAGAGGGAAAACAGGTAAAGTACTGGGAAAACAAAATAAAATACTCCAATATCAGAAGCACAACAAAAAAATAGGTCCACAAGTACAACAAAACTCAGAAAGCAATTGCAATGACCAACTGAATGACAAACTGAAAGCTATTTAACAAATAAAAGACACTTATCAACCACATGAAAGCGGTCCAATCGCAATTAAGAACAAAACGACCAACTGAATCACAAACTGAGACGATTTGGGAAGAGAATGGAACTTAACTGTCAAAACTATTCTGAAGAAATATTTTATGAAGGCAGTAAAACTAATCCGAATAAATATTATGGCAGTTAAATGTGTAGGAAACTAAAATTACCTGTCAATTTAATCCTTCTGGATCAACCAATCATTGAGGTACCTGAAACTCATTGATACCAGGATACCTCCACCCCATCCTTTCGGAAAAGAATGGTATTTCAGCTCCCCAGATGCTCCAAGTCCAATTTCTACAGCATAAATCAAATCTTCTGCAAACAGGTCATCAAACTCTGTCCAAAACCTTCTCACCATATCAAAATAGACCTGTACATATTGCAGAAGGCTAATCAGTAAGACTAAATGCTCTGTTTTTGAAAATGTTATACAGAGCATTCTTGCATAACCCAAAATATAATTGTGTACATAGAAATGTGAAATTTAATATGTGAAATGAAACATTTCATGTTAGCATTATTCATCTCATCTTATTATTATTGACTTAAAATATTACACACAAAATAACAAGCAAGCAGGGACATATGTATAAACTAGCAGGATAATAACAAATAACTATAATATTACCCAAAACAAATAACAGCATAATAATAAGTGGATGACAATGAATGATACAGCTATTGAGCGACACAGGTTTTATTACGAATCTACAATCAAACGGTTTAAAATAGATTATTCATTCACTAGCGAGTTGAATAACGTGGTATATAATGATAGTGATGTCAAAACACATACCAGCTGGATATAATGGAAGCCTTGATAGAGCTACCTAACTCGATGAACTGCACCAACTTTCAGACCCAGAACCTTATGAGTTACATCATTTGGACAAACCCTTTGCCCTCATTTCGTCATACAACTTATGAGCCTGATTTCTCCTGTTTAACCTCCAGTATGCATTAATCAAACAAGTATAAGTAATTGCATTTGGCGGACATCCTTCCTGTGACATTTTATCAAATAATGCCCGCGCCATATGCATTTCTCTATTATTACAGAAGGCGGCTATTAGAGTTGTATACGCGATCTGATCTGGATATAAACCCCTTTCTTTCATTTCCTCAAATAAGTTGTATGCAAGATGCATTTTGCAATAATGGGTACATAGGTTAATAAGAATTGTATACGTTTTGATGTTGAAAGTGATTCCTACTTTTGTCATTCTTGTGAATATCATCACAGCCTTTTTAGCATTTGACAGTTTGGCAAAGCCAGATATAAGAGTACTATAATTAATAACTTCAGGAAGTACATTCCTTTTAAGCATTCTTGGCAGAAGCTGCAGTGCCTTCTCTGGAAAACTTTCTCTGCAAAGCTTATGGATGAATTCATTATATGAATATGGGTTGAGGTTAACTCCATGTTCTTGAAATTCCTCTGACAATGCCAAGGCTTCATCGAATTCCCGTTCCCTGCAGTAAATACTAAGTATATGATTGCAAGCGATGGTATCCGGCCACATACCATTTTTTTGCATGATAATAAAAACTTTCAATGCATCAGCAAATCGTCTCAATTTGTAGAATCCCTTAATTAGACTGCAATAACAAAAAGCAGAAGGAGCAAAATTATTGTTACTCATCTCCTCCAAAAGCTTGACAGCAGAATACATATCACCTTGCTTACAAAATCCATCAATTAAAGTTTCATAAATAGTCTGATCATATTTATAACCCGAAACACTAATTTCACGGACGACATTCATCAAGCTTTTCATTGGCGTATTCTTGCGTATACCATCACGGATGAGGGAAGTATAGCTAACAATGGAAGGTTTTATTCCGCGGAGCTCCATTTCCTCCACCAAGTCACGAACTTTCTGATCATCTCCATCCTTGCAGAATGCATCAATTAAAATGCTGTAACTATAAACATCAGGCAATTGTCCAGAGTTCTTCATTTCTTGCAAAACTTCCCAAGCATCATATACAGCACCTCTTTTACAAAATCCATATATGACAGCATTAAAACAATGGTTATTGAGAGGCTGATTATTACAATGCAAGTCACAAATTAACTTCCACGCAACCTCAACGGAACCAACCTTACAAAGTCCCTTAATATAAGTACTATACGTAACAACAGTCAGGGTTTCCCCGCTCCTATATATCCTTCCTAAAATCTCAGCAGCCCGTCTAATATCAACATTGCACCCAACATCTCTACAATAAAAATTCATCATGATTGTATAAGTGTGGATATTCGGCATTGGACCAAAGTTTTTCAAATCCTCAAACAAACACCTAACACCATTCACTCTATTTGCTTCTACCAAACATTTCAACAAGAAATTGCAAGACATTATATGAGGTTGAATCCCAACCTCCCTAGCATTAACAAGCACATAATAGGCATGTTCAAGCATAGAATTTGAAGCAAAAACTTTCATAAGCACATCAAACACAACAACAGACCTTTCCACGTGGTACGGTGAATCGAGCAAAGTAGAAAACAATTGAAACGCGTCACGATTCTCCTCCTTATAGAATCCAATAATATCTCTAATCAAAGCAAACACTTCTAAACGCATACCAGCAAAAGCAAAAGTGTGAATGATGATTCTAAAGGAATTGATTGAATGAGAAAAACCATGACTATGAACCCAACCTTTAAACCTAATTTCCCTTGCAACCCTCCAATTTAATGTCTTAAACACTCTAACAACCAAATGAAACATTTTAGTGTTGGTTTTGGGAACGGAGGCATTAAAATTTGGAGTTTCGTCTTCTAACATCAATGCGGAAGAAGAGGGAGAATAGAATTTGAAGAAGCGTAGTTGTGGAGAGTGAACTCGATTTCG
This sequence comes from Cicer chorassanicum, assembly GCA_037974735.1. Classification (NCBI taxonomy): domain Eukaryota; kingdom Viridiplantae; phylum Streptophyta; class Magnoliopsida; order Fabales; family Fabaceae; genus Cicer; species Cicer chorassanicum. The sequence goes on from JBBPBP010009780.1 coordinate 8,193,775, forward strand.
GAGTAAGCATGTTAACGACATCAACGTTAATCATAGATACACTTAAGCGACAGAAGTGAAAGAATGAAGAAAAATATCCGTAGTTTGGGCACTGCGGCGAGGTACAACCAGAGAACGACGCGGCGAGGGCAGAGTTTTGAAAATGTTTTTATAGTAAGCAATAAAGAAATATCAAAGGTAATTTTATAAACAGAGACATAGGAAATATTAAAGGAGATATTATTGAAATTTTTTTAAAATATAATAGAGTTTTAAGTTATCACTAACCAATTCAACTATAATTGCATCTTTCGGGTTCGTGACAATTATTCTATTGGTTTAATTGTAATTTTAGTCCTTCTATTTATATTGATTCACAAAATTGGTCTCTTATTTTAAAAGTCGACAGTTTTTGTCCTCCCTCTGATTTTTTTAGCTAAAAAATGACGATTTAATATATTTTAAATGACGTAAGATACAATTCTATGATATAAAACCATCTAGATCCATTAATTATTCATATGTCATTAATTAAATTAAAAATACGAAAAAAAATTGAAGTTGAAAGTTAAGTTTTTACGACGTTTTATAACAATTTCATAGGTGTTAATCACTCTACATCATCGTATCATATGTCATGTTATTCAAAACATTTCACGTCATCATTTTTTAGCTAAACAATCAGAAGGATGGGCCAAAACTGTCGACTTTTAAAATAGATAGACCAATTTCGTGAATTAGTATAAATAAATGGACTAAAACTGTAATTAAGCCTATTGTATTTTAGATAACGTTATGAATATTTGGAGTTTAATTTTTTTTTGTTATTATCAAATAATTATTTAAATCTTTCAATACCAATTAAAAATTCAAAAATCTTATCATGTGTGTTGTACTAGTGAAATCTTTTTATTAAGTGAGTCGATTGTTCAATCTATAATATAATAAATAATTAACCTTAAAAGATTCATTAGTAGACTTAATGTTTGTTTTGTGAACTCATAAATTTTGATTGGTATTTTTGTTATGAATTTTGAAATTTTTATAAAACTCATATTTAATATTTATTTAATTGACAATTTTTTCAATGTTTTATATGTAATCAATTAGAAAAATTACAATTATTATAATATGTAAAAAGAAAATGAGGACAAATAATGGAAAATAGAAAGAATATTAAAGTTTAAAAGATATTAAAGAGACAAGATTACTTGATTGAAATTTAGTTCGGATTTTTTTATCTTAAATTCTTTTATATGGCACATATTTTTTGCTAATCACTTCGAAGTATTAAGATTTTTATAATTATTTAAAAAAAAATAAATAAATATAAATTATTGTTTTAAATTTGAAATTAAAATAAAAATGTAAAATTTGGTCTTGTTTTTTAAGTAATCTAAAGTTCAGTTAGGATATAACTAACGCATATCAAGGATTTTTCCTAATATTGATCAAACTTGGTTACTCTTTATAAAGAATTTAATTTTAAATTTTAATCTAAATCAATAATTTTATTAATTTTAAATTAATAAATAAAATATTTTAGAAAATAGTTTAATATATCATTGCTTAAATTAAAAGTATATGAAAAAATTAAATATTATATAATAATTGTAACGTTAATCGATGTCAACACATACTTAAAAATCAAACAAAATTCTAATTTTAATCGATATCACTCATCGAAAGTATAATTTAATAGTTCTTTTCGTCTTCACATTTGAGACACTAACCTAATTCGTATCGATTCGAAAAGTTGAGTGTTTATAAAAATATTTGTTTTTCTCTAATTTTATCGAACGGACTTCGATCAAGTAATTGTCTCGTCAATTAAGACTAAGAGAACCATTCTAAAAAGTTTTGTCAATCTTCGTTAGAATTTCAAATGACTTTTAAATATCGATCCATAGTACACCATCTATGAAGGTGGTAACATCATAGTTTTTGCCTAATTTTATTTCAACCTGTTCATCATACACAAGTTAATGATTGTTTTTACCGTGATAATATATTATTCATCATTCTTCGTGTATTAAATATGACTATATGAGTCATGTATATTATGTGATAATGAATATTATATATGTTAATGATACAAAGAAATTGTAAATTATAGTTCTTATTAAATTTAGGTATTACGTATCTATTATCTTGCGATAACTATTTTTAAAAATGATCATATGACATTATGTATCGTTTCATTACTTTTTTTTAATAAATTATAATTTTCACCCGTTATCACTTTGACCTCAGAGCAACGTCAACATTATTTATTTCACTAGTCTTTTATTTTTTTTCATCTATTCTTTGTTTATTTTCTCTCTTCTTTTTGTATACATGCATAGTAAATAAAAGACAATTGTACGACGTGTGAATATTTTTCTAGTAATAAAATAAAGGCATAATTGCTCATACGGTCCCTTAACTTAACTTCAGATAACACTTCAGTTCTTTATTTATTTTTATTTTTTTGAATTGGTTTTTTATTTAATTTTAAGTAAACAATTTGATCTTTTATGTTTTAAAATGTTAACCATGTTATATTTTTTTTTTACAAAAATTCATCAAAATTTTCAAACAAAACTCATAAAATTAATTATCATCTTCAATATAATGCAAATTTCATCAAATTTATAACTCAACTCTTTAAATAAACTCATATTTTCATTATTTATATTTTCGAATTTTTGTAATAAAATTAAATAAACGATCAAATCGAAAAAAATAATAATAAAAGATTGTAGTGTTATCTGAAATTAAATTAAGAAACTGCAAAAACAATTATGTTTAAAATAAAAATTGACACTCTTAAATTGTATCTAGTCGATTTAGTCCACTTTTCAACGAAAAAGAAATTCAAACCAGCAATATGGATTGGTTTAGTTTGATTTTACATATTTTTTTAATTGGGCATGAACCAAATTAATCAAAAGATATATACACATTGGTTTTGATTAGAGTGATTGGTTTTGCTTTAATTAAAAAAGAAACTACAAAAAACTACAACTTTTTTCACATAATTATTGCATCGATCAAATTAAAATATAGTCATAATATAGAAATTTAAAAACCTGATTAAAATACAAACCAAAATTTAGTCCTCTAAACTAGAATTTGAAATACCTTCTAGAGGTAGTAGCAATGTGAAATTAAAATACAAAATAAAATTAAATCCAAAATAGGTAGTATGCTAAATTAAACTAGAATTCAGTCTTCAAAAGTCTAAAACTGAGTATTTAATACAATACAAAAAATGAGCTGATCGGAAGTGCATGATCTATCGCGAGAGGGAGGGAAATGATTTATCACACAAGATAAAAGATTTACTTAAAATATGTTTTTTTGAATACAAGAGTTTTTTAAGAAAAATCATTTCAAAATCTGATTTGTTGAACCGTTCGATTTAAACCGTCCTCGCTTCAATGGTTTTTTCAGTTTTGAAAAATTTTCTACTCATATTTTGAGGTAATGTATGTAAATATGATGTAAGAAAATTTGATGTTCTTTGAATTACTAAACTACCCACATGACACATCATTACTTATTTACTCAATCAAAATTTGTTCACTTAACATAACTATAGTTACTTTATTTTCTCTTCCTACTCTACATCAAAATTTATAATATATTAACTCATTTCAAATTTTTGTCATCACTCATTTCAAATTTACTTCTCTCTCCCTCCTCTCACTTTTTATTTATGTACATTTTTTCATCTTCTACAATTTTAATTTCTTATTTTTTTAATCTTCATTTTCTTCTCATAATATAGAAAAGTTTTAAGATAAGAACAAGAGTTAGTGATCAAACTCATTTTTTTTATTTGTCGTCTTTATTTTTTCGTCATTTATATCATCTTTAATTAACAAACTACATATTGTTTTTTCTTTTGACAAAATCTAAATCAAGGTATACTAAACAAGATTTATATTTTGTTATTCTACAAATTTTTAATAAATAATACCATTTTTTCATTAATTTTTCT
>JBBPBP010009780.1:8198323-8214151 GCA_037974735.1 Cicer chorassanicum
AACAGGAAAAAAAAAGTGAAGAACAAAATAAATAGGTCTAAAAAAATCTAAAACATGAATGGTAGAATATCAACTACTTTTTACTTTCTCAAAGTTTATATTTTTTTTTCTTTTTTAATACTCAAAGATAAAAGATGAATATCACCATGAGAAACTCACATAGTGTTGTGACAAAATCCTTTAATATTGTTTTAAAGATAACAAATTTTTATGATTAAAGATAAAAGATTTTGATTCATATTATTAATTTATATTTTGGAGTGATTCATAAGCTAGATTATAATAAATAAAACAAGTGTTAATCAAGCAAAATCATTATCTTTTTCTCACGCTCTCTCTCTCATGTCAAAATTATCATCAATACATTCACAACAAATGATGCCTTGCATTTAAAGTATCAACAAATATTTTATCAATCAAATGATCAAGAACAATGGTATAGATACAAAATAAATAAAGTCTCATGAAAGGATCATACCAAGTTATTAAGAAAAAATGTATCTTAATCCTTTCGTACTATTTAAGAATTGAATGTCAACCTTAAAAGATCAAACAATCTCATTTATCAAGTTCAACAGGACCTGAGGAGATTAAAATGTTCGCACTAAACGACAAAACGGACAAACACTTTTATAAAGTACCAAGTGAAGTGACTGCTACAGTTAAAAGACACTTCCAGCTGCCAAACCAATCTCAGGAAATGTGAACAACACTTTTACATTTTCCTCAGCTATACTGAACTATGAGCAGTCAAATCTAAACGTTGTGATATCGCGAGTTTTAACTAAAACTCATTGTTAAAGAATAACAACAACTATCATACATGGAACCGCGTGCCCAACAAACATATTGTCTCTGATATCAACAATTGTGAAGGCATTATTGCTCTTATATATTGAGGAGACATCATAACTTAAATGATTAAGAGTTTTACATTGAATCATATTCCACTTAATCAAGTGTTCATCAATTTAAGAACTCTTCAAAAAATACTCTCAAACTCGTTATTAGATTTTAGAATAAATCTTTTTGAGTGTGTTTTTATTCAAACAAATTTATCCATCCAAAGATTTGAAACCATATCCAAAAAATATTCTTAAACTTGGAAACATTCTCATCTCGACCTATTAGTGTAAAAGTATAGTGTGAATTATTGAAATTGTTGTATAATCAATTGTAACTTAGACATAAATAAATTATGTTGAGGTAAGGAGATAACATTTTGTAAAATGTCCCAAGATGCATAAATATAAGGTGCAAAAGTTGAGATATTCTCTCAAGCATTCTTAGTGAAAAACATCACAAAATGTGAGGATGGGACGTAGTCCAAGTTTGGTGAATCAAGATATTTCTTGAGTGTAATTATCTCCCTTAAATTTTTATCTTATATGCTTTAAATTTATATCTCACATAGATACTGCATTAATTTTATGCACTTCGAATATTATGAACTCAATCTGCTCCAAGTTTTTAACTTGAGAATCATATATCTTAAATGCTAATTAAATTTTAAAAAATGTCACCATTCAAACTCACATTCTTGTAACTATTAAATTTTGTCATAAAATTTTTCATCAAGCGACATTCTGATTAAAGAGTGCATTCCCCTTTAAAATAATCCGCTCTTTTGTTACAAATTTATTTCAAAAGAACCTAACATTTACAGATCGAGTTGCCTACTTAAAATAGGTTTTTTTATATTTAACAAAACTAAAAAACCTTCCCATTATTCATTTGATTTCCTTAACAATGTCTTCAGTCATTTGCAAATTTAATTTGTGAAAACCATTAATGTACGCAAGTAAGACTTACAAAGTAAATTAAGGTATTATAAATTTTGATTATATATCAAGAAGTATTAAGTTATTTCCATTTTGCCACTGTAAATTTTATAAATCCTACATCATTTATCATAGATCTGACAGATTAAATAAAAAAAAATATGTTAAACTATCAACACGACTTTTTCCTCGTATCAAGCAATGGTACAAAAATTTAAAATGACAATGAGATAAAGTAATAAGGATCCAAACTAGTAAAGTGAGAGAGGTTCATTGGTTCCTTCCTTTCTCACTCACCATTACATTTTCACCCATCACCAAATCATATCACAAGTTTCACAACACACTAGCTTAAAAAATAACCACTCATATAATCCTTTTTTTCCTGTCACATTCATCACCTGATATGTAAGAATTAACTTCATCTATCAATCAAGTTCCTTGCTTTGTCTGACGTATTACACCTTGTCCTCATCTCAAACATATTTACGTGACATACCAAAGCATTCTCCACCATTATTCATATAATAGTTGCTTTTACTTTACTTTTCCTATCTCTAAATTTGTTGTTTCTTTTTTTCTTAGTAGGAATGATGATATAAGATTGTTAAGAATGATCTCTTGTGTAAATAATAATGGACATAACTTAAAGTACTTTTCCTACTATTTTTAACTTTACCATCCATGATTTTATCAAATTTATAATTTTTTCAATGTTTATTATAACTACAATAGATGTATTTTTCAAAGAAATGCACCTAAAGTTTTTTTTAAGAATAATCTCAACAATACACAACACATACATGTACATATTTAATCCGATCAGAGTTCTAAAATTAGAACCTGGGTCAACTTTCCCTCTTCAAGAATTTGAACGTAATTGCAGCACACCCTATATATTTATATTTATTCTATTACAAAACGCATTGGACATGAGATAATTTAATGAAACTGTTACATTTCACAATACCACGAAGAAGAAAAAAATCCAAGTCATTGTGCTTATGCTATCCCTCACTGTGCTGTTTGCAACCTTTTGGTCCATAATGCCTAGTGCCGCGCCTGACGATCTCGTTGCATAAGTAGCAGTAATGGCTCTGGCATGCCCAACATAACATGTGATTATTGTTTCCCATCTGTTGATGAATTCAAAGTGGTAATAGAGAAAGTTCTTAATTAGCGATGAAGACATAGATAACAGAACTGTTTTTCAATCAACAGATAAATTTGAGACAAGTTTTAGTAATCCAAATATTGAAATTAAACCAATTTAGAAATTTCTCATGTAAATAGCAGACATATTGTGTAAATGTTAGCAAGAATATATTGAATATATAATGCACGAGTGAGCCTTTCTGCTCTTGCGCTTAACTTCGGTATTCTAAAATATGCAAATACATTATAAAATGAGTTTAATTTGTATACACTGAGAATGTAAAATAGTTTTACACAAACAACCGGTCATATTTTACTGTTTAGTAGTTTTACACATACATTCAATCAAATCTTGCTATTTAGATATGTAATAATACTATTTTAAAAAACACCTACACAAATATCTAAATTGTGAGATACGATTGAACATTTGTGGAAAACTACTTAACATTGTCGGTGCATACAAATTAAATTCTTAATAAAAACTTGAAGGTCACTTCTTTGTAGATACTAAAATAGATTTTTAGTTTACAAGAGCTATATCACATGCTAACCTAATACTAGAACCACAAGTCTCAACAAGCCATATATTAATGTCAGTCTTGTAACTAAGCAAAATCATTAAACCATTCATTTTAGAGCACAAAACATATAATTTCATGTCATATTTTTTTATGAAACAAGCAGAAAGCTTTACATACCTTCACATTAAATTGACGACAATTAGGACATGCTGAGCCACCGAGGTGAAAGATTTCCGCATGTACTTGTTGCAATACTTGGCGAGGATTTATGCGCTCTTGCCAGTTGTCAACCATTTCTCGGGGGAACAATTCACACGACCCATCCCTTGAACGAGAAAAAGATATTTCTGTAAATTGGAACGTTTGGCATATGAAAACCATGCAAAAGTTGTTCTAAAGCTATACCTGAAATGTCCATATGGGTCTGATGAATCAAGTGCTTTGTTGCAGCGGTAACAGAAGTACTGTTCACAATTGCCACACTTCATTTTGTTACAACCTTCGGTACGAGAAATAGCCATGTGACAAGAAGGACAAAACTTGGAATCGCGCTGAATTTCTTTCATACTGAGCATTTCATTGATCTTTTCAAGTTCATTACGCCTTTGATCTTCCTTTAATCGAGATGAATTTTGACGTTCCTACGACAAGGATGAAATTCAGAAAAATCAGCAGCTAGAAACTGACCAAACTCACATCAAAACAATAAAGGTATAAAAAACTAAAACACAGTCCATGCAAGCATTCAAACTATTCACCACATCGTTATAAAAATACCCCACTAGTACAACTGGTGGATCATCCTAAATCCTAATTGAATTAAGATCCAAACAGTTATGTTGTTGATGTAAGGAAACCTATATAACACTACCATTTAGTACATAATTCGATATTATTCAGCAAAAGAAATCCCAACTTCACTTGACTGATTTAGTATACAAGGAAAACCATAGAACTCTAGTTGAATCTAAAATGACTGATTATCAATATCCTAAAAAAACTATAGTTTGAGCAAAACCTACAAGAGACAAGCTTTTGGACAAACCATGGTTCGGAGTTTTTTAAAGGGAAATCCAAAAATGCTTGGCATAGATGGCAAAAATTAAGTTAAAAGAATGTTCTTTGCAATTCCCAAACATAATAAAGCAATCAATGATTGAAGTTCGAGCTGATAATTAATGGTTCTTTTACTTTTCATGTTTTATGTTTTCATTATCACTCCAACTAATAAAACACGATAGAATATAGATTCAATACTTTCCTCATAATTTTCTTTTACAAGTTTTAAAACATATTCAACATTTTATGAAATTTTGGAAATGTCAAAATATTGTTTTCATTGTTTCTGAAAATGCATTCTCCCTCCCTAGGCCCTAGCTATGATACTATCTCCTCTCTATCACAATTATTCACTATATGGTCTTCCATCTCCTTATTAACAAACAATTTAAAATGAACATGAATGATAGAAAATGATATTTATAAGTAAACACCCCTAATATTGAAGCTCAAACTTTTTGTAAAATAAAGCAGCACCTATGTGTACCTGCAGAAACTGAAGCTTCATATCTAGTGTCATACATGCGATACCAACATGGCGTCGTTCCCTGCAAAGGGTACAAAAGCTAAAAAAGCATTTTGGGCACTGAGCATGTTGGTCTTCATCCTCTATACAAGGTGTTTCACATCTTGGGCAATAAACAACATCAGACATTGATGCAAGTGTTTTGTCTAACATCATGGATTCCCAACGTTCATAATCTTCGTCACCCAAAAAATGCTTCAAAATGGCAGGTGGAATCATAACCTTGCATTTTGCATCAAGACATTGAAGATTACTAATGTTACCTTCTTTTACATGTATCTGAGTAAAGGTCTGCAAGCATTTGCGGCAGAAGAAATGCTTACATGGTAACTGGATAAATTCGGTACCTGTTGGATGACCGCAAAAGTTATTAATTCAAAATTAGTTACTTCATTGTGTAAGGCCAAGTCAAAATTTCCTTCTATCGAAAGTATTCGAATAGAGAATAAATCGAGTCAAGCATAAATTAGAAATTACCTGGATATTCACTATAGCAAATGCAACATTCATGCAATTCTTTAAGGAAGTTCTGATGTTGTTTCTCATTGTTATAACTTTGTAAAAAAGGAATATCAACATCAATGCATCCAATTCCCGAAACCACACGCGTGTCCGCAACACGACTTACTCCATAAGGACCTAGTCTAATCTCTTTATCAAATCCCAGATGAGAAAGAGAAGAGCTGTGTAACCATTCTACCCAATGGTATATCACTTCCTGTCCTTGTTGTTCTGTCCATATTGAATCCAACTCGGAACATAAACTTAAAATCTTTGCAGATTCCAACCACTTAACAGAGATTGTAAATATAGGCGGTTGGTGACTTGGATATGACTTAGGTAATAAACACGTCAAAACAATTGGTGGAAGATATTGAACTTTGAAAGAGTATAAGAAATCATCTGAATTACTGCTTAGAGTCTCACATTCATTAACAGAGTTCATCTTAGCAGTAATGCCTATTTCATCCAATGTATCAATGTTTATATGTATCTGAGGAAAGGATCCCAAAAAAAAGTCATGAAAAGGTTACAAATATACTGCATAGTAATAATTATAAAAAAAAAAAAGTTAAAAAACAAAGAAAAGTTTGCCAAAACTATGTTATTGGGTTTAGAGCAAGACCTGAAAGCAACGCAAGCCTTTCCATGTATCAAGGCTGAAAACGTTTTCTCCGTAAATTGACTCCACCACAAGTAACTGCATAACATAAAATGAAATTCAGTTAATACAGTCATCACAAGTGCAATAGTGTTTAACAGCATCCCAATAAAGTTCACAATGTTACATCCATGTATCTCTCTAATAATAATAAGAAAATTGGGTTTCGCTCCACCACGTGTGTTGTGTATGACTCTTATTTGTGCAAAGCAAACAGACACCCGAGCTCAGCAGTAGATTACATGATTTAATGATGTAATCTATAATGTAGTATCATTATGAACTGTGTTTCGGACTGGACCAGGGCCCATTTGAACTGCACCTCTGTGCCACAAGCTTAAATCCACGAAGGACAACCCAGAAGCTCGAAGGTACGATTAATCAGACAAAGATCCACACATCACGGTGAAATCCACATGTTCTTTATGCCCGGAGGGGACTTCTTCCACCAAGACACCTTGACAGTTCAACTATATAAGGTAATCTCTTCCCCAAAATCAAGGTACACATTCATTTCAACACCTCCCGCCCAACTCAATTACTCTATTTAGATTCCGGTTGTGAGTTACTCCCTCTAGTCTTGATTATAAACAAATATACTAACGTCACACTTATTGAGAAATTTAGTTAAATGGAATTAATTTTCTTGATCTCATAAAAAATATAAGTTCATTCTCAAAAGTATCCTTCATGGCAACTTGCTCCTTGAGAACAGGCGTCATTGAAAAATAAAACTTACATTAATTGAGGCATTAGTGAAAATAAGTGACATTTGCTTATAAGTAATATTTTGTTTATATTTAGTGCAACAATATGCTATCACCTCAATTTAATTAACACACAACACTCTTTCCTACTACTAGTGTTTTAAGAAATCAAAACATTTAATATATTGAGTATAAGTAGTATCAACCACTCTCAATTACCTCATCTTGCTGCAATTGATCATTGATTGTGATCTGTTCTTGAGACAATTGAGGTTCTTGAATATAACTTAACAACTCATCAAACCTATTATCCATAATAATATCAATATCACCATCATCATAATCCCCTTCTTTAAACTCGCTTGAACCAGCCACGTCATCAACGGTGTTGTTGTTGTTGACATCAACACCCTCAGAGGAAACTCGTTCTTCAACCGCCACAGAGTTAGGTGAAGAAATAAGTTCGGATTTGTTGACGTAACGGAATTTCAGCTTGGCTCGTTGATGTTGTGGTGGCTTTGCAGTGACGGAAGATTGGTGACGGTGCTGTCTCCCATTCATGTTGATTGATGGAATTGAATTCAATTCAGTTTCTCGTGCCTCAATTTCTTCGCTAAAATTTTCCGCCGTTAATATTGTTTCAAGACTTTTTAACGGAGAGATATATACCCACCGTCATGGTTAAAAAAACCCACGTGGCTTCTTGGTTCAACTAAACCCAAATCTGAAACAAAAGTTACAAAACTCTTTCAAAAAAATTACACGTCGACCACCTTATCTTTTTTTTATTTTTTATTTTGACCCCTGAAAGTTTTTTTTTTGCACATTAGGCCCAAGACACCCAAACTCCGAAACCACTCACATTTTCATTAGACACATCTCTAAATTTTTCATCTCATTTTCTACTCTCTACCCTTAACCACTACTCCGCCGGCGGTAGCTACCAGCGCCACCACCGGCCACCACGCCGTCTTCTCCTCTTCTATCTCCCAGTCTCGCCGCCCTCGTCCCTCTTCTTTCTTCTTCTCCTCTCTCGCGCGCTTGCTGCACGTTAAGCTCTACCTCTAAGACCCTCATCCGGCCACGCCACCTTTGAGATCGGCCTCCACAGTCCTCAAGCAGTGAAAAATCATTGACACAGCAAGGTATTTTTCTCAGATTTAGAGTTTTGTGATTTTAAAGTTTTCTGAATTTTGGATTTTTTTATATGACTATATTTATATTGAATTGGTTGATTGATTATGAAATTAGGACTATTAGTAACATATATATGTTGTGAAATCATTGTTAGGGTTTTTATTTGTTTAAAATTGAGGATTTTGTATTGCTGCTGTTCTGTTATTTTAGAGCCTGCGTTTTTTTTTTCTGTCATCTAGAGAAGATAATAGTTTGCTGTCAAATTCAGCTACAGTGAGTGAGGTTTTTGATGTTATTAATTTGGTAGTTTTACTTTATGGATGCAAACCAGTTGATTGCTCCATCGCTTTTAGCTGCTAGTTTGGATGTTTGAAAAATCAGTTTAGTATCTTGGAGTTATTACAGATAATTGGTTGTAAAAACTTTGTTATAGTTAGCTAATCTTGTGCACTACTTGTACCTGGATTAGTGGTGATAATTCATTTTGCTTTTTCAAAAAAATTGTGAACTTGTGATTCTTGTTGTGGTTGTGGTGATTATGTGTTAGTTTCAGCTGAATGCTTTGAGGCAGCTGTTTTTCTTGAAGAATATTCTTCCATTGAACCCTTTAGATAATACTTTCATTTCTTTTTTTGGGTGCTTGTAAAGTTGCTTTATTATATCCTTTTTGATAAATGAAATAGTAAAAGGAGAAAGAACTCAAGTAAATATTTGATATTGATTCATGTAAATAATCATTTATCTTCCCTTTGTTTTGATTTCAAGATAGGTTGGGGATTATGTTTTTGTACATCATTTAGTTTTTTATCTAGTTGATTCCATCAGGAACTAGGATATTTAGTTATTTAAAGACAAGTATATATGGTTGCTTAAATCATTCTTCAAAATTGCAATGAAGAATTAAAATTAAAGTTTTCAATGTCTGACACTTTTCTTAGAGATATGATTGAATGTTTGGCACTTTGCTTAATTGTGGTGGTTGTGTCTCAATTGATTTGATTCTTGTACTGTTTCTAATTGTTTCTTGTAATATTGTTTTGGGATGTTGTTTCAGTTTCAGATTGTGATGTTTTGTGGTGACTTATAATATATACAAAGCGATATGTTCAAGGACATTGATAATTGATAATAAGTTGATTATTCAACGATTTCAAAATATGAAATAGCACAGAGGACAATTATAGAGTTTGATGTAATTTTATAGTGCAATATATTAAAATTTTATGATTTTAATATTTATGTGTATATATATGTGTGTGTGTGTGTAGTTATTAATTGTACTTAAATAGTTTGAACTTGGACCAGGGTCTCGTGCGCCACTGATCATAACCATAATATATAAAGTACTTATCAATGAGTATATCTTCTTTCAATAGGGTGAATTTGTATGGGGTGTTAGGGAAAAACTCGCTTCAAGGGTCAAGGATATAAATGCATACAAAAGAAAAACCCACAAAGAAAATTACAGCACACGCGAGTTAAGTGGTTAAACATTGTCTGCCTGTGTCTACAGAAACTTGATGCTCAAAAAATATATTCACTATCTCAACAATAGTTTTATGTGAATTTAGGATTGAGTTGTCAAGTAGCATATAGAGTCACTTTGTGGGTTAGGATTTTGGGCACTTTCCCCACCCCAAACATGACTTCGGATGCACACATCTGGAATAAAAACACAATTTTTGTGTCGTCGGTAAGTACTTTCTGGATAAATTATGCTGGTCGGAAGTACACTTCCGAAAACATGTGTGGTTTTTTAGAAATGTGAAGGGTGGGGAAGTTCCTCCCTTCTTAGGCAGCCACCTTGATTGCCACCTTTTTTCCATCTATTATATCAACTTGAAAAATGATGCTATCTATCAATAAAGGTATATTAAGCTCACTTTTTTATTTTCGTTGTACTTTTTACTTGGGGAGTTTTGTTGTAATGGTTGAATTGTTTACATTTGGCATAAAGGTCACTAGTTCGAGTCTTAGAATCAGCCTCTTGCAAATGCAAGGTTAGGCTGCCTACAGTATATCTGTAACAGATTTGACCCTTGCATGCCAGGAGCTTTATAGCAGAAGTTTGTCCTTTTAAGCTCAATTGATACATTGTTTAATTGTAAACAAAGATCCTGCTAAATTATCATAAGCATAATATTATTAAGATAAAGAACTTCTTAGTGTGTTTTCGTGTTCTAAATATATAGGGATTTATAATAGGTACTAAAAAAATGCACACCAAGGGTCAAGGATGGGAATACATGCAAAACAAGCCACAAGGAAGATAACTGTAGTGAACACAAGATGTATGTGATTAAACAGCGTTTTTCTGCTTCTGCCAAAATACTTAAAGAAAAATTTCCACTATCTGAAAATAAGATTGTAATTTTTTGTCAAAAAAGCTTCAAAATTTTCCCAAGAAACATACCACCTGCAAACCTCGGTACCAAATAAAGAATCACAACAAATGGTAGATACTCATTCACAAAAAGGCATTCTAACAAGTCATTTCCACTTGTTTGTGAATTTGCTCACTTGATATCGTGGATGCCATGACCACTCTAAGTGGTCGGTCCTATTTATAGTATACCAACCTAGATGGTTTGCTTTGTACTTAGCTCTAGATCATTCCACCAATAACCTCCATTTTTGATGAAAATTCCAAAATTGGATTTGGTGGAGATAATGTATGATGCAAGTTATTTTAACCTTCCCAAAGCTATCTTATGGACATTCATTACATGCCTAGTCTCCTATGCTTTTGATATCATCAAGATTGTCCTAAAATGTTTCTCCATCTTTACCATTTATTTTATTGAAACTTTAATTGATGTGCAAGAAAGGGGGTGGGTGATCTGATATGGTAGGAGTAGGACTGTGCATCAAGTTTTAACTTCAGATCAAAATAAGCCTGATAGCATCATGTACACTTCTTTATATTTCTCTTTCTTCCCTTGATGATTATTCTCCTTATGTAAAATCTAGTCTTTGATACAACTTATTCATTCTAACAGCACATCTATCTTTTGCATATATGTACTAGTAATTTACCTGTGAGTATAAATACATGCGTATGAAACTAACATGTCTGGTCCATTGGTTTTGTCTATATTTTTTTAGCGAAGATGGAAGTGTAGCTCCAACTGAAATCTTGAAACTGTCTCTGATGGAAAAAGGCAATGGCTGCTGCTTCTCCAGTGTATCCTCAATTGCTACCCTTTCAAGTGCTGCTTTTGTTGTCACTTTGATCTTGGTTCGCGCTCTTTATGTCATATATTGTAGCAGCAGGCCCTTGAGCAAAAGAGCTTCAAAACCTGTTAGTACCCTTATTATTTTAGGATCAGGTTTGAGATTACCTTTCCTCTTTTTCAATCCATATCAAAACATTGTATGGCAATTCTGCAATTTTTAGTTTTATTCTACTGTAGGTGGTCATACTGCCGAGATGCTTAATCTATTGGCAGTGTTACAGAAAGATAGGTTTAAACCAAGATTCTACATTGCCGCTGCTACTGATAATATGAGTCTTCAAAAAGCTCTGTTGTTGGAGAATTCCCTGGCATCTGAGGTGCTGTTTTGCAAACTTGTCTATACAAATACTTTTTATCTAATGAGTTTTGTTTTTTCCCTCTTGTTATCATTATCATTGTTGTTGTTTATAGGTGACTGGAGCAATATATGTTTTTCCCCTCTTGGGTATAATATATTTATATTGGCTCAAGTCCTGTTTGTATGTGAGAAGAATTAGGCTTGACTGATGATTATATACGCAACTATTAACGATTCACCAATTGATGCTTAAATACAACTAGATTCAAGGGAATGCTCCCGGATCCCATGTAGGTTTCTCGCAGGAGTGTATCTAGGAATCTATCTATCTATTTGTCATGAGCAGTTTGTAGTCATTAATTGGCTGTTATCAACCTTGGTGGAAATTATCATCAATAATAAAGTTTCATCAAAGTTGGTCTTTTCTCTATGGTACCAGTAGGTTATATTTCTGCCATTCTGGTTTGCAAATCTCGGAACTTGTCCAATTGCAAATCTTGGAACTTTTCCAACTGCAGACTTGGAGATTGGAAATAAACTATATATTTCTACGAAACATTACCTTCTCTTTTTTCTATTTTCTTCTATTGGCATAGGTGCAAAATGTGAAATTTTGCGAATAGTTTAATGGGTTCTGAACTTTTCTTCTGCTTGTCTAAACTGGCATACAGATTCTGATCAGAAATATATTTTAATGCAGAGTGGAACAGACGTTGCCGTTACTGCACAGTTCATGAAGATTTATCGAAGTAGGGAAGTTGGTCAATCATATATAACCTCTGTTTGGACTACTTTAATTGCAACGGTGCATGCACTATGGCTGATGATTAAAATCAGACCTGAAGTGGTACCGTGTCTATCCTTATTTGGTTACATCATTAATTGATGTTAATTTTTTACAATTTGATTAGTATTATTTTGCCACTATCCAGATACTTTGCAATGGACCTGGAACTTGCATTCCCCTTTGTATTATTGCATTTATATTTAAGGTTCATTTTCCCCTCATTCCTCTGTTATCTTTTGCATAATTCCAGTTACCCTATTCTTTTGATAATTTGTGATGTGAAATGTGTTTTAACTTTTGCATAGGTACTGGGAATCAGATGGTCATCAATTTTCTACGTTGAGAGTATTGCAAGAGTGAGAAGACTCTCCTTGAGTGGCTTGCTCCTATACAAGTTGTGGATGGCTGATCAACTTTTTGTTCAATGGCCACAGTTGCAACAACAGTATCCCCGAGCTACCTATGTTGGTCGACTCATGTAATGAACTGATTCCTTTGACATCGGTTAAGATAAATTTATATTTCACAATCAGCTAACTTGAAATTTTGCTCATGAAATATATTGCTATAAAGCAAGCCATTCAGTGCTTTGTTTTATTGGATAAGTTCATGTAAGTGACTTTTTTAGTCCTTTTCATTTTCAATTTTATTCTTCTGCTTTGTGTTACTTGTAAACACAACATTTTTTAACATGTTCAAGATTTTGTTTAACTATGAAGCAACAAACCATCCCATCAAAATAGCATTTTAGTTCATGGCAAACAAATGACTGATTGAGCTATATGAGTTAAATACTTTTTTATCCCTGCAAAATAATCTGTTTAAATTTAGTTATTACAAAATATTTCCCTTAATTTTGTCTCTCACTTATTTCACGATTTCAAAATTGGTTCTTTTAATTTATTTTTGCTAACTGCACATATGAAAATCTAGATCAGCCTTTTAATATTAGTAAATCTAGATTTATATCTGAGTCAAAATTTCAATATTAGTTAAATTTTAAAAAGTTTATTTAGTAATTAACTATTTTAAATCAGTTAATTAATAATAAAAATGTGTTGGCCAACATATGGACACTATCATTTTAAAAGTCCTTGTGCATGCTTTGATTTATGTCTGTCTGGTCAACAAAAAAAGGTAGACAACAATTTTGAAAATGTGCAATAAGTGAGAAAAACTTAATAGGCACCAAATTTAGATGGAAAATATTTTTATAGGAAAAGAATATATTTAATCCTTTAACTTTCATAATAAAAATAATTATTAAGAATCCTTAAGTCCTACTCAACTGACAAATGCCTATATTGTTAGGTTAGACGTCTTGTTTTGAGTTCGAACTTGAATCTCACTGTTGTATGAGTTAATTATGGTGAAATTTACCATCTCTTCTAATATTAAAAAGAAAATCAATTACTAAGAACACAGACAACTCATTTTATTTGTGTCACAAATGTTTTGAATTAACACTAAACCAAACACCTCCTTTGTAAATAGGTCTAGATTAGACCAGATGTAATGCGCATTATATCACAAGACCCAATCATTTAATTTATTTTTTGCTCTTAATTGTCATTTAGAAGAATATTTTTGGTCTTCCTGTAAAAAAAACTAATATTTTTAGTCTTTATCTACTGGTTTGAGATTTGAAGATAACATAAATTTTTTTATAGAATATTATTAATTACACTTAAGATTCACTTTGTTAATTAATCATTAAAAATAAAAGAGATAATTGTGGTAAAATAACATTAGAAAATTCATCAAATAAAAAACATGACATATGAAAAATTCAAAATTATTTTAATGTCAATGAGAAATTATTTGAGGCAAGTCTTTATCCCATTTAATGCAAAAAAGACAAATTTTAATAAGTAATAATTAATATTATCTTGAAATTTTAAAAATTATAAGAGCGGAAAATGAAAGGTGATGGGCCAACAATAATAATAAGAGCTGCAACATACTATTATGTCCATATTTTTATTAAGGTATTATTCTTCAATTTTCAATTTTTACTCTCCATAATACAAAAGATATACTTAGAATATTATAAACATTTCACCAATAAAAAATTCGAATTTTTTAATAAATATGAATTTTTAAACGCAAAAAATTCAATAACTCTTGATAAAAAAATTATTTTATAGAAACTAAAATTGTTAACGAAAAATATTGTAGGGATTAAGAACCGACGAAAAACTAATAGAACGAAATCATAAAATTTTATACATATTAAAAATATTTTTGTGATAAATATTAAGACAAATTTTCCTACATAAACACTAATATATACGTGTTATTTGTGAGCTATTTCATGAATATAGTAATGCTCTATTTTGTAAAAAAAACAAAAACTTGATGTAAAAAAAATACTCATATTTTATTCCAAAAGGATGCGCTCAAGTACTCAACAAGTATGAATACACAAACTTTTCAAATAGAGAAGTATAACTTTTTTCTTCTTTTCAAAAAATGGAATTATGAGATAATCTCAACATCAATCAAATCCATCTACCATTTTCCATTTTTTAGATTCATGTATCTAAGTTGGGCGTGCCCTTAAGTTTTATCCATCTTATTTTGCATGGTGCAATTAAACTCCTCAAAGTAAGCCCAATACATTACCAATCTGATTCTATAAAATTTGACTCAAGACTAATGCCAAAATCAGTGAATCCCCATTAATGACTTTGTTGAAGAAACAAAATATCTTCTAAGCTAGTTACTCCCTCTACAATTAAATAAATAAAATCAACTCATTATTTTTAAAATGAAATATAAATATAAATAAATTTAATCAATTATCTCCTATTTAATAGTAATATCTTTAAACTATTTTTTGTTTAAGCTAATTTTATTTTATATTTTTATTGGACAAAATATTGATTAAGGCATGTGAATATTTATATAGGTCGTTTATTTTGACTAGCTCGTCACAATCAGTATCCAAAAACTGCATTAATTAGCATCAATTTCTTGGTTGCCTTTCAGCTATTAAAAGCTTCTCAACTACCTAATGCTAACTTTTCTTCTTTGCATTACTGCTATTATAAAATGTGTATGAGTATATACACCTGGTTTCTAATTCTATAGTGTCATGTTATCTTTAGTTTCATTTTGATTTGATGACTTGTTCCCTACGTGATAATTACTCAATATTATTATAAATTATTTTAGATTTTTTGTTGTTTGTATGAATGTTAAATTCTTTTATGAATTCTAATTTTTTCTAACAAAAATAATTTAATACAATCCAAATATTTGAATAAATATCGTTTTAATCAATTTAAGATTTGATCTCACAATGTTTTTTGTCTTTTTTTTGCATTGAATATAATATTCGATTGAGTTTTGATTTTACTTTAAAAATCAATCCAATCCAAACCAAATGTAGATACTCCCTCTTTAAACTTAAATATAACCAAAATAATAATAATAATAATAATAATAATAATA
>JBBPBP010009780.1:8229474-8253086 GCA_037974735.1 Cicer chorassanicum
GTATATTTGCTATTACAAAATATTTGAGATTAAGTTGTTAATGAATTTTAATTAAAGACAGATTACGTGTGATAAATTGAATTTGAATCATAACTTAAATAATCAATAGTTAAATTTTATTTACCTCTCAACTAGATTCTCAATTACTAAGACGTCTTTGTTTCGGAAACCAAAAATTAAAAAAAAAAATTGTATTTATTATATGATACAAAAAAATTGTACTAATATATCATGAGTTTTGTCGATACATAAATAATTAATGCAGTTAAAAATATCTATGTACAATAGAACTAAGAAAAATTTCAAAAGAATAATATATTTTGTGACCGATTACAACTTAAAAAAATTACATATTAAGGGGTCCTCATACAACTTTTAATTGTGCAAATTTTTTGTCACTTGACTATGAAAATTGTATAATGACAATAGTAATAATTTTGTGAGAAAAGTTAGTGGTCTATCTAACATTGAAGATTGGAATTTGCAGGTAGGGAACTTCATGCATTACATAAGCCGATTTATAGCAGGGTTTACAATTGGGTTTGTGAGAGTGTGGCAGATTAGTTTAGTTACACTTTCAATTGTTCCCTTAATTGCCCTTGCTGGAGGTCTTTATGCATATGTCACTATTGGCCTTATTGCAAAAGTTCGAAAATCATACGTCAAGGCTGGTGAAATCGCTGAAGAGGTACTAAAACTTACTTCTTTAATTTTCCCTCTCAGTTATGAAAATAACTTTTTTTAAAACTAAATCAATTATGAAAAATGATTTTTTTCGTAACTAATTACATCATTTTTTTCTAATTTTGTGTTCTTAAAATGTGTGACATTTTTCTCTCTCATCTATCATGAAGTAAATGTGAGAAGTTATTTTTCATTTTTAGTTAAAAAATAATTTTAAAAAAATATGAAACAAACACTATTCAAACAATAAAAAATGATTTTTGATTTTGAAAAAATCTGAAATAAACGCACCAATTATTGTAGTAAATGCAGCTAATTTGAATTTCAAAATATATTACTCCAAAATCTCACAGACAGCCCTACGTGATTTAATGATTATGTTGTTGTGTACGTGTGTTTCAGGTGATAGGCAATGTTAGAACAGTACATGCATTTGCAGGAGAAGAAAAAGCAGTAAGATCATATAAAGAAGCTCTTTTGAACACTTATATATACGGTAGAAAAGCTGGTTTGGCAAAGGGTCTTGGATTGGGCTCAATGCATTGTGTTCTGTTTCTATCTTGGGCTTTGCTTGTTTGGTTCACTAGTGTTGTTGTTCACAAGAAAATTGCTAATGGTGGAGAGTCTTTCACTACCATGCTTAATGTTGTAATCTCTGGCCTGTAAGTCATTCTCAACTTTTGTAGAATTGGCATTTTTATTGCAATAGTTGTAGCATAATAGCATAGCAGGTTCAGTACTTTTACATTCAACAAATTTCATTTTATTTATTTATTATTGGTATCTACGTGTGAGAATCTGTGTCAGTGTTTCATAGGTTGCATTTCTAAATTAAGGTATGTATGAAGTTGGTGTTTTGTTTATCAGGTCACTTGGGCAGGCAGCACCAGATATCTCAGCATTTATCAGAGCAAAAGCAGCAGCTTATCCAATTTTTGAGATGATAGAGAGGGATACAGTGAGCAAAAAAAGCTCGAAAACCGGTCACAAACTAAGCAAATTGGAGGGTCATATCCAGTTTAAGGATGTCTGTTTCAGTTACCCGTCTCGCCCGGACATAGAAATCTTCAACAACCTCAATCTTGACATTCCTGCAGGGAAAATTGTAGCCCTCGTGGGAGGTAGTGGTTCTGGAAAGAGCACTGTTGTATCATTGATTGAACGTTTTTATGAACCTATTTCTGGTCATATACTGTTAGACAAGAATGATATCAGGGAACTTGATCTCAAATGGCTTAGACAGCAAATTGGACTAGTTAATCAAGAACCTGCACTTTTTGCTACAAGCATCAAGGAGAATATTTTGTATGGAAAAGATGATGCTACTCTTGAAGAACTAAAACGTGCTGTGAAGCTTTCGGATGCTCAGTCTTTCATCAACAATCTTCCTGATAGATTAGATACTCAGGTAAGTCGTTAAGACCTTGTCTGAATAAACAGCGCTTATCATACAAGTACTTATTTATTCTCTATAAACTTTAACAAAAGGTAAAACAAATTCAAACTATTATCATATAACCTATCCTGGTGAATTCGTGAAAATAAACTAAAAACAACTTTTAGACGTGATAAGTTGTTTCCATAAGCTATTGTGGACTTTTTAGAAAAGTGATACTAAATCTGTTTTTGTAGGTTGGTGAGAGAGGTATACAACTATCAGGTGGACAAAAGCAAAGGATTGCAATATCTCGCGCAATCGTGAAGAATCCATCAATCCTTTTATTGGATGAAGCAACTAGTGCTTTGGATGCTGAGTCTGAGAAGAGTGTACAGGAGGCTCTTGATCGCGTCATGGTCGGTAGAACAACTGTTGTAATTGCACACAGACTTTCTACTATCAGGAATGCAGATGTGATAGCTGTTGTACAAGGAGGGAGGATTGTGGAGACCGGTAACCATGAAGAACTCATGTCTAATCCAACTAGTGTATATGCATCTCTTGTTCAACTTCAAGGGGCTACTTCTTTGCAACGCCTTCCCTCGGTTGGTCCTAGCTTGGGACGACAATCAAGGTTAGTGTTCTATCATCTTCAATGAAGCACCGACACAGACAAAACTAGCACTACAAAAACAAAATTAATAATTGGTTCAATGTAACCACATGTGTCAGTGTCATATTGAACACCAAACATGTCTTTAATTCCAAGTGTTAGTGCTACATAGATCATATTTTACATATGCTTTTAGGATAACAAACTCATTAGCATCCTTCTTACGATTACATATTACTTATACTTGCAGCATAAACTATTCAAGAGAATTATCGCGTACAACAAGCATTGGTGGTAGTTTTCGATCAGACAAAGACTCGTTAGGCCGGGTTTGTGGTGATGATGGAGAGAAGGGAAGCAAGTCAAAGCATGTTTCAGCCAAAAGACTATACTCTATGGTTGGTCCTGACTGGCCTTATGGAGTTTTTGGGACCTTATGTGCCTTCATTGCTGGAGCACAAATGCCACTTTTTGCACTTGGAATCTCTCATGCTCTTGTATCATACTATATGGACTGGGATACAACTCGTCATGAAGTTAAAAAAATTGCTTTCCTCTTCTGCGGAGCTGCAGTTGTAACTATCACCGTTCATGCCATTGAACATCTCTTTTTTGGAATCATGGGCGAGCGACTTACGCTTCGTGTCAGAGAAAAGATGTTTACTGGTAATTTTGATTAACTGATTAGTACCTTCTTTATCACTTATCTACTTGTCTTTTTATGAAGTGTTACCTTTCATTATTCTAAGAATAGTCCTACTGTGCTTTGTAAAGTGGTTATATATGCGTTGTTTCACAAATTTTTAAGACTCCAGTAATGTTCATGATCAATCCATATTTTAATGAATTATATTGTGAAGGTGAATTTGCAATATCAGTATTTAATACATTGCAATATCGGTATCATATGCTTAACATTGATATCTCTTTCACTTAAGTACTGTTATTTCTCTGGCTGCAGCTATTCTGAAGAATGAAATTGGCTGGTTTGATGATACAACCAACACAAGTTCTATGCTTTCATCGCGTTTAGAGAGTGACGCAACTTTATTACGAACAATAGTTGTTGATCGATCGACGATTCTGTTACAGAATGTTGGTCTGGTTGTTGCTTCTTTTATTATTGCCTTCCTCTTGAACTGGAGAATAACACTTGTTGTCTTGGCCACATATCCATTGATTATTAGTGGTCACATTAGTGAGGTGAGGTTCCTTCTTTCTACATTTCAACATTAAGAAACTAGCACATTTGTTTTAGTCAAGCTGATAATCTGGAGTACGACCGAAAAATAAATAAAGTTTGTCCAAAGATTTGTTCCAGCCAGGGTTCGAATCAATTGGGACTACATTTGTTTAAATCTAAAATATCTTCCTTCTGTAATTTCAGAAACTTTTCATGAAAGGCTATGGTGGCAACTTAAGCAAAGCATATCTAAAAGCCAACATGCTTGCAGGCGAGGCCGTGAGCAATATACGCACCGTTGCCGCATTTTGTTCTGAAGAAAAAGTACTTGATCTTTATGCCAATGAGCTTGTTGGTCCTTCCAAACATTCATTTCAACGCGGTCAAATTGCCGGCATATTCTACGGCATTTCCCAGTTTTTTATTTTCTCGTCTTATGGCCTTGCCTTATGGTATATGCTCTAGCTTCATTCTTTCCTTAATATGTTATAAACTAGTATCTATATTAGTTGCAATTTACTATTTGTTGTGTCAATTTTGATCACTAACTATTTTACAGTAAACCATAGTATAGCATTAGACATAAAACAGCTACATATTTGAAGGAAAAACAAAAACTAGACCTTATAATATGTGTGTGCATTGGCATTACCATAATATCAAATTGTGGTTGAGACTTGTATACTTTTTTTTTTTTGCAGGTATGGGTCTGTTTTGATGGGAAAAGAGCTTGCTAGCTTTAAATCAGTTATGAAATCATTTATGGTTTTAATTGTAACAGCACTTGCTATGGGAGAAACTTTGGCACTAGCACCAGATCTTTTGAAAGGGAACCAAATGGTTGCATCAGTTTTTGAAGTATTGGATAGAAAGTCAGGAATATCATGTGATACTGGTGAAGAGTTGAGGACAGTGGAAGGAACAATTGAGCTCAAAAGAATCAATTTCAGTTACCCTTCAAGGCCAGATGTGATTATTTTCAAGGATTTCAATCTAAGAGTTCCTTCAGGCAAAAGTGTTGCCTTAGTGGGACAAAGTGGTTCTGGTAAAAGTTCTGTGATCTCCCTTATACTCAGATATTATGATCCAATATCAGGAAAGGTGTTAATTGATGGTAAGATATTTTAACTACTGATATTTCATTCCTTCAATTCATTTCTATATGAATTAGGCACAACACATTTCTTCATTCACAAGTTAATCATTCTAGAGCTATATAGTACTCACACCTCATATTGAAGACTTGTTTGAGTGCTAGTGTTTGACACAACACATTGGTTACATTCATTACTTTAATTTTCTTAAATTATTACCGATGTTTGTGTGTCAATATCAGTGTCGTGTCTAATATATGTGCCTGTGTCAGTGCTTCAGTTCTAGATAGGACTGTTTAAAGAAAAACAAAACCAAACTAAACTGTGATAGGCAGTTCATGGACAAAACTGAACCAAGTTAGTGAATTATCTGTCATAGTTTAGTTCTTTTTGGTGTGGTTCAGTTGGGTTTACGGTTCAGTTCAATTTTTTAAACAGTCTTAATATTTTCAGTTTGGTCTGATTTTTTTTTTAACAATCTTAATATCAATTAATAGTTATTATTCATTTCAAAAAGAATCAGTTTGGTTCGAAAAGGTATAATTCAGTCTTTTGTAAACGGTTAAGAAATACAAGACTAGTACACTGAATCTGTATGCCAGTTCGGTTTACTTCCTAATCCGAACCATGAATGATCCTAGTTCTAGAGCAGGTTTACTGAATATATGTGTGAACATACCATCAAGTGTTAATATACTTTCTTTTTTTATTTTATCAAAAAAGCAATGACATATTTCTGACAATGATGATGAATCAAATTCTTACACAGGAAAAGACATCACAACAATCAATCTAAAATCTCTAAGAAAACACATAGGTCTTGTGCAACAAGAACCAGCCCTATTCGCCACATCAATATATGAAAACATTCTCTATGGAAAAGAAGGTGCATCTGATTCAGAAGTAATTGAAGCAGCCAAGCTAGCAAATGCTCACACCTTCATAAGTGGTCTACCAGATGGATACTCAACAAAAGTAGGTGAAAGAGGTGTTCAACTATCTGGTGGACAAAGACAAAGGGTAGCCATAGCTAGAGCTGTTTTAAAGAACCCTGAAATCTTGCTACTAGATGAAGCAACGAGTGCACTAGATGTTGAATCAGAACGTGTGGTGCAACAAGCACTTGACAGATTAATGAAGAACAGAACAACTGTTATGGTGGCACATAGGTTGTCTACTATAAGAAATGCTGACCAAATCTCAGTTTTGCAAGATGGGAAGATTATTGAGCAAGGGACTCATTCAAGTCTTATAGAGAATAAAAATGGACCATACTATAAATTAGTCAACCTTCAACAACAACAACACCATCAATCATAGCATGATCATGGAAGAAGAAGACATAACAAAAAACAACCTTGAAATTTTTTATACTGTACTTTTGTATTTTGGTTTTGTTTTTTTCCTCCATCTCACATTTATAGAGAATGTTGTGCATCATGGGAGTTGGTGTTGGATCAAAATAATTTCATATATATATATATGTGTTCGTAAGTATTATAAAAAATGTAAAATGGTGTTCTGTATTTAGTTATTGATTATTATTTTGTAGACATTACTTATTATTACTATTATTATTATTATTATTATTATTATTATTATTTAATTATTATTATTATTTATTATTATTATTATTATTATTATTATTATTATTATTATTATTATTATTATTATTATTATTATCTAACTAGCACTAAACTATACACAAAGTCAAATATAAATATTCCATGACTCAATTTAGAACTTTAATTGAATAATAATATATAAATATGAATATTAAAGATACAATAATAGGTATGTTGAAAAAGTAAGACACAACTGCGAGATTTTAGATTTGAATTTTCATATAAAAATTTTATATGGATGCATGTTATATTATCATTATTACTCATAAAAATGAGATTCTCAAATGGACTATGTCATATATAGAATCTGAAGGATCAGAAATTTTGGTTACCGGTGTTGAGTTTTGTTTCTCTGCAAAATTGCTTGTCTTCATTAGTATAAAAATATATTTTCTTAATTACAGTAGTACATGAACATTTTTATTCTCAATTTCAAAAAACACTCCATCTGTGAGGGTTCCATTTACTCTATTTATTTTTTTTATCTCAGATCTTAGTTTGCTTGCTGAGAATTCAAGCCGAACATTTGAAAATTGAGATAGAATTGTAAAATACATAAATAAATAAATAAATAAATAAATAAATTGATTAACTAAATAAGTTTAACTAAAAACTTTAGCTTAACTTTTTTAAAAGGAGTAGTTTGAGCTGGATTTCTACAATAAACAAGTACGCACGATCTCTTTTGGTCATTGTAAACTAATTAAAAACACTCTAAAACAACAATTTTAGTTAAATTTTTTTTTTATCATTTATTTTTTATTTAATATTCATTTTAATCATTTGTCTTTTTTTAATTAATTTTGTTTCATCTATTCTTTTAGTCCTTAATTTTTACTTAGTATTTGTTTTAATTCTTTATTTTTTATAAAATCATCCAAGTTTGTTATTTTATTAAGAACTAAATCCAATAATGTGTAAAAGATAAATAATAAAATAAGTAGAAAAATATAAAGGACCAACATAATTAAAAAATAAATAAAGAACTAAATTTAATAAATAAAATAAAAAATCAAAATTATATTTTATCTAAACAGATTTTCCGTTAAAAACATCAACTGGAGTGAATTAACTATCTTGTCTTGTCAAAAAAATTATGGGAAAACGAATTGATGCCACGAGCTTCACCCAAATTGGTTAGAATATTAGGCTTGAGCTTGAAAAAAATTGGCTAACATCAATTGGAGTGAATTAACTATCTTGTCTTGTCAAAAAAATTATAGAAAAACGAATTGATACACTGAATTTCACCCAAATTGGTTAAAATATTAGGCTTGAGCTTCAAAAAATTGGCTAACATCAATTGGAGTAAATTAATTATCTTGTCTTGTCAAAAAAATTATGAGAAAACGAATTGATACGAGAAGCTTCACCCAAATTGGTTAAAAAATTAGGTTTGAGCTTCAAAAAATTGACTAGTATAACTTATGTTTAATTGCAGTTTTAGTCCCTCTATTTATATTGATTCACGAAATTGGTCCCCCTATTTTAAAAGTCGACAGTTTTGGTTTCTCCCTATGATTTTTTTAGCTAAAAAATGACGATTTGATATATTTTAAATGACGTGAGATACAATTCTATGATATAAAACAATCTAGATCCATTAATTATTTATATGTCATTAATTAAATTAAAAATACGAAGAAAAAAATTAAAGTTGAAAGTTAAGTTTTTACGACATTTTATTCCAATTTCATGGGTGTTAATTACTCTACATCATTGTATCATATGTCATGTTATTCAAAACATCTAACGTCATCATTTTTTAGCTAAAAATTCAGAGGGAGGGACCAAAACTGTCGACTTTTAAAATAGGGGGACCAATTTCGTGAATCAGTATAAATAAGGGGACTAAAACTGCAATTAAGCCTATAACTTATAGACATTACATATATAACAAATGATGACTAAAATATGACAATTAAAATCTTCTTTTAAAATATAATATATGAAGTCGTTGAAGATTTAAATATTCAAATAGTAATCTACATTTGAATATAATTCATATTAAAATTCGTCTATAACGAAGTTGAGCATATTTTTTTTAATAATAATTAAACCAAACTAAAAAACCAATAAAAAAGATAAATGAAATTATAGTTCAAATGATAAATGCCAATATTACTGAACTAGACGTAGGCATGGCAACGGGGCGGGTCGGGGGCGGATTTTGCCTCATCCACCCCCGCACCCGACTAATCGGGGAAAATCCGCACCCGCCCCCGTTTCATAGCGGGTGTAGAATTTAGACACCCATCCCTGCCCGCAACGGGGTTTGGGTTTCCCCGCCCGCACCCGCACCCATTCATATATATATAAAATTATAAATTTAAAAATCATATCTATTATAATTAATATAATAAAATAATTGTTATTAAACAATTATAAAATAAAAAATTCTATAGAGATAAGATGATAATTTTTAATATTTAAAAAAATATTAAGTATATTCAATATGTGTATGTATATAAAATTTAAAAATTACATTAATATTACTTGCGGGGCGGGTTCGGGTGCGGGTGGATATCATCACCCCCACACCCGTTCCCGCACCCGAATTTTATTTTAGGGGAAAATCCACACCCGCACCCGCACCCAATCAAAGCGGGTTTTCCCCATCCAAATCAAGCGGGTTTGGGTGGGTACCCGCGGGTGCGGGTTATATTGCTATCCCTAACTAGACGTCTTATTTCGGGTTTAAATATGGGACCACAACAGTTGTGTAGCTAAAATTTACAATTTTTTCTAAAAGAAAAAAAAAAACAATTTGACGAGTTCCTTCCTTTTGTCTAAATAAAGAGAAGAAAAAAACAAATGCATATTTCAGTTCTAAACTTGTTTGGAGTTGCCTATCCGCGTGCCCTTCCTTACAGAGACGAACAGCCGTTGATAAACCCAGAATCAACGGCCAAGATCTTCTCTTTTCATCGTCCCAAATATTTCCCAAATTTTCACAATTCCCGCGCTTTCCCCATTCCCATCCCAAATTCTCCCCACCCTTTATATATCACACCGAACACATTTACCCTTCAACAATTCAAATCAACACAATCCCTAACTTCTCTCTCTATCAAATCAAATCCCTAATTTCTCTCTCATTTCCATACAATCCCCATGGCCCGTACCAAACAAACAGCTCGCAAATCCACCGGAGGCAAAGCACCAAGGAAACAGCTCGCAACAAAAGCCGCCCGGAAATCAGCTCCGGCAACCGGAGGAGTCAAGAAGCCACACAGATTCAGGCCAGGAACAGTAGCACTCAGAGAAATCAGAAAGTACCAAAAGAGTACCGAGCTCCTCATAAGGAAGCTTCCGTTCCAGAGACTTGTTAGGGAAATCGCTCAGGATTTCAAAACCGATCTCCGATTTCAAAGCAGTGCAGTTTCCGCTCTTCAAGAAGCCGCCGAAGCTTACCTCGTTGGTTTGTTTGAAGATACTAACCTTTGTGCCATTCATGCTAAGAGAGTTACCATTATGCCTAAGGATATTCAACTTGCAAGAAGGATCAGAGGCGAGAGGGCTTAGATTTAGGTCACTCTTGATCCTTTTCTTTAGGGTTAGGTTTATGATTTCGATGTGGCTTTTGTATTTTGTTTTTGAAGATTAACCTATTGTTCTGATGTAACGATGCTATCATCCACAATGTTTTAGTATTATAGCTATGCATAGCTTTGATTTGGAATTTAGCTGTGTTTTTATTATTTGCATTTGGGTATAAATTGAATTTCATTTTCTATGATATTTGTTTATAACTGTCTTTATTTAAAAGATTAAGAGGATATGATTATGACGTAAATGTATTTTCAAACTGTCTTTAACTCATGGACAAGATCTGAATTATTTGGTTAAAAAGTCTCAATTGAACTGTTTGTTAATTCAATGTCCTTTGATGTGAACCAAGCATTGTAACCAAGTTTCTGGCTGAATTAGCAATAGGAATAGCTAGTAGCATGCTGGTATTGTTTTGGCAACCATAATGTATACAATTCTACTTGTGACATGAAGCGTACAATTATTTATGTAATGATGAATTACTAAAGACGTGGATTAAATGCTAATTGGTCTATTCTCCTTGTGTTGATGTTGCTGGTTTTGTAATCTAGGACCTACACCATTTTTTAATGATGACAGAGGAGCTTAATAGATATTTTCAAGGAACCAGCCAAACTGTTTGTAAAAAGGTAAGGATCAATTGTATCATATGCCTTGTATCCTAGCAATTTGGTATGGAGATGTGTGTTCGGATGTGAGTCTGTATTGTTTTTTTTGTATGGTTACATTCCTATCTAACTCATAGCACATGCTTGAGGGTTCTGGGGTGAATGTTTGAATCTCACTCTAAAACACAATTTTAATATCCATCTTGACTCAGGACCTACAAAATCAAATTTTAATATATGTTAAATGAATGTGAATCTCAAGTACGATGTAAGACTAAGTTTTACAAAATGCATCTTTGACACTATTTTAAATGAGCTTATATCTTACTCTAAAAAACTAACGCAAATGATAAGGGTGTTAAAACACATATAGATTGCATGGTCCATGAACCTTGATAGTATGACTCTCGAATATACCTTCAAGTTGATAATATGAAAATTTATGAGAATAAAACTTGCTAGACAATCTTTATACTTTCACAACATGAGGAAGAAAAATTAATAGTGTTAGGAAGGAAAATGATAATTGAAATGAAGAGAAAATAAAAGTGTAGAAAAAGATGTAAGAGAGTGAAATGTCAAGATATTAACACGTAGTTGGAGGAAACCGTGTTTGATAAGTAAAATGTTTCATAAATATCAAATAAAGTGTTTGGTAGAGTCCACACCCCATAGGTTAATTTGCTCCTAGTTTGTTTTCAACATTACTACCATACCGTGATGCTTTTTGACTTATGTTTTGTTGAGTACTATATATGATCAGGTTGGTTATCCGAAAAGGTGTAAAAAAATATTGAAAAGCAAAAACGAGGTTAAAAACTTGCCGACATATCTCACCAGTTCATAGTTTCCAATTGAGAAATATTTTACCAATGATGTCACGCCCTCTTTGTGGAGCATATAAAACCTCGAGTGGTGGGTGTTACTTTTTGAGTGGTCAGAATCTAATCGTGATCAAAATGTCAAACATTTGATTTAAAAAAATAAATATAAATAAATAAAACTCATGTACATGTCCCAGTATTCTTTGTATCCGTAACCAAGTAGTAACATTAAGTGCTTTTATCTTACACTGTGTGTGATCATGTACGTGCTTGTATAAATATCTATTGTTTGCTGCTCACAGTTAACTACATCTGGATCATTCAAGACATTTTAATTAGTAATTTAGAATTTTTAAAAATCAAAATGTATATTAGAAAAGAATGTCAGATATTGATCATGTAGCTAACTGCGTGCAGTCACACGGCTGACAATCTAAATTCGCATGTATATTTGTTTTGCATGTCTCCTCAATACATGAACATCCACAAACAATAATGTTTAATTTGGTTTCAATTGAGTTAGTGCCTAGCTAATTAATTACAAATCATAGGTTAAAAGATGTTTTGAGGTTGCTAATTTGATTGTAGTACAAACTATTACTGCTCTAAAATGAAATATAAGCAAAAATAATATATTAAAAGTTGATGCATCTGGTCTAAATTTTTAGTTAGATACATTAATTTTTTATATGCCATTTTTATTTATATTTCATTTTTGAAGGAGTACAAGGTAAGCATATATTATGTGATAAGTATAATTTGTAGGCAAAAATATTATTCCTTCACCTCAATTTTGTTTCCTTGTTTTGAATGTTTTGTTTCTATATATAAGCAACAAGCATACGCAAATATTACTATATAAGTGATTAATTTGTTAGGATACACAAAAATGTCATTGGTAGAGATCAAACTCTAAACCTCCTATGTGATAATTCTTTTGTGTTCTGATTCAAATCACTACTAGACAAATCCTTTATGGTGTATTTGGTTAGAGGAGACAAATCCTTTAAGGTGTATTTGGTTAGAGGAGATTTGAGGGGAGGGAAGATAAGTAAAATAACTTATCTACAACTTTTTACCTCCCTTTTATTTTGGAAAGAGGGAAGGAGATCAAAATAATTTATAAACCATTAAAAATTCCTTTCTTCCTATTGAAGCAAACATAAATTTACTTAAAATTCCTAGTATCTTTTAAATAAAATATATCTCTATTTTCATTCCTTCTCATTCATAAAAAAGGAGTAAAGAGTATTTTTGTGTCAACTTTGTTATTAGTGTGAATTAGCTTTGTTTATGACTATTAATTTGTCAAGAACCTGATTAGCTACATTTAGTGAAGTCTCATCTCTCAACCATAT
This sequence comes from Cicer chorassanicum, assembly GCA_037974735.1. NCBI lineage: Eukaryota > Viridiplantae > Streptophyta > Magnoliopsida > Fabales > Fabaceae > Cicer > Cicer chorassanicum. The sequence continues at coordinate 8,242,394 of JBBPBP010009780.1, forward strand.
TTTTTTCGTTGGACAAGACTTGAACTAAATACATTGTCTAAGAGGTTCAAATTCACTTAACATTGTAGTAATTAAAAAGTATTTTAAGAAAGTATACAATACAATATCTTTTAAAATGTTATGTTATATTATTAATTACATTTCTTAATCAATATTAAAAACCTTAAATAACTTATAATACAAGACAAAGGGAGTAACGTTTTTCCTTGAATCCCAACCCCCACATAATAGAACATCCAAGGTCAACCCAACTTATTTTTAAATTTATCATTTTTATAAATTTCTATTTTAAAAGCATAATTATTATGATTGATGTTCCACTGATTGAGTTGATTCACAGTTTCCCTCACAATCTACTTTAAAGTTCATCAACTTTAAAGTTCATCAAGTATATATTGAATCTAAAAGAGAGAAATAATTTAAATTCTCTAAATTTAGATCCAGGCCAACGCCAACCCAACATGTCACGGCAATTATGAGACTCTTATCTTGACCAAGAGAGCTAGAGAAACATCTATAACTAATTTGTCATATTATATATTTATAATTAAATTGAATTTTTTGAGGCCTAAAGTCCAAACTTGATTGTTTGGCCTTTGCGCAGAGGCTGCCAGCAGCTTCGAATTAACTTCGTGGGTGCGGCAGCTCTGACGCGTATCTAAGCTACTTAATTTACCTTTCTATAAAGTATGCAATTTTCTATCACATCATCTATCAAAGCTTTTCTGTTTTGTCTGTATCTCTCCTACCACACAACTATAACACCCCTAGTTGGCGTGAGAATCTCTGTTGTTCATTTTAATATTGTCTTTGACTCTGAAACATATGGCTACCAAAAAAGTTTGGTTTGTGGAAGAAAACACTGTTTTGGCGTCGGAGAAATTTGAATGAAAATTATTAACACTGCCTGCAATGAGGACAACATTTTTGATCCATTGGGAGCAGGTAAATACTGCTTAATTAATGTTTTAATCAGAATTATTAATATTGATGCATTGCAGAGTTTGGTTGGTAATAACAATGTATCAGATGCATGCAAATAAAAACAAAATGACAAACTTGATGACAACACTAATGAGAAAATGTAAGCAACTCAATTTCCATTCATTTTTTCAAAACAATCTTTATTCACCAAATCGTTGAATATCATGTTTGGCCTGAAAAAATCTATACCAGAAAGCAGGGTGAATAATTCCGTGGTCCTCAAAAATGATTAATTAACAAATTTAATAATCAACTACAAAATTCATGATGGTGCAATTATTAATGTTGCAGGTTTATTTATTTTATTAAAACTGTAGAACTTGATGCTGAAATTATGTATTGCCCCCGTAATCAGTCATTTTTATGATTGTGGTCACAAACGATTCTTGATATTTAAGAGAATCATGGTTAAATGTGGCCAACACGGCTAATCATGAGCATGCCTACAAAACATAATTTTTTTTTATGTTACAGTTCAGATCACTGTAAAAGACTTGTATTTAAGATCTAGGAGATAGGGGCGACAAACTAATTGAACAACTAAGTACACATATAGTTGCTTCCTGAGGCAAATTCAATGCATAAACTGTCTCTTAGAGATTCAATTTGACTGTTCGATTGTATTTCTCTGCTGTGATATCAAACATATATATTTTGTGTTTGGATCTCTACGACTGCTGATCTATACAATAGCCGTAGAGTATTAGGTGCATGCTACTTCACATAATGTAATATAGAAACTGAGACAGTATAGACATGTGTTGGTAGCTAGTTACCATTCAACCTTAAATATTGTCGATAGTTTTAAATTATGTAACATGTATACATGTCACATGAATAAGTTTTGCTAATTCAATTCTGCGTCACACACTACACCATCCTACGTACATGTTCATGAGCATGAAGGTCTGCTTTTGCTACTCTCATGCATATGTCTTGATTGTATCGAAAATCTTCAAATAAAGTTGAGCGAATATAATTGGTCAAAGTCACAATATATTAATTAACTATAATGAAATTCAGACTAGTAATAAAAGCCTTTCAAACCATATATGTGGCACATACTTCAACAATTTCAATGAACTTACCTTTATGCTTAATTAAATGACACATACATTACCTAACCCTACAATTCTAAATTACATAGAAATATACTATGATGTGACATAATTGACAGATAATTAAGTCTCTTGAACACACAATCATAATTTAGATATCTGATCGATAAATATGAAAGATCGTCTGTTAGGAGATGTCAACTTTTTAAATAGATCTTTGTACTTTAAAAGATTAGTCTCTAACATCTTATGGATGATACTTTAAGAAGAAAAAATTCATTATATGTAAAATATAAAATTCTCTTCATTGCTAAAAAAATGCTAAAATAGTCTCTAACTAGCAAGGTTGCTTCTTTGACACTGCTTCCTCATTTGCCAACTGATACGTGTTTCTTGAAAGAAAAAATAAAATAATAAAAGTGATGGCATCATTTGATTTTACATATCTCATTACACCTATAAAAACCACACATAATATACAACCTATGCTATTATAACCTATAGTTTTTTGTCTTGGAATATTAACTCATTGTGCATTATTATGGGTAGGTCACCTTGTTGTGATGAGATTGGTGTAAAGAAAGGGCCATGGACAGAAGAAGAAGATGAGAAGTTGATTGATTATATCAACAAACATGGGCATGGAAATTGGGGATCACTTTCAAAGAGGGCAGGTTTGAATAGGTGTGGCAAGAGTTGTAGGCTAAGGTGGACAAATTATTTGAGGCCTGATATTAAGAGAGGGAAATTCACTGATGAAGAGGAGAGAATTATCATCAACCTTCATTCAGTTCTTGGAAACAAGTATATATCTTAATTTGTTTTTTATGTAGAAAATTATAAGGATTGAAATCACTTTTCCCTTTTACTAACATAGAATATATCATTAGTCATTACTAACATTTTTTTTTTTTGACAAATACTAACATTGGTTCTGTTTAATAATTTTTTGTTTGTTTGAAATGATATGATACATTTATATTGGACAAACAAGAAGACACAAAAAGTAACATGTGATTTAGACTAGTTGGTTGCATTATTGTTAGAAAAGTTGAACTAATCATGAAATTAAAGACATAAATACGGAACTGATATCTAATTTTAGATATTTTTTTTTACAAACTCTAATTTTAGAGATGTGAATCTATTATTTTAATTGTATCTTTTAAGTAGTGTTTTTTTTTTGCCTTTTTTTTTTTCTCCTGTTTTTATCCCAAAACTAGAAACTTAGAAAAATGATTTATAAATATGTATGAGAACGAACATATTTTATCTGGATTTCTTAATTATGTTTTATTTCGATGTTTTACTAACATTTTTAATTATAACTCAATATCTTTTTATTGATCCGAATAAGATAATGATTTACTTGATTTGAAATTTTAAAATTTTTATAAATAATTTAAATATTCTTTAGTTACTTTGCAACCAAAATTGGATTTTATTTTAATTTATATGTCTTTAATTTTTTTTCATTATAAATTTTTTGCTATAGCAACTTAATTCAATCAAATGCTATAAATAAAGATATTTTTCTTTAATTTTTTGTAGGTGGTCGAAGATTGCGACCCATCTTCCAGGACGAACAGATAACGAGATAAAGAATTTTTGGAACACAAACATAAGAAAAAAACTCCTCAAAATGGGAATTGACCCGGAAACTCATAAGCCTAGAACCGACTATAATCACCTCATGAGTCTTTCAAACTTACTTGGCATATCAAATATAGGCACTGCTTTTGGCAACAACCCTATTGGCTTACACCAAGATATCACTCACCTAGCCAAAATTCAATTGCTTCAAAATATGTTACAAATTATGAACACAAACAATTCATTTGTAAACATGAGTAACCCTTATAACCCTTTAGGCAATAATATTCCTAGCCTCAATCCATTCAATATGTTTTTGAATGGAACAAACACAATTCAAACTAAGGAGGAATATGCTATGCCTAGCTTATACTCTAATGGACAAAGTGAATTATCTCAGCAGGCTGTTTCAATTGGTGGATTAAAGCTACAAGAGATTGATTATAGCAAAATGAAAAGCATTTCAAGTGAAAATCAAGAAGAAAATCCACTTCCTTCATTGGTTGCTTCCTCTCCAAGAAAAGGAACATTCAATCAAATGGAAAGTGGTTGTGACAAAGCTCAAACATCCATTCAGTCACCTTTCAATAACACAATCTTTGATGATTGGGAGAAGTTTCTTGATGATGAATCAAATGGCTCCTATTGGAAAGAACTTTTGGAGTAAGACTCATTGTTCTCACTATTTCGCTTTCTCTCTAATATATATTTCATCACTAATTTAATGCTAATTTTAAGGTTGGAGTAACTTTTGTAATTGTTATTTTTAATATAAATATAATTTTGCTGTTAAAAAAATTTAATGGTGCTTTTAATTTAGACTTTTAAAAAAAAAAGATACATATGTGAACTCTCAAGGTTAACAAAAGTTAATCAATTTTTTTTCTATTAAAAAAAATTAATATTATAGCAAAATGGTAATAACACATATTATAATGTCTTTCATTAAATCTTCTTTTGTCTTTAGTTTTTTCAGTTAATTAACATGATTAATTTTTCATTTTGCAGCTTGACTTCCACTTCTGCGTCACCAATTTCGTGGTAGAGCTGGAATAATTGGTTATCTTTGAGTATACAACAAATTCGTATAGTTTGATTCATTCATGGCTTTTTATTTTGTTTATATTCATTTATATAAACTTATACATGGACGTGTACAAAACAAAAGGATACACATGCATATTTTATATTTATATGGAAGGTTTCAAATCATATATCTAGTTTAATATTTCATATAGTTAGAGATTTGTAATTCACTGGATTTTGTTCTATCTGTATCAAATAAATATTACAAATGTGACAAACTCGAAGTACAATTAAAAATTCTAAAGATTTCTTTCAATATCTCTTATGAATCATGATACTCGAAGTACGTAGTACTATAGATTATAAACATATATAATTATATATATTTGACGTGTTAAAATGTGACAAACTCTAAAATCGTTAAGCAATCATATAATTAAGCATTTGACTTGTGTGTTAATGTATTATAAGTCAACCTTGTCGCCACAATTTCTTGCCGGATAAAGAAATTTTGCACTATTCAAAAGTATCACATCAAACGATGAATTAACATATAGAAGCATAAAGTATAAGCTAGCTAATCCCTTACGAACTTAAGATAATAGATTGTTTACGTTTGGAACAAGTTAAAAATAAAAAATAAAAAAAGTAAAAGATCCAAAAGCTACAAAAGGCCAAAACATTGCAACCACCCCGTTTGTTTTCAAGTTCACTAAAGAAATTAACTGCCTCATTGAGATAATGTTTTAGGTAGGAGAGAGATATATGATGCAACTTGTGATTAATCAAGGACACAACACAGCATAAATTATATATTCTCCCTTCGAAAAGCTTTATTTAGTTTCTAGAACAATCGTGACTTTATTTATACATTACATTATATAGCTAATTGACTTTTTTATTTTATTTTAAATTTATTGATTTTGATAAGAAATTTCATCTCTCTATGCGATATATTATTGAGAAATGATAAGAGGTCGTAAAGTCACGGAGGTAGAGACTTGTGTAAGTTATAATATCTGAATGGTTTAAATGTAAAATACAACAAATTTTATTTTATTTTCTATAAAATGAAAATTTTAGTTTAAATCCTTGTAAAATAAAAACATTTTCGTTTTAGTTCTAATACTTATTAACATTATTGATTTTTCAACGGTCGAGTAATTATTCTTTACATTTAATTCTTGTAAAATTCAAAAAAATTGGATTTAGTTCTGCAAAATAAAAAAATTGTTTCCGTTCTTGAAATTTGATTTTGGTCCTAACATAACAAAAATAATTTGTTTTACTCTGTGTATAGTTTTTATAATAAATTATAATTAGTGCATCATAGTTGTTATTTAGAGGAAATACAAAAATATTAATTTTGACTAATTGATCAATAACAAACAATTATTTCGTCTATAATTATATGTTCCACTAGCTTTTTTAACAGCTCATTTCCAAATAAATAACGTTACAAAATTATAGTAAGTCTATTATAACTGATCTTATATTTTATTTGTATGTTGACGATATTAAAAAAATACTAATTTTTAACTAATTCTATATTGAAAAATACTCGTTGGAACATGATTTTTATAATACATTTGTAATTAGTGTATTAAAACTATTCTCATTTTTACATAGAAGACATCAAAAAAATAATAAATTTAACTAATTGATTAGAGATAAATATTTGTTACATGTATGAATTGTATGTTCCAACAATTTTTTTTTTGCGACTCTATTTCAGAAGAAGAAGAAAAACATGAAAAATTGGGGTGTGAAAAATTATAATTATAGTGTTATAATTGTTCATATTTTTAGGTTAACGATATTAATAAAATACTAATTTTAACTAATATTTTTTGTGACAAATTTTTTTCAAGTATACGATTTTTATAATAAAAAAAATTAGTTTTTATTTTCATTTTTATGAGGGACTAAAATCAAATTTCTTGCATTTTGCAGGGACTAAAACAAAATTTTTTATTTTGCAGGGACTAAAACCATTTTTTTATTTTGTAAGAACTAAGTTTAAAATCTTTAATTGCTTATCTGACGTTATTGTGTTCGTCGTTTTAAGTTTGCACTTGATGTATTTGTTGAAACGTCAGAGAATGTCTTGCTTAGTTGGTACCGTATTTTGAGTAGGATGCTTATGGATTTTCTCATCAAATTCCACACTCTGCCAACTTTGCACATATCTTGTCAATATGTGGTTGAAATGTCAAAGACCACCTATAATCGATATGAACGAACAACAAATATATTTTGTCCGAAGATGAATGCAACTAAAGATTGTGGATCTTGTATTATTATTGATCAATAATTTATGAAATATTTATGTGTATTTTTAGAGTAGGTTTTTTTAATCTCAAAAGATATTACATGCGGATACATTTCCGCAGGTAAAACGCTAATTTCTAGTAGTGGAATGTCCCAGCTTACAATCACTTTAATTGTATTATTCTCATATTGGATTATTCATTCATGATCTCTGCGGATATATATAGTTTGAAAGTTTTACAATGTACTCCTGTTTCTATACCTATACCCCATAATTTTATGAAAATACCAATTATACTCTCAATTTTTTATTTTTTATTTTACCAATTCAAAATTACATTTTTTTTTTACTATTTCATCTTTTCCGGAGCTAGAAAAAAGATTTCCGGTAGCTTTCGGAAAACTTTTTTGAAGAATTCGGTACACACATTATATCCTGAAAACTTTTTTCAAAATTTCTAATACATAAAGTTTTTACCGGAAAACTTTAAACTGTATTATTGGAAAAAACTTTATAGAAAAGATTTTCGGTACTGAAAATGTTTTTTGTACTGAAGGTGAAAAACTATATTACCGGTATTGAAGGTGTTTTTATAAATGTTAGCATATATGGATAAACCGCTAGTATTATTGGACAAGTGTCGATACTACCAATAATTATAATTAATATTAATATTGTAAAAATATATTATTGTATTACTGGACAAATTTTCCGATACACACCATTTTTTTAATACACCATAAATAATAATTAATACACCATAAATATTTTTAAATGATAATATACCGTAAATACACCATAAATAATACACTATAAATACACCATAAATAATTAATACACCACCATAATTAATAATTAATACACCATAAATCGTCGCCTTTTACGCTATGTTGTGGACGAATTCTTTCCGGAGCAGCATCCATATATCATGAAGATTCAAAGACAAGTATTCTTTCTACAACTTTGTCGTTTCTACCTCTAGTACTATCCACTAAAAAAAATAGTTAAAATCAAATGAATTAAATAAATACTAATATAATAAAAAATTAATTAAAAAAAATCAAACAACTACCGGAAAACTTGTAGATGAAGTTTTTCGGTAACTTCCAAAAATTTCAGTTGAAGTTTATCGGTAGTGTAAGTTTTCCAAAAAAATTAAAATAAGTTTTCGGCTAATTTCGGAAAACTTTAAAAAAGATTTCTCGAAATGATGTTCTGTACCAGAATACTTTTTTTCAAGTTTTTCGAAAAGAAAAATTTGACACTTATTTCTGTTCCAGAAATATCGAAATGAAAAAATAAAAATAAAAATGATAATTTTTTATATATATGAGAATATTTTAGTATTTTTCTTTATTTTTTGGGTACATGGAAAAAGAAAGGAGTATAGGGTAAAATTTTCTATATGGTTTGAATATGTTGCTTATGGGCCTCAGCCCATATAAACCTAGCAAATTATGGACGGATAGGTAATGTAGACAAAATTATTGCATAAATCTTGTACCATAATTTAATTTATATATCTTTTTCTAGTTATACCCCTAAATTAGTCACTCAAATTAAGTAGTTTATGTGAACTGGATTTATATAATTTACATGAATTTAATTAATAAAATAAGTAAAATAATTCACATACAAATTATTATTTTTAGGTGTGAGTAGATATTTTAGAGGTGTAATTAGAATAATTTTTTTCTTCTTCTTTAAATATTTTTTTATAGAGGAAAATATAAGTATCTTAATTGTTATCTAAGTATTTTTTAATGGACTATGATTTGAACTTCAATCTTTTAACTTTTTCGACCTTTAATTCAAATTAATTACGACACTCAATCTTTTTATCAAAATATCTTTGAAGTTTAAAGAAGTTAACACCATTTATCTTTTCTTCAACTTTTGTTTAACTCAATTGAAAAATTCTGTGTGACCATTAATGTACCTACGTGGATGCTTATGGGGCATTTGGTTGATATTATACGTCGTTAATTAATTTATTAAGATTAATTTGTTTTTCAAGAAAAAAAATAAAAAACCATGTATAACCCAATTTTTTTAGTATCATTCTCAACCACACATTGTGACATGCACAAGAGGCTATAGTTATTAATTCAGCCTCAGTGGTTGATATAGCAACAACAAATTACTTCTTTGAGGGCCTTCATATTCCAAGTAAAAACACGTCTTGGGGAGCTTTTGATGTCATTTACATCAGCAGCATAGTCATGATCTGTATAGGCTATTAACTCCAACAAAGTCAATCAAATTAAATATTTTTTGAAATTTGACATAATATTTTAAAGAAAATTAATTTGTTTTTTTTTTATAGATAAAGAAATTGACTTTATACTATATCTAAATTTTATTTTTTTATAATAATATATTTAAATATCACAAAAATTAATATAAACTACTATTAAAATATTAAAAGATTACATATCAAACTTATAATTTAACGTAAAGTTTAAAATTTAATTTGACTTAGACATGACATAAAACTATATTGTAGATTCAGTCGGTTGTCGTGATCTATTCTTACCATATAAACAAACACAATGGACTAATAACGTAGAAAATGATAGGGTAGCCTGAAATATCTAAAAGTCACATCGATCACTATTACTGTTATTGTATTGGACCTCCATTATTTTAATTTAAGAGGTTAAATATGTGTGAAGTCTCTAAAAATGTATTGGTATTGTGTCATATTTTCAAAACCGCATTGGTTATTCACATTGTCATGCAAAATTGCATTTGTTGCTTCAAAAAATCATGGTGAACACAAGAATGAAATAGGAAACACGAATTCAAACAATAACTACGACCTTTTAAGTGTAGTCTTTAATTTTTATTTTAGTCTTTATTTTAATTTTATAAGGACTATTTTAATTTTTTAAAGACTAAAAATATCAAATTTTTGCAAAAGTTTTCAAAATATAAACCAAAAATTGATTAAAAAAATTTATTTTTATATTAAAAAAAATTATTTATTTTGTAAAGATTAAAAACATAATTAATTTTAATTATTATATTCAAGTCATTTCCCGTATTGACTGTAAATATATTGGATATGCACTAACATAAATTATTAATATTTGTCCAATGATATCTGATATTTGTAGAGATATTTTTAATTGACATATTAAAATGATTTGGTGTAAAATGTCATTGTATGTTTGTATTCTTTTTATTTTGCATTGCGTTTTTACATTATTCTTAATTTAGATAAAGACCTGTACAATAAATTAGATAAAGACAACAAGACAAAATGAAAAGTACACAAAACAAATACTAAAACGTGCTGTACCAAAAAAACAAAAACAAGGTTGTAACAAAAAAAAAAACTAAAACGTGCTAAATTTGGGATACCGAGCAACCATTCTGGTTTCATATGGACTCATTTATTATTAATTATGAAATATACTTTGTAGTTTTCTCTTTAATTCTTTTCCAAGCTTGCGGTTTTTTAATTGGAAATATTTTAAAATTTAATCATTTATTTATAAAGTATATATTTTAAGTTTTATTTTATTAACTAAAGAATAATTTTTTAAAGATTTTATTTAATAATTTAATTTGTATACATTTATAGTGTAAATTTTTTTTACATTGCCAATCAATCTCAACAGTCTGATTATTAAAAAAAAATTATTGTAACTAAATCACAAATTACAACTATAAATAATTATGATGTGTAGACAATTTTTACACTATCAATATATAATAATTATTGAAATTTAACTTTTGTTTATTAAAATAGATT
>JBBPBP010009780.1:8253096-8286804 GCA_037974735.1 Cicer chorassanicum
AAAAACATTAGCGCCTACAATTTGAATATTTGTATAGATATTTAAAGATTATAATATACCTACCTTATCAAATTCTATATTAAACATTTTTTGCATACACATTAATCTATAATAGCACAAAATATTAAAAAACATTTAAATGAGATACTTCATATATCTTTCCACAAGTGGCGTGGAGTTTCTATATACTACTAGTTCTCAAAATGCACAACATTCAAACTTTTAATTTAACATCTGTGCAATCTTATCCGAATAAACAAATTGAGCATAAAAACCTCTTTCCGAGACTTTAAAAAATTACAATTTTTAATTTAAAATTATTATATATTAACAATTAAATTTGAACTCAAAACATCTGATTAAAAAGAAAGATATATTTATCATTTAATCCAAATACTTTTGGTGAAATATTCAAATTATTAAACTTGCAAAAACATCAAAAATATATTATAATACAAAACTTGAAAAACAAAATTAAAAAATAGAATTTTGTATAATTACTAAATAAAAACATTTTCGTTTGACGTACAACAAACAACACCTTTTTTTTTTAATGAAAAACAAACAACATCCTTTTTTTCTTAATGAAAAACAAAGAACATCCTTAAATTTTGTTAGCTACGTTGCATCGCATATGTGTATATATATATAGTCCTCCAACGAAAGAATTGAGGAATATTCTTTATCTCTCTGAAAAACGGATTGTTTTCTCTCACCTCTCCTGTAGATAGATAAGGCAGGAAAGGGAAGAGGGAAGAAGAAGGACGCTTATTGCTTCTTAACATTACATAAAAGATGGGAAAAGACGGCGAGACCAATGTTGTCAACAAATCATTCGATTCACCAAACAAGTTTCCGTTGAGTTTTTTTGAAGCAACGGTGGCTTCAACGGTGGCTTTGGGCTTTATATTGGGCCTTCTCGGTGTTTACCTAACCATGCCTGATTCCGATTACAGCTTCCTCAAACTCCCTCGTACCCTTCAGGATCTTCAACTCCTTAGGTTATTTTTACCATTTTGCCCCTATTTCAATTCTTCCTGTTATTGCTGATTTTGGAGAAACATGTTCCATTAATTTTCCGTTAAATATTGTATTTATATTATGTTTTTTTTTGTGACGAGAGTGATTAATTTGTTGTGAATTTGATTAGTTGTTGGAGAAACATTTTGATTTGTTCTGTTGATTGAATCTGAACCAACAGATTAATTTCTGTTTCATTATGATGATTGTTGCAATTAGATCTTGAAAGGATATTGGTTGTGGAAGAGATCCACCTTTGGAGTGAGAATTGTTTGTTTGTTGTTATTATCTTTAGGTGCTAAAAAAATACTTCCTGTCGGATCATAATATAAGCAAAAATGGGTCAAAGAAATTGGATGAATGTGGTCCAAATTTTGAACCGCATACATTCACTTTCTTTGATCCATTTTTGTTTATGTTATGAGACTGAGGTAGTATGCTATTATAGTTAGTTGAATATTATGCTTTGAATCAATTAAATAGAAGGGACATCTATATGAACTTTGTTCCTGGCATTGAAAATTATTTTTCTTAACAAAAACAGCAAGAGTAAATTTGATGTGGGATAACTTGTGATACCCATTTTGAGTTTTTAAAGTGGGTTTACAATTGGGGTCAAACGTGGATAGAGTTCTTAAATGTGATGTTGACATAGACAAGTCTTCTAAGGCTTTGTTTGGGAGTTTGGACGGGATGGAAAGGAAGGACTTTGGGGGAGGGGAAGAGAGGAAAGTAGAGAGAAATCTTCCATCTTATTTGAGAGATTGATTTTATAGAGAATGTTTATGATTAATATATTTTTAGAATATTATAACAACATGGAAAAGACTTGAAGAATTTATCTAAGCCCTCTATTTTTTGAGTTCCCTATAGTTAGGGGATCCCTCCCAAAGCCCTCCTTTCCTTCCATTTTCTACTTCTTTTTTCCCAATGCCCTCGTTTCCCCTCATAAACTCTCGGACATAGCCTAAAGAGGAGTTAAAAACCTCCAATGGTGTGTGACATTGGAGATGCTTTTTAAAGGCTCACTTTCTATTCTGGCGATGTTATCATTCCATTGTTTTAACTTGAAACTTATTGGACAATGTAACACAAGGTGGGTGTTTTCCATCAACTGTGACTTTATGACATAGCAAAATTATAAGCTAATATATCATATATGATCCTCAATAATTCAATATTCAAGTCATACGTCAAATGACAAAAAAAGTGGTTGGCGAAACAAAGTAGGCAAAAAAAAGTGGTTGAATACACTATGTTTAGGTTGTGGTTCAGTAGAATGAATTGGGATTTAAGATGAGATTCGTGTCCAAATAGATATGCACTAGAGATTTATATCAATTGAATTCAGTTGAGTATCAAATCGAGATACAACTTGCATGTATCATAAGATATTGATAACCACGACCAGATTTACTAACTCCCACAGCATCCCCAAAGTTATACCACAGCTCATATGCATATATATTTGGACTGATGATTGAGGGCTCATACATCACTTGGGATTCGTTAAATAGAGCAGAAAAGAGACTCTCATGCAAAGCCTTAAAATCTCTAACCAGAGAACTAAATGTGGATATATTTTCTCAATAATTAAATCTATAGTTGGAACAGGCATTAAATGGTGGGATATACTATGTGATAAAAATGGGCCTGTTGACCCTGAACACGTGACAGCATTGAGGGTTAATGAGGTTAGGCCCAAAGTGTGGAGGGTGTATCACAGGAAACGTGTGAAGGGAAAGAATGATGAGCTGGCAGCTAATGAGTAACAGGCAGTGGAATAGGAGTATTGGTTATATATGGAATAAAGGGAAGGGAAGAGAATTGTCTTAGTATTCTGTTATTACTAAGAAAATTGATCAGAGAGAGAATGTTTCTCTACTGAGGGGGCCATTTGGCTTGGCTGATAGAGACATTATCAGATTTTCTTTCTTTTTGTGCTACACTGTACTTACTATTCCATAACTAGTAATATACCAGTGTTGCTTCCTTTTATGTTTCATTATTTCTATTACTATGTTTTGGGATAGTCCATTGACTTAGCTTTTCATTTCAATTTTGTGGATACATCATACATTGTGCTTCTGTAGAAGGGAAATGTTGTAGATCCTATGTAATAGGAGGTTGACATTATAAACTATGCATTGCTTAATATATATTTTATTATTTTTGTAGAGATAACCTTGAGAGCTATACAAGTGACTACACTGCACAAGTCTTGGTGGGATACTGCGTGGTTTATATTTTCATGCAGACTTTCATGATTCCAGGAACTGTGTTCATGTCATTGCTTGCGGGTGCACTCTTTGGAGTCTTTAAAGGTGTGGCTCTGGTTGTATTCACTGCCACAGCGGGAGCTTCTTCGTGTTTTTTCCTGTCAAAAGTGATCGGGCGACCTCTTCTCTTCTCTCTCTGGCCAGACAAGTTGAAGTTCTTCCAAACCCAGGTTCAATTCAAATTCCAAGTTCCACCACATTGGATTTAATGAAATTATTAAATCAACACATGGAAATAAATTTTACTTTTTGATTTTCAGGTGGCTAAAAGAAGAAAGGGTTTGTTGAACTACATGCTGTTTTTGAGACTGACTCCGACTCTTCCGAACACATTTATTAATTTTGCGTCACCAATTGTGGATGTTCCCTATCACATTTTCTTTCTGGGAACTGTCATTGGACTCATACCTGCTGCTTTTGTCACTGTCAGGGTATGTGCTCATCAAAATAACTATAATTTTGTGCTTTAGCTTTTATCAAATCATGAGTTGTTTCAAGAATACACAAATTTGACAATACATGTGATTTAATTGACGAGTTCCTATATATAGAGTAGGAGGTAGTATTAAGTTGTCTTTTTGACAACATGTGTAGCTTTTTTGCATCATAAAAACTACTAATAGCAAATAATTTTTCACTGGAGGATCTGAAGTTAGGGCTTTTGTTGTCTCATCCTTGGGCCTGCCCTGATTCTATTTGAAAACTAAAATAACTTTCCTCTCCCCTTTCTCCTTCCCGCCTAATGAGGATCCCAAAGAATTATACATTTTGTTTATGGGTTTTTGTCTTTTCAATTTGTTAGACTATCTTATCTTAAAAAGAATGACAACAATTTCAAGTGTCATTGTGCTTGCTTATGTTTAACTTTCTTGTTTTGTTATGCAGGCTGGGTTAGCTCTTGGGGAACTACAATCTGTGGGAGATCTCTATGATTTCAACTCAATCGCTACGTTATTCTTCATAGGTATTGTTTCGGTTACACCAACACTAATCGGCAAAAGTGATTCATAACAGTTCAGAAGCCATGAATCACTTTTATGGGAAGGCCTCGTTCTCTTGACAGGCCAATAGCAACTGCACTATATGTACAGATCTTCAGATAACTATCGCAGTGTGGTTCTCCGCTAATGGTTTTATTGCCGAGTGCTGCAGTAATTCAAGACAATCATATTATTGACGCGGGTTGCAAGAAACGATGTTTGGAAGAATCGGTTATGCACATTGTTCATAAGCTGTTATGTATAAAAAACATACGCTTATTGACTAGTAGTTTCTTTTATAGCGTGTTTTCCATGCACAATAATGTAGTTCAAAATGTTTTGCTGATCTTTCCTATCTTTAAGGATACATATCAGCTATACCTCAATTTTCATTGTACAAATGTCTGCTTCCTGGGTGCTTTGTATCAAAAGAAAAAGTAAGTGGAGACTTTAAAGAAAAGTAATGGAAGGTTAAAGAAAGTGATGTCTTACGTTTATTTGTTAATTGGATCGCCAAGGAAATAAAGAAAGTAACGTAAGTACGTAACTGAACTTTTGAATATTAAAGATTAGATGTTTTGATCGTTCATCTTTCTTTTGAAAACCACAATTGTTTTGAAAGGAAGAAATCCAACCATTTTACCAAAAGGTAATGCTTGTCGAGAAATAATGGAATTACAACCGGAGGAGAACATGTAGTTGAAAGTCACGTGTATTAATACAGAAATTAAACTTTCATGTTTTCTGGTCAGGAGTGAATTACATTGCTTAAACATTAATTCGTGAACAAAGCTCTCGTTATAAACATTAATTTCATTGTTCACCAAGACACTCCATGATTTGGGCTCGTATATAGGAAAAAATAGAAAATTTGACTCCGTACCCCCACAATTAACTTTATACCCCTAAAAAGCTAGTGAAAATATCATAATACTCTCAGATTAATTATATAGAGTGGCCACCCAAAATTTTCAATAATTTTTTTTGGTGATCTAAAACAAATTAATAAAATATAATTTTAAAAAAAAAAAATAAGGGTGTACCGGAAAATTTGTCGATAAAGTTTTTTAGAAACACGTTCTGTACCGGAAAAGTTGGAGTACCGGAATTTTCCGGTAAAACTGTGTACCAGAATTCTTGAAAATAGTTTTCCGAAAGTGAAAGTGGATTTTGTAAAAAAAAATTAAAGTATTTTTGACATTTTCAAAAAATGGAGATATAGAGATAAAAGTGAGGGTCCAAGGTCAAATTTTCAAAAAAATAATAATTACCCACTCTTCTAAAAAATTAGTATCCCTTAATTGTGGGCTTCTTGAATTTTACTACCAATTTTGAAATATAAATTAACCTGCTATATCAGGGAAAATTCTAGAGATCTATTTCATAGTGTACTAAGATTTTTTTCATAGTATACATATGAAATAGATCCCTTAACGGTGGACTTCTTGAATTTTACTTTCTATTAATAACCTTTGTCCCAATAAACAAATAAGTATACATATGAAGTATAGACTTGGCGTTGTAATCTTGAGCAGCAAAAGATTGTAGATGGAACAACAAAGTTCATTCTATCGGTGATGGGGATACAGCAGCTTAAATAAAACTTTATGATAAACATAAGTTCACGAGCAAAAATTGATGGACCATTCCTATATCAAAGACAGACGTGCCACATAAAACCTTATCAAATCTCTATAATGGAACTTGCACAATTTTTTGAACAAAATAATGTAAAAAATTTAAAGATATAAGAGTTAATTTGCGTCCCCCTGTTTACTGCTTTTTTTTAACTGTTCACAGTTGCAACTTTAATTAAGAACACTGAAGGCACCCCACAGCATAGAAACATCAGTGTCAAACTCTTCCCTCCACGTGCGCACACATTCGTTCTTCGGGCTTAAAGCCAGCAAACTCTAACCAGAGGAAAATAAAATTTAATCGCTGATGAGATTAGAAACATGCTACCTCTTCTTTTGGGCTTTCTTAATTCGTCGGGAGCTATCAGGAGTACGACTATCAAACTTGCGTTTTGACCCTGTTTGTTTAGGTGTGCCACCTTCTTTCTGCAAGTTTGCTTTAGCCTTTCTGGCAGCTACTGTTGGTCTTTTCTTCGTGCGCTCTTTTGGTTTTTCGCCGCCATGACTTTTCTTGTGGACATCAGATTTGGTTGCACGCAGACCCTGATAAGATGCAGTAGCATTTTTGTTTGACCTGTTATTACTGCTTGAAGGAGACCTTGAAGCCACTGAGAACTTCTTTGCAGGGGTACTATGAGCTTGTGCTGCTGGAGAGTATGGTCTTTTAGATGGGGTAGCATCTGCTTTGCCATGACTGGGTCGTGCTGCTGGCGAATAAGGCCTTTTAGAAGGAGTAGCATCTGCTTTGGCATGACTTAATCTCAATTCGCGATCTCGAAGCTTCAAGGACCGTTTCTTAAGAACGGAATTGGCAGCTTCCTGCAATCACAAGCAACTAATTAGTATCTGTATAGACAGAGACGAGTTCCAGGTGATAAGACCTGAAAAGTATGGCCATTCTTTATGCCACTTTCCAAATGCGACAATGTTTTTTAACAAAAAGCATGATATCTCAAATTAGATCCAATCAACCACCACTTTGAATACCAATATTATGGTTTTATCTTGTGTCGGTAATTCCTTGAGGACTCGATTGAGTGTGTAAACCAAGGCAGTGAAGCACAATTAATTCCATAAAACAAATCAAAGCTATCACAAGTCAGCTATTAAGATATCTTATACTTTGGGATAAAATACAGCAGTTAGAAGCCAAACAAGAGAGGAAAAAAAAATATCAACATTAAATGTTAAGCTTCAAACAGTCTCCACATATAAACATTTAATCATCCAGGTTGCACTTTGAAGGCCAGCAATCTAAACCATGGCTATCTAACTTGAACTATGTCATTAATTCAAATATCAGTCTATACCTACATGTATTCTCATTGAACAAAGGTAACTTCTGAAGTCAACAAAAGAACAATACCACAGCACAAGAAACTGTCCATTTCATTTTTTATGTCCTAGATTATATCACAAAAAGAATGTTCTTTTTAGAAAGAGATAACATGCAATTCTAAAAGTAATCAGACTAGATGGTTTCTTCAGGACAAAATGAGGACTTCATGGGTTTGCCGACCACAAACAGCCCAATAGTTTGGCCCCAAAAGGATTTCTATATAAGAAAACATGGTAGGGATTCATCAATCTAAAGCTCAAGTTCTGTTCTAGTCTATATCTCAAATTCAAGGGAGTTGAGAATGTGCACTGAAATAATCAGATATTGGTACGCAAGACGTAAATCAGAATTTTGATTCACAAGGACTCAAAAAGTGCAAAATGCTGCAGCCTGGGTCAACTGTTATGACGATTCATTGTCCAGTATTACAATTACCAACTCTAACTGCTTATATTGTCATGGAAAGAAGATAATTTCTGAAAATGACATGTATCTAGTCACACAGAAAGACATTATATAATATAAAGATATCCAAATTCAATTAAGTAAGGCAACAAAAGGACAGCACAAGCAACTTCCATTTCAGTCCTTATGTTCCAGATTGAGTCGCAAAATGTGCTTTTCAGAAATAGATAACATGCAATTCTAAAAGTAATAAGATAAATAAGATGGTTTCGCCATGACACAATGAGATTTTCAGTGGCTTGTCAACCACTAAGAGCATGTTTCAGCACCAAAAGGGTTTCTTCTACAGAAAATGTCAAAGAGGGACCAATCAAAAGCTCAAGTTCACTTATTGGTATACATGCTTTGATATGAAATTCAAATAATCTGTACTTAAAAAAGTGCAAAATGCAATAATAAGTATAACTCTACTAATACCATACATATCAGTCTCCAACTACTTCTATACAATCAAAAGAATGTATCTTCTGAAAATGACACGTACATAGTTACAGAAAAAGACATATTACAATATAAGAAGTCAACAAAACCACAGCACAAGTAACTGTCTATTTCAATACTTGCATTCCAGAATACATTATTGATTATACATCATAAAAAGTATGTGTTTTTTAGTAATAGATAACATGCAATTCTTAAAATATTATTGGACAAATAAGATGATTTATTCGTGACAAATTGAGGTATTCATGGCAAGTCAACCACAAATAGCCCCATGTAACAGGCAGGACCTAAAAGGAAGCACGGGATAACATCAATTATGGCATGTTTGAGCTAAATATCTACAGGTGCATACAGTTAGAAACTTTTTATTAAAATGCATAGCAAATAAGGAACCAAAACAGCATACCCTTGTTTTAAATAGCACATAGGCAATTCCCTTTCCAACATTAAGATGAGGATCTCGAACAACTCTAACAGCTTCTATACTTGATTCTAGGTTGGATATACCACAAAATAGCTTATAAAGCTCTTCATCCTGCAGGAAAATATCGCATGTTAGATCCATTGGATAATATAACTACAACAATGGACGACGCAATTCTGTGACCATAAAATAGAAAATGAATGATTGGAAACACACCTTCACATCAAATGGAAGATTGCCCACAAAAACAGTTCTCTTATTATCATAAAGCGAAGAACTATCCCCTTTAAGTTTCTTGCGAGGTGGGCAGGCCCTATCAACACGGATGTGATTTCCTTCAATCTACAATCAGATAATTAAACAGTAATATTAGAAGATTGTCAGCCACAACCCTTCAACACAAATACATGAAAATACTTGATCCAATAGGGGAACAAGTGCATACCACAGTCATGTTATGGGACAATGAAGCCTGAGCAGATTCCTCGGTTTTGAAAACAACGTAAGCATTGACACTGCAAACCACAATATCCCCAATTAAAAATTTAAGAAAAGGTTTCCTTTACATGAAAATGCCTGTATTCATATCAGACTGTAACTGTATACAAGTCACCTAGAGCAAGACCATTGGAAAAAACAAAATCCAATTCGCAATATAAAATACATGCAGGAGATTTTACAGCACAACTTACAAATCATCAAATAAAAAATAAAAAGAACAGTTAGACCAAGCCTAATGCAGGTTTTTCCTCGAATTATTCAATAGATACAAATTAACTACACTCTCTACAAACAATTAATAACAATATTTTTGACAAGCTAAATCATTGATTAACCATTACCTTTCAGCCAATTCATTGATCTTCTTCGAAAGGATGGCTCCCTTTCTAGGTTTTTTGGTCTGGTTCATAAAAAAAAGAGAGAGAACACACATGAAGTTAGTTAGCATTACCCCATCAAAACAATAACATTGAATCCTCAAAGAGCACCAACTTAACAAAACCAAAAACAACAAAACAAAAGCAACACCTACATCTTGTAAAGGAACAGAGCGAATCCTAACAGATTCAACCTCACCAAATATCTTAAACTCCTTCAACAAAGTCTTCTTTTTAACCTTAAGAGGCAAATTCCCAACAAAAATAGTCCTCAAAAGCTTATCCTCATCATCAAAACCTTCTTTTGAAACCAACATATCTGCTGGATTATCACGCACTTTTCTCTTGTTCCCAACTGTTTCATTCCCAAGCTCTTCCCTTTCAACCATCCCAAACTTCTTCTCATCCCACTGTTTCTCAACTTCATCCCTTTTCCTCTTCTTCTTCTTCTTCTTCCCCTCTTCATCACCCAAATTAACCTCTTTCTCATTCTCATTCTCATTCTCTTTCTCTTCCTCCTCCTTTTCACCTAAACCGCTTTTCTTCTTCTTCTTCTTTTTCTCTGAAACTTCGATTTTGGAATCTGAATCAAGCACGGGGCTTTTCTCTTTCTTCCTCTTCCTCGTCTTTTCATCGACGACGCCGTTTTCGGGGTTCAGAGTGTCGGAAACGGAAGTAGAATTAGCAGGCTTTCTCTTGAAGGGATTGTCATCGGAAAATAGAGAAGCGGCGGTGGGTGTGATTTGTTCCGGTGCGTTGCCGAAGAGGGTGTCGAAAATGCTGGAAGGGGGTGAAACGGTGTCGTTTAGAGGGGTTTGTTGCGGCTCCTTCTGTTTCTTTTTGGCCATTGTTGGAAGGAATTGGAATTAATATTTTGGGGGCAGAAACCCTAGAATCCGTTTAAGAGTGAGGGGAAAAGGGAAGAGAAGGGTGATGGAATTAGAATTACCAGTTTGGAAACTTCAAATTTTATTTTATTTCACGCAAAGAGTATATATTATTTCAATTTTTTAGTATTAAGGAAAAATATCACTCTTCATCCGTTGCCCCTAATATTTTTTAACTAATTTTTCTTTCTTTCAAACCAAATTAATGGGCTTTAAGGATCAATAAATCACACCCACTCAAATTTAAAAATGTTTTTAATAATGTAATTTTTTTTCGACAGAGTAATGTAATATTTATAATTGAAGCTCACAGTATAAAATATATATATATATATATATATATAACTAAATCATATTAGTATTATATATCAATAAACCACTTGTGAATTATTTATCGATCAATACAATTCCTTTCAAAAAAATCAATTAATACAATTATTATAAAAAATTTATATATATATATATATATATATATATATATTGAAATGTATTATTTATATAATTAATGTTTAATATATATTAAACAAGACTAAAACTTAAAGATTTGTATTGTGTCAATATTTTCGGTGATAAGAGTTGGTCTTTTTTTTTATCTATAAGATGGTATAATACCATCAAAAACTCACACACAACTCGATATGATATTCAACCTAACAATATCGGTATTTATTAATTGAGTTAAGACTTAAGGAAAATAAGAATTTGTCTTTATAATTTCATATGAGAGTTCAACCAGACGATGGTCCTATAATAATCATTAGGGTTAATGGTATTTTTTGTCTCTGTATTACGGAGCGAATCTAATTTTAGTCTCCATAAAAAATTTAAATTATACCCCTATTATTTCAAATTCTTTAATTTTATTCTCTTATTTAAATTTGGTGTTCGAAATATGAGGATGTGACATGATGAATTGGACTCATTAATAGTTTTTTAATCCACTTGAATTTTAATTTAATTAATATCATTTTAAAAATACCAAGACTCCTTTTAGATTTAGGTTGAGAAATCATCTTCCAAATCACTTAGTGACAATACTTCCTCCCCTTAATGAAGTGTCTAATAGAAATATCAATTTGATCGCACACCATTTGAGAAATTCACAAATTTTACAATAAGCGAATAAGAAGGAAGGAAACCAACAATTGTATGAGCTAAAGTCAACTTTTATGCTTTGCTAAAATATTTCTCTTCAAACCATTCAATCTACGATTGATGTGATCTATAATATAGGCAAAATCAAATTTCTATATCCTACCAGACAACATAGGAAAATTGAGGTATTTTAGTGTAGAAATTAATAATAGAAGACAAGTTATCCAAGATATTCATGGAGATGTCAATAGAGATCATAAATCTAGATTTCTTAATGTTGACTTTATGTCCAAAAGCATGACAACAACTTTCAAGAACATATTTCACCAATCTTTCTTTAGAGAACTTAACTTGAGTGAACAAAAAGCAATCATTCGCACACAAAAAAGTGAGAAATAGAAAGGCCATTGTTAGATGTTTTTACAATAAGTCATTCATTAGCTTGTCTCAAGCCTCTATGAGGAATAAAATTGTCTAATTTTGTATGCACATAACAAATAAATAAGAAGATAAAAGGTCGTCTTGTCTCGAGTCTCTATAAAAAATCAAGTATAATTTCTCACTATTCCATATCAAAGACAAGGTAAACCAGATAATGCTGCAATTCATAATAAGAACAATGGTGGAAGTAGGAAAACCAAAATCCAACATAGTAATACAAATGAATCTTCATTCTACTTTATCATAAGTTTGTTCAAAATTTGGTAATAATCTGAAGCATAATATTACATAGACTAATGATCCTAAAGTCTTTCCAAAACTTAGGATTACCGACTTCAAGGATACAAACAATTAAAGTTTCAATCAATTTTAGATCGTACTTGAATGGAAGGTCGTGGAAACGAAATTAAAAACTAAAGAGGAAACCATACTCCAAAATACTTTAAAAAAATAAGATAAAAATTATTATGTCTAAGAGCTTTATACAAATTCATAAAGAAAATAAATTTGATTTCTTCGAAACGAAAACTTTGGTTCAGAGACTCATAAAACTAAATGGTAATGTGAGGGTAGGAATAAAAACAAGATTAATGTTGTTGTTATTTAACAAATACTCCTTTTCCAATTTTTTTTTATAAAAGATAAATGGGTCAATATAAATGATTATATTTAATTCATAATATGCTAATGTGAAGGAAGGAAGAAAAACAATGAAATAATATATAAAAATATGTTATGTATTGGGACAATTTTTTAACAAACTAATATCCAAATCAAATCAAATCCTGTTATTTTCCTTTTTAAATCAAATGATTTTGACTTTAAAACTAATTCAAACTAAAATGAAATTACATGATACACTGTAAAGTAAAATAAGCTTTTGGACTCTATACTTATTCCAAACTTCATGGACCCCACATCCATGTGGCATTTTATTATAATTTTGATCACTTATGTTTTATTTAACATTTATTTTGGTCATGTATTCTTTATTTTAATTGTGTTATTTATTTTTTATAAGTGGTATATGTTAATTTTGTCTCAGTTACAACAAAAGATATGATAATATTAGTTCATTGAAATCGCTTATAACAATTGTCAATATTTATTCAATATAACATTTTTTTTCAAAAGAACATTTATTTGATTCAATAATAGACTTGCACTTAAAAACATTTTTTTTCATGTTTTGAAACATATGTAAACTATTTGAAATGGATGACATTTATCAGAGTTATTTGTATTTTTATCTAGTATTTGTTAAAATTGCACACTTAATTTCCAACTTATCCAATATTAGACTTAAATCGTTCATGACAATAATTATACAATTGATTGAAATGGATGTGATGAAAATGACTAACATTCATCATTTATAAAAGATAAATGACTAAAACGAATACTTAATAAAAGATAAATGACCAAAATTATATTCAAGTCTTATTCAATGATATATTTATATTATGCACTTATATGTACACATAAAAAGTACGCACTTATAATTATTAATAGGGGTGATAATGGGTGCGGATAAACCTGTGAATTCGGTCACTCAAACCAAGTCAACTTGCATTTTGACTCAATTTATTAACGTTCGATTCTAACCCGAAACACATTTAAATCCAATGATATTCGGTTCAAGTAGCATATTTAATATTTTGAATCTGCAAATTTAATCAATTGACGCGACATATATATTTTTATTTATTTTTTTATATGTATAGTTAGAATTTAGTTGTTGAATTATATTTGATAATTTGTTATTAATTAAATTAATTTAAGTATTTTATTGTATTTATAGATAAGTCTTGAATTATATGTTATAATATAATTTTATTATTTTTGAAATATTCAAGTATTTAAATTTAATTATAACTTTTTAAATTAAAAAATATTTTTTTATGACCTGCAATTGAACTCAATTCAACCCACTCATAACTCAATTATTTTGATTAAAGAAAAAAATTAAAAGTTTAAAACTCAACTCAATCGAAAAGAAATTGATCAATTTGAGTAACAAATTAAATAAAAAAACAAGTAAACCCAACTCACATACAGCGTTAATTATCAAATAGCATCTTGGTTGTACCCAAAAAAAAATCAAATAGAAAATGCGAGTGAAACAAACCAAACCATTGTATGTGTCTTTATCCGTTTGATTAGGCAAAGGACACTATGCAAGATGGAATAACCATAGTTTTTGTTCTGTGGCACTTTATCGTTGTCTAAAATAACAATATAATAATAAAAGGAGAGCTTAACTTCTAACCCCAAAGGCAGATATTTTTCTAAGAGGAAAGCACGATCTTGTAATTACCTGATCTACAATAGTTGCGATTAGATGTTTTCTGTTCAATTTTAGAAAAAAGTAGGTCCTATTTTAATTGCAACAATTTGGTACTGTATTTGATAAGATAAGCATGTAGCTGTCCCAATCTATAAGATAAGTAGCGCGAAAAAGAAATGAAAATTAAAACTAATCCAAAATTAGTTTGAAACTTTTAATTGAAGACTTGTAATCACTCACGTTAAGTACATTCTTTTCTATAACCAAACAGAGTTTTTTTATTAACCCCAATTATATACAACAATGGCATGTAGATGTTCTTCCGTCTCTCTTGAACAATTATTCACCTACTATATTTTAGAGTTGGCTTTTTGAAGGAAAAATGTAGGACTTATTTTATTTTATTTTTAATTTTAAATTAATGAAATTGTAAAATTATTTCTAAAATGTAGGATTTATCAAATAAATATATAAAGTTAAATGTATATAGTTACATTAGTTAACAATACATGTTACATCCGGTAGAAGAAATAAAACAAGTAGAAAAGAACAAGATACACAAAGGCTACACTTTCGGGTGGACAGTTTCAGTTATATTAGATGCGAGAGTGAGACCATTTATTGTTGTCACGGCTTAACCTTTCACATTCAACGCCAGTTAGAAACATACACGTGTCATTCTCAAACCCATTAAAAAGCAACTATCAACTCCACTTCTGATTCCTCTGCTTTCCATTTCATTCCTCCGCCGTTAACCACCTCCTCCTCTTCCTCCTCCGCTACTTCCCACATGAAGTGCGCATAGGATCCCAACACCGTACTGCATATTAAAAAAAATAAAAATAAAAATAATTATTAATTTTGTATCAAAATGCAAACAATTAGATTGTAAATGATAGAATACAATACCTGTCATGAGGAGCAGCGTGAATTGCTTGATCGAAGTAAGATTTAGCTCTTTCTTCATCTCTATTCGTTTCCCATATCAACTTTCCGTACAGAGAAAGCAATTCTCCATCTTCAGGATTCGCCAAAATTGCTCTTCCGTAATATTCCTCTGCTCTCACCGTGTTTTTCTCTACCTACATAAATCAAATCACCGATTCTTTTGTTACTTTCTTTCTATTTTTGAAAGATCAACTGAGTCAAATGTGAATTTTGAAACAATTTGACTCACCTCGTGAAGAAATTTGCCGTAATTTCTCAGCAAAAGTGCATCCGTTGGATTTGACTTCAACATTTCTTCATAATACGCGCCGATTTTAATCCTTTCACCGCCGTTCCCGCCGGTGGTGACTGTCGCATCTCCGTGATCGCATCCGCCGCCGCCGAATCCGGTATCCTGTAACGGAGAATAGTGAGTTCCGATTCGATTTAGATTCCGACAAAAGCCGAAATTCTCGCTCGGAGACTTAATCGCCGCGCTTTCCGATAAAGCTCTGTTGATTCCTTCCGGATTTGTGTCCTTGCCGCAGTTGGAGTGGAAATGCATTGAAAGCCTTGGCGATTGAACGTGGTGGTTCTTATCGCCGGCGAAAGAAGCTTGGCGCGTGAGGTTAATTCGAGGTGAACCGGGGCGGACCCAGTTTTGGACCGGTACTGAACCAGTTCGAATGAGAGAAGCTCTCATAATTTTTTTATAAGTGAGAGAGAAGAAGTCTTTTTGAGCAAAAAGAGCGATTAGCCATCACTGATTTATATAAGGGTTGGTGCTGGGTAAGTGTTTGTAATTAATAGAAGATTTTCTACCGTTAGATGTGCTGAAACTGTTGATCTTAGAATGTGATGCGATACGACACGTGTTTGGGAGCACGTGCACTCCCCGAGGATAAGGAAGGAGTATTTGTAATTGATTAATATTTATTTTCTATGTTTGATTAATAATAATTAAACAACGAACACTCACTCCTACCTGAATTATAAATATTTTTTTTTTCATACTTTATCCTTTTTTTAATTGTCACATTTGCTGTAATTTTTTTCTTCTTATTTAATTATTGTTTTTAAAGTTCAACACATTATTAATTATTAATTTATTAAGACATATAAAAAAATTATTGATTTAGTAAAATATAAGATGAAATGATAAATGATTAAAAATATTATAAAAAAAATTAATAATAACATTACTCAATTATATTGATAGTCTTTATATATGTAAAAAATAAAAATGATAACTAAAAAAAACAAAAATAATATTTATTAAAAATAATAATTAACTGCATTTAGTTTTTAAGATTTCATGTAAATAACAAATACAATTAATAAATTCTCTATTATTATTATGACCATCTCCCACAATATTAAAGAATTAATAAAATGTTTCTTTTGAAAGAGTAGTTATATAAGTTGATACATCCATTGCATTTCATTATATAAAAAAAAAAGTAGGTACCTCAATTATTGTTTTTTAAGGATAATAATTCACTTATGTAAGCTTATTTTTCTAATAAAATTAGCATTTAATTTAATACGAAATGAATCTCAAACAATAGTTAGAAGAGTTGAAGTGCGGTAAATATTGATGGTTCAATGTCTCTAATAGGGTAATGTACTTGAAATATTTCCAAATTGGTATTGAGATAATTAAAAGGGTTTAATTATTATATAATGTTAGTGTAAATACTTTTACATTTTTGATAAATATAAATCATTGATTATGTAATTATTTGATGATAAAAATTATAATTATGTAATAAGAAGACAAAATCAAATATTATTATTGATATTACACCAACGACATCTTCCTTTTTCTCTAATTAAAAAGAGTATTAAAACATAGATTATTGAGAATTCAAGCTAAGGTTTCATGGACAATCGATTTTTATCTAGAGGGTGTTATAAAAATGCAGTCACGATATGTACGTGAAGCGAGACACTGAATGGTGTAGATATATATTAGGCCACGTAGATAAAATATTAAAATGTGCGTGATCAAGTGGACTGAGACTTTTTTTTTTCATAATAGGTAGAGACTTTTATTTTTGAAAAATAAAAAAAGTGAATTGAGACTAGTATATTATGTTTAGCAAAATGTATTTTACAAATTCACAAGCTTTAATGCTTTATTAATTCACTTTTTGAGTCATGAGAATGGTAAGGCAGGTTTGAATTGTCAATAAAATCAAGGAAATTGTAGGAGTTTGATCTTTTTCTTGTGAGTTATTTTGGTTAATCATCATAAGATGAAATGAAAAATTGGTTTGTTTTACTCCTAACTCTGTCAGAGGATTCTTCCCAAAAAACGACCCAACAAACAAAACTACACATAAATAGTGTGCATTTACATTTGCCTTAATTAAAAGTATATAATAGGTAATAGGGAAAAATATACTTGAAGTTTTTTATATTTAGTCTAATTCATTTTTTATTTATTTTTTTATTTCGTCTTTTAAATTATATTATATTTATATTATTAGTCATTTATCTCCTTTTTAAAAACGATTAGTATAATTGAAAATTTCTAATTATTAAAAACTGTATCAAATATTGCAATAATATGTTCCTTATACTAATCATTCAAAAAATATTTATTATAAAATGGTTTTTATTTCTTGATTTTTTCTGCAGCCATTTAAACACATGCATAAACTTAAAAAACATGATAGTAAATGTCTATTTACATAATCAATATCATTAATTCTTTTACTTAAAAAGTAATTTAGACATTCAATTTATTACAACACTTCAATAAAATAGTAATTCAAAAAAAAATCCAATCTTAAAGATAATTCAATATAATTTAAATATTAATGATACAAACTAAATATAATATAAAAGACTAAATCGATAAAAAAATATTTAAATAATTTAAACGAAACTAGATTAAATTTAAATGGACTAAATATGTATTTTTATTTTTGCATAAATAATAAATCCCACTCCCACACATATAGTTGTACCAAAAAATAATCCCACAGATTATAGAAAGTAATAATGGTACTGTACGAGTGTATTTTTTCCATGTTCTCCAATGGTTTATAGCAAAAATGGTTTTATGTGACGGTGAAATACAGACAAAGTGCGTTGAAAATGTCAATTTCAAAGTAGAGTTGGAGACAAGGTTCATCTCCTTTCGTCCAATTTGTGCTTTCCTCGATCCACAGTGGGGTGATAAAGTCAATTCCAAAACCATTAGGTGAAAAAAGGGTACAATTATTTTAGCCTATAACAATTTTTAATATTAATTTTCCTTGTCTACTATAAATATTTACATGTACTAGATTTTAAATGACACTTTTATAATTTGTATTTTTTAAAATAATGCAAAATGACAAAATTACAAATAATTATTAAAATGCTCAACATTTTTAGTACTTTAGATTAATTTTTATTATTTTATTATTAACTTTCTACTTTTTATTTTATTTTAAATGTTAAATATTTCATAAAATTTTAAATTATTTTATATAAAGGTTAATGAAAAAACGATTTTCGTAGTGTGAAAGAGAAAATTTTAAAATTTAGTTGTGTATCAAAAGATGAAAAGGCTTATAAACAATTATTGAACCAGTTTTCTTAAATATTATTAATTAAATATCTGAAAATTATCATAGATCTAGATAGATTTTGTATAAATGGTTAATATTTTAAAATTATCACAAATCTTTGGCGATTTGATACTCATACTCTTCTACTTTAAGTAAGGATTTCGCATCTTTTTGTTTTAATGTTCGCAATTATCATGTAGCAAATTAGCAATATTCGTATGTATATTTAAGCGCAAAAATCTCTCTCACGATCATTTATCTTATTTTACTATAATAAATTAGTCATAAAATATTTCAAGTAATAATTTACTCATTTATTTTTTTTATTTGATTATTTATTAAATTTTAAATAACGATTTAATCTTTTATATTTTAAATTATCAATAATGTTCTTTTTTACATAAATCTACAAAATTTTCAAACAAAGCCGAAATTTATTATCAATTTCAAGAAAATTCATACATTAATCAAATTTATAACTCAAATATTTAAATAAATTCATATATTCATTTTCAATAACAACATCAAATCCATCAAATAAAAATCTCAACCTTTAGAATTAAGTCTCAAATCACCAAGACAATATCTTCTTCTTCTTTATATCATTCACTAAATCAAATCTCTAACCTAAATTTTAAAATGTGAGTTATTTATTTGATGTTGTTGTTGGAGACGAAAATATGAATTTATTTAAAAATTTGAGTTATGAATTTGATGAAATTTAGAATTTTGTTGAAGATGGTTACTAATTTTCTGTGTTTTGTTTGAAGATAATGATAAATTTTATGGATTTATGTAAAAAATGATAACATTATTGACATTTTAAGATATAAATGATCAAATTATTACTTAAAATTAAATAAAAATTAAATAAAAAATGACTAATTATTACTTAAAATTAAGTTAAAAGAGCCTCTAAGTTATTTTGCCTAAATTAACCTATTTGGCAAAAATGATAATCATTAATTCTTACAATAAAATTAGACACATGACCGCTAAAAGGTTTTTGTTGCATATTTATAATAAAAAAAATTATTCAATAATTTTGATATTTTTAAAGATACAATAAAAAAAAATTTATTCATAAAGATACTGGGCACATCATGATTAATAAAAAATTATACTCAACAAACACATACAAATCACAATAATGCTTCATGTTATTACTCAAATTAACTACTCAAGCATCCCTTTGGTTGAATTACATGTAACATTGCCTATAGAGGTAATTATGGGTTTTTTGATATTGATTTTATTTTTAGATATTCTAGTGATACTAAATACTAGTTGTTTATTTGACTATTTTGGTGTTGCTACCTTTTTCACGTTGAGTTTGCTACTGGTATGTATGTTATTGAGATTGTCTACTCTACATTGGTTTCGACTTTGGATGGAATGTGATTCTTTGTTGTTGGTCTAGTCTTTTACTAATTATAATCTTGTACTTTGGAAGTTAAATACAAGATGATTGAATTGTATATCTCTTACAAGTGTATTTTCAGATCTCTCATGTTAACAGGGAATGCAACATGTGTGCTTACAGTCTTGTTAATGTTAATGTTGATTTTTACACTCGTTGTTTTACTTATTGAGATTTGCCTCTTCGTCGTATTTGGAATGATTTTAACTGCAATCAATACAAATTTTCCTTTTATTGTTTTAGTTAATACTTTATTACATTGCACTATTATTTCCTTCACATTGATTTCATCCCTTTGAATTTTTCAAATATCATGTGATGCCTTTACACTCTACATTCTATTTAAAAAATGTATAAACATTTTGAACCAAGTTTATTTAACAATATGTTACAAGAGAGATAAGTTTAATTTAATACAAGATTCACATTTATAGATAACTTAGATAAGTAAGCAAACAACACGGAATAAAACAATTTATAAAACAAAACTTCAAAGTTCTTTAGAGTGTGTTTGGATGAGAATTTTTTGAGGAAATGTAATTTTTTTAAGGGAATTCAAATTCTTCAATGTAAATTATCATGTTTGTGATGGAGCTAAATATCACTAGAAGGGGGGTTGAATAGGGATTTTGGCGTTTAAAAATTATTTTAACGAGCTTATGAATTTATGTCCTCTCTGAGAGGATGCGAACTGGAGGATGGAAATTCAAGCTTTTTAATCAAGAACAGAATAAATGCCGGAAGAGTATAAAGAGATAGACACACAACTTTTATACTGGTTCACCCAAAGATGGCTACGTCCAGTCCTCACACTCTTGTGAGATTTCACTAACGATCAATCAGATCAACCTCTCACCGAGGATGATTACACTTTGTGTATTCTCAAGCTTCACCAAGCTTACAATCAAGTTTCAAATATTTTCAAGTACAACTTACTTGAAAATTACAGAATAATATGAGTATGATTGAACTCTCTTTTCTTAAACACTTTCTAAAAAGATATTTCAAAGATCTAGTGTATGAATGTAGAAAGTATGAAGAGAGAATGAATATTGCTTTTGATAAACTTAAGATTCTTGATCATTTTCTGCAATATTGTTGTGTGTTTGATTATGGAGAGCTTGCTGCCTTTTATAGAGTTCTAGTACAGCTCTTCCATGTGTTAAACACTTCATGACCGTTGAGGAGGATGCATCAAAGAGTCCAATGGTCTTTGAGCTGAAATTACAAAACTGCCATCCAGCTGTCTTGAATAGTGCTAGTCTATCCTCAGCCTTGAGGTTCAAACCTCCTAGTTACTTGGTCCTTTGTAGCCTTTTTCTTTTTCTTTCTCCAAGACATGAAAAAGCTATTTCTTTGACTATGTGAGCTACAGCCGTCTGAATTCGTGTAGTATCAGGTTTGAATTCAACTTTTGAAGAATGATGTGACAAATTGTTCAACCTTTTACCTAGTACTAGCCGTCCTCTACCTAGAACAACCTATCCTTGTACTAGTCCAAATGTGCTTTCTGACCTCTTTAGATAATGTGCTTTATTGGGTCATTCTTGGTCACAATTTTGACATCTTAACCTGATTAAGAATCATGGTTACGTTGCTGGATGTATTCTGTGCTTTTACGAGGCCATCCTCACGTAGGTTCAACCCATCATCTAGCTTGCAAATATGATGGTTTTGAGTCATATGTTCATCTTTTTAGTCTTTATGATTAATAACCTATTCTCTACTATAAATCCACTCAAGAGCACAGATTAGTCCTTAATCACAATCATAATCTCTTAAGTAATTTTGTTATCATTAAAATCAATTGAGAGAGATTTTGTCTCAACAGTTTGGATAATAAATTTGAAAAATTTTCAAAGCGAATGATTTTATGAAGTATTTTGTCAAAGTTAAATTTAGAGATTTTTAAATACCACATAAAAATCTAAAAATTTGAAATTATCTCTTTAGTTTATAAAATATGAATCATGAAATCTTCCCTATAGTTTTTCCAAATTTATAATTTTGACCTTATATGTTTGAAAATTTGCATATTAATCCCTATCTTTGTATTTTTTTGCAAATTTATTCCTACAAATTTTCACATTTTGTAAATTAGTCCCTACAAAATAGTCCTCAACTTTTCTAACATATCAGTTTTGTCCCAAATTTAATTTTAATTTTTGCCCAATTTTTTTAAAATTTATAAAATAGTCAAATTTAAAAAGAACAATTCTTTTATTCAAACAACAAAATTTAGAAAGGAAAGAAATTTAATTGAGCATTTGAATTACTTTCAATTTATATTTTTTGACTAAAAAACTTTCAACTGTTGTATTCTCAATCCCAGTCTTGAACATTTTATTGATGTTAACAAAATCATACAATTATTTTAAGTCTTAAGGAAATCTATAAGACCTTACTACTTTGTAGACCATGCTGAATGCACCATTACTTATGTATATAACTATATACACATCATGAACTACTAACTAATTTGCTAGGCCTAAAATAAACTTTAGGCCATGCTATCAAGTATCAATCAGTTCAGTTTACAGTGGTAGTGAATGTATGCAACTGCTTTATCTTCTATTCAGCGCAAACTGCTTGATCATCTGGTCTTGCAACAGATTGCCATCCCGTGCAGCGATGAAGAACTTGCTTTAGATCATCGGTAGGAGGTTCGATCGTCCATGTGAGATAGTGTTCGGTGGGATGAAACATCTTACACCCAACATCCTCTGTCATCAACCCTGCTGTAGCGCCATTTAAAAATAAGTCGCCTTCGGAGATTATGTGACCAGTTGCTCCAGCTTCCTTGTCTGCTGCCTGCGCAAATGTCGCCAATTCAATCTTATAATTTATTCAAATGAAAAGACGGTAGAAATAATTTTCGCATATTATTTCATCAAGACGTACCAAGTAAACAAATGTTCAATAATTTAAACATAAAAAGTTAAAGAGAGCATATCCACTATATAAAGAATCAGCTTGATACTATTCTCTTGTAGTGCATTCTTTAGTAATAAACAATTAAACAATCAATACTAGTATTTGTCTGTGAGGTGTTAGCTTAAGGGACAGGGTTAAAATAGAGTATGCAACGGTTGTAAAATGTCTATTAGTGTCACCGCTGTCAATAATAATTTCCCTTTTTCCAACTTGGTTTTTTAAAAGTCATTACTAGTATTTTCTATTTTCGAGAAATTAACAAGTGATATATAGCGAGTAAAATCTCAATTTCTTTAGTCAATCAGCAGTCACTACTTGAAAAATATTAGCACATTAAGCAAGCTAAAACAAACTTCCAAATTACTGGATAGAAACACATACATTAGGAAGTGATCGATATCACAATAGATTTTTTCAAACTTCATCACCATTTTTGCGAGTTCTTTCGAAATATTGCTGATAATATAAAAGACTCCAACACAAGTTAAAAGCTAAAACATTGTTAAACATATGAGTCAGACAAACCTTCTCAGTAAGATACTTGAAAGCAACCTTCTTCTGGCCGGCTTCATAGATATTATGTTGCGAAAATATCTGGTAAATCAAAACATAATGAAATGATAAATTAGGAGAACAATTAAAACCTGTTTAGAAATTCAACACTAAAAACAATTTCAATCAATGAACACATAATCACCTGGGATTCCACACTTGCACAAACAGCATATATACCCCAGTCTCTGGTGTAATTATTGTACAGGTGTACTTTCGCAAACCTAACACGAGGATGTCTCTGTCGAGTCCCGTTAAAAAAACAGTGGTGTATGGTGATCTTCATGCATCTGTCATCAACATGTGAGGGATCTGATCCAATGAGTATTGTTTTGTCATGCTGATGAAAGTGACACCTGAAGAATGACGCAGGAAATCAAAACTTTTTCAATAAATATTAGATATACCTTAATTGGTTAGTTAGTTAGACTAGTCAATTAGTTATTTTACATTAGTGAGTTATTTATCTAATTGACTATATAAGTCTATATAACCTTTGATGTAAATAACATTATCTCAATTATTAATATAATTCCATTTACTTTTCTTCATTTTCTCTCTTATGAACGACTTCAACAATAATAAAAGGCTAAATAAATTAGTGCGTGCAAGCAAATCAATTCTGATCTTCTAAATAAGTTAGGGGATCATGCATTTGGCGCAGTCACGCAATCCAAACCATCGGGTAAAAATCACACAGCTCATGTTCCGACTTTGTAAGTCGGATTCAATGTGAGTCATTTGATCGACGGTCCAAATTGCGTAACTGCAGATTTCTCTGACTACAGAACATCCCATTCCAATTCATCTCACCTTGAAATAGTAATATCGGTGCTTCCTCGAGTGATATCTATGAGTCCATCTTCAAAATCACTTAGAGTGCAACGATCAATCCATATATGTTTTGAATTAGGTTTGATTTGAATAGCATCAACATCAGATCCTCTGCCTCCTTCAAACTCTAAATTACAAATTATTACATGTTCACATTCCTTCAGCCGAAAACCTTTTCCAGTCACCTTAATCCTTTGTCCCCTCCCATCAATGGTCTTGTATGAAGACACACTCAAGTAAGATGAAAGATGAATTGTACCTGAAACCTCAAATACAATCCACAAAGGTTCTTTTCTGCGACACGCGTCACGCAATGATCCCGGTCCATCGTCTAGATTCACAATAATAATCCAAAATATCAATGTTACAATCCAATTGGTTTAATAAAATCATTCATAGGATCTATTTGGATTGAAGTATTTCAACTTAATCTACATATATACACAAATGTGAGACTATTTAGGAGAGTTTATGGAATCATCTTATAACCTGTTCATAAGTTGTTTTCTGTTTATAAAAATGCAATTGGTTTAAGATATCTTATAAAAATAGCTTATAATTTAAAAACAATTTTATTTGATTTTATCTTAGTTATAAAAATAGTTTATAACATGACCACTAAAGTTGGTTGAGCGATAAGTAACAATACTAACATTATTGATAAAATAATAAGAAATTTAAAATAAAATAAAAAATGCAATGAATTGGGGATAAAGTAAAGTAACCTAACAGTGACGTAACATGATAAAGGGGACCGTGAAGTCCACCGATTGCGGAGCGGCCAAATCCTTCTGCCTGAGCGGCGAGAGAACGGAGAGTGTTGTCGACGTGGCCGTAAGGAAAATTCATCACGGTGTTAGAATTGGAACTGCCTTCGTTTTTGTTTGGTTGATTACTAGGAGGGTGAGTGTTACCGTATTTATAAAGAGGAGGAACGTTGTTACGGTGTTTGCGATGTCCGTGTGCGTTACCCATTTGTGTGGAGTCGGTGGAAAACGGCGTTTATGGAACTTGTAAGTTTTCAGTTCGGTTGGATTGTTGCAACCCAAATTAATTTAACTGAAAACTGACCACATACTTGTATTGTGTTTTGGGTAACGAATCTCACTTTCTCCCTTTGTTATTAGTTTTAGTGTAACTAACTGAAACTCCTGCCGTTTTATCACAACTCTATCTTTTTATTCTCAAAACATAATTTTAATTCAAATATTTCTAAATATGAATCAGTTTCAAATTCTAAACAAATCATAGATGGGTAGATATTAAAATAATCTATCTAATAACATTTGTTTTTTTTTTTTGTTTTTCTCTCTCGAATAAACCGGCATTTCCCATAAAAAAACCAACAAACAAATTTTGAAATTTGTTCAGTTAAAAAGATTGAGTTTGTCACCTCTCCATGTCCCACACAGATTAGTTTTTTTTCTTGGTTGAGATGATTTTTGAGTTTTTGTATCAACGTGTGTTAAGGTACAAATTGAAGTTTCATTTTTAATTTAATGAAGTCATGAAGTTTCAATTTCAATTTACTAAAGTTAATGATAATAAATGCAATTTTCATAAAAATGTTCCAACCCCCTGACCGTTTTTTTTCTTTTGATTATCAACAACTTTATGAAAAGAAAAAAAAAATCGTAGAATGAAATTTAAGTTTTGTTGATTACATGATACATTTGAACAACAGTTACTTGACAATATTTTTTTATTTTTTAATTAAATTTTACATTTGTGTACGTGATTTTAAAATGAGTTTACCGCAGCGTTGACATGATCAAAATTAAGTGGTATGACTTTTACATAAGGGGATAAAATTAAAAAATTAAAATTGTTATTTTAAAATAAGGGTCAATATAGTCGGATTGTGAATTTTGGAGGACCAAAAGTGTATTGTAGCATTTTATTTTCTAAAATGTATATTAACTTTAAATTGCTAACAAGTAACAAGAAGATGGATAACCTATGTAGTTAACATTTGTGATAAAGAGAAGAGGAAAGATAAATAAAAAGAATGTATTTTTAAAAATAATGAAAAATGTTTTGGAGTTTTCAAAATTTCTAAAAATGATACGTGTATTTTCAAAACTTGTAAAAGAAAATATTGGATCTAGATTCTGTCATAATTATTAGTTGAAGTGAAAAGAAAAACAATAAACACGGGAAGGAAACATGACCCTGCACTGATAAATAGAGAAAAACATTCAACTTCCATCCTCTATAGTAGACCATTATCTCAAGAGGAAATTGACTTCTCCAAAGCGAGTAAGTCAATGATTGATATTATAACTATCTATAATTTGTTATGCATATGCACATGATATCAATAATTTATTTGATTATCAATGGTTGATATTACTCACTTTATTTTCTAAAGTGAATTTACTTTAAAGAAACCAAATAGATTTAAACAAGGGCAAGATATTCGAGGGGATATTACAAAATGAGTAAAATAGAAGGTCACAAAATCTCTTCAGATTTTTCTGCCAAAAATAATGTTTTTATTTTTTTATTTTTTTATTTTTTATGTTTTTGTCTTAATGTTACTACATAAAACGAATTATTGTCTTCTAAAGTTCGCACAAAAGATTAATAATTGAAGATATACGAAGATAATAGTCTCCTTTACAAAAACTCAAATGCTTAATGAAACATTTAATAAACCATTGAGTGAAGTGTAATGAGATAACTTTCTAAAACCAAATAAATCATGTGTGTTAATATATGGCTCAATAAAAAGCATGTTACACTAAACATCCGATGTAATCATAACCACCTGGAGTAAACCTCTAACTAAATTGCTTTGATGTTGAAAGATGATTTTTCACATCCTTAATAGATAAAACCTTTAAATATTTTAAATTTTGAAAAAATAATTTTACTGGAGTCATTTTCTTCAAATTGACAAGTGTTATTTTTGAGTTTCGAAAAACTCTTTAAAATCACAATTTATGCCACCGAAGATATTACTGGGATGAGTCGCGGACTAGGTCGCTCTCTTTAAGACGTTTCGCGGCACTGCCCAAATTGTGCAAGGCAGACTATCAACCACGAAGTCCCCAGGATAAAACAGCCCAGATTCACTGTATCGGAGTTCCACTGCACTGTAGAAAACCGTTCTAGAATTACACCCTCAATATGGCTGTTAAAGCCACTCTCAATATGACGATAAAGTCATTCGCAATATGGTACTATGACCACTCTAAATCAAAAGAACTACGGCACAAAAACCGCTCTAAAAATGAAGGGACTACGGCATAACAACCGCTCAAAAAAACCGAAGGGACTGCGGCATAACAACCGCTCTAAAAACCGAAGCGACTGCAACATAACAACTGCTCAAAAAACCGAAGGGACTGCGGCATAATAACCGCTCTAAAAAACCGAAGGGACTGCAGCATAACAACTGCTCAAAAAACCGAAGGGACTGCGGCATAAGAACCGCTCTAAAAAAACCGAAGGGACAGAAAGAAAGGGGAGAAGTGGCTCGAAA
Organism: Cicer chorassanicum; assembly: GCA_037974735.1. Taxonomy (NCBI): domain Eukaryota; kingdom Viridiplantae; phylum Streptophyta; class Magnoliopsida; order Fabales; family Fabaceae; genus Cicer; species Cicer chorassanicum. Next base: position 8,280,990 of record JBBPBP010009780.1, read on the forward strand.
ATTGGCGAGCAGAATAAAAGAGGGAGAAAAGAGAAAGTTGGGAAAAGCATCCAACTTTGGTGTGCTTTTCTCAATAGATTGATGCTCATTATATAGTGATAGAAGCAAGCTCACATATGATTTCTAAGCAATGTGTGACTTTAGCATTCTCAAAATAGGAGAGTTTTCCAATGTGGGAGTTCAAAAAAATTTCTTTCCAATGTGGGACTTAAATTTTAAAAACATGTTTCATTCCACTTGAATTTACAAAAATCAATTCTTTCCAATGTGGGACTTCAACAAAATATTATTATTATTATTATTATTATTATTATTATTATTATTATTATTATTATTATTATTATTATTATTATTATTATTATTATTATTTTTCAATTCACATAATAACATATATGTTCCAACAATCCCCCACTTGAATTTAAAAAAATGTTTCTGAAATAGCGTCAAACGCTTCTATAAGATCGTGCATAAACAAAGGTGTCTCTTGACTTGAACCTTTGCATAGTAAGTAAGATTCAGATTCAACAAGAGTGACTCGTAGTCTTGAACTCTATCTCTGACATCAAACCCACACACAACCTTTTCATAGGGTGTATTCTCAAAAGCCCGTGCATTAATGGCCCTGCACGTGTATCCCAGTATAGTGAACGCTCTAGGAATTCTGCCTCAAAATTCCATAGGAAGCGGCCCCACTTCCACATTCACATAGGTGAGTCTATCAAGAGTACTCCTGTAGCTAGGTACTCCCTCCACATAGAGTATAGATCTCATTAAGAGTTTCTATTACCTCATCCTTTTATCGCTTCAGGAATCATGCTTCTTTGATTTATAATAGCATGTTCATCTCATATCACTTCACAACTTGTTATTACCCATTGAACCTAATTCTTGGGATCTCCAGTCTTTTAGGTCGGGTTACCATCATGAGTGACTCTATAGGCATTAGTCTCATCCTTTTGGATGTATTTATGACTTTCTCTCTAGCTAATCCTTTCGTCAAAGGATCTGCTAAATTATCATCAGTGCGTTCATGATCCACTATAACAACTCATTTAGAAAGTAACTTTCTAACAGCGTTGTGCTTCTGACGAATTTGTCGTTTCTTATCGTTGTAATAACGATTCTCAATCTTCGCAATAGCCGCGGTACTATTGCAATGGATCAACACATCTGTCATAGATTTTTCCCACAAAGGGATCTCAACTAGCAAGCATCTCAACCAGCTTGTTTCTTCACTAGTAGTAACTAGTGCTATCATTTCAGACTCGATAGTTGACAGAGCCAATATCGTCTGTTCTTCGATTTCCAAGATACAACACCACTAGCTATACTAAAATATAGCAGTTGGTTGCTTTGGAGTCATCTGATAAGATGTTCCAATCAATAATAATGTATCCTTCAATGACGGTAGGAAATATTCGATAATGTAATCCGAGACTCATGGTCCTTTTTAGGTATCTCATGACTCTTTCAATAGCGTGCCAATGCTCCATACCAGGTCTACTAGTAAACCTGCACAACAATCCCACGACATAGGCAATGTCGGGTCTAGTACAATCAGTGACATACCTGAGGCTGCCAATGATGCTCGCATATTCAGTTTGTCTAACACTTTCACTAGTGTTCTTGAAAAGTTTAACACTTAGATCATGTAGTGTGCAAGCAGGTTTACAATCAAAATATTTATATTTCTTTAGGATTGTTTCAACGTAGTGAGACTGATCCAAAGACATTCCATTTTCTGACCTAGTAATCTTGATTTCAACGATTACATTTGTTTCTCCGAGGTCTTTCATATCAAAGTTGTTACATAACGATGATTTCACATTATTAACGGCATGAATGTTTGAACCAAATATGAGTAAGTCATCTACTTAAACACATGTGATAGTGCAAATGCCATTTTCAAATTTGTGGTAAATACATTTGTCACATTCATTCACTTAAACTCATTCGATATAATCAACTTATCAAACTTTTCATGTCATTTCTTAGGAGGTTGTTTAAGACCATACAGAGACTTATCTAACTTACAGACCTTGTCTTCTTGTCCATGTATTACAAAATCTTCAGGTTGTTCCATATAGATTTCTTCTTCCAAGTCACCACTTAAAAAATTGTTTTGACATCCATCTGGTGTATCACCAGGTTATGGATAGCCACAAGTGATATGAGCACCCTAATGGATGTTATTCTGGTGAAAAAGTGTCGAAGAAATCTATATTTTCTCTTTGTCTAAAACCTTTGGCTACAAGGAGTGTCTTGTACTTATCAACAGATCCATTAGGTTTTAGTTTCTTTTTCAAAATTCATTTACAACCTGCTGATTTGCAACCATGAAGCAAGTCTACTAAATGTCAGGTCTTGTTAGACTCTTAGAGAATCCATTTCATCGTTTATAGCTTCTTGCCATAAATATGCATCCAATTATGACAAAGCTTCTTTAAGATTTGCAGGATTCTCTTCTAAATTATAGGCCATATATTCGGGTCCATAATCTTTAGCAACTCTTACTCTCTTACTCCTTCGAGTTTCTGTTTCGCCTTGTTTGTTGCTTTCAGTACTTCTTGTCACAGGAACTTGACTTGGTTCGCTGCCCCCACTATTTCTCGATTTGAAAGGGAATTTATTTTCATATAAGTCAAAATCATTTGACTTTATGATCGTTTTTGCATTTAGGTCATAAAACCTATACGCTTTGTTCTTTATTGCATACCCAATGAATACACATTCATAGGCTCTGCTGGGGAGTTTAATTTGCTTGGGATCGGGGATTCTGACATAAGCCAGACAGCCCCAAGTTTGAATATAAGACAAGTTAAGTTGTCTTTTCTTCACTATCTCATAAGGAGATGTTTTGTTTTTAAATTTAGAAACTCTATTCAAAACATAGCGAATAAGCAATATATATTTCTCACACCAATGAGATACAACACTAGAGTTAAACATACTAGCAACAACTAGTTCAATAAGAGTTTTATTCTTTCTTACCACATTACCATTCACTTCAAGCAATTATGGTGCAGTTGTTCCATGTATAATTCCAGACAAGTTATAAAAATCATTAAACAAACTAGAATCATACTTAGAACCTCCTAATCTTTCTACTAAATTGATTTTCAATTTCAGTTACAAAAGATCTTTAACATGTCAAGCTTTTCACTTTTATTTTTCATTTGATATACAGAAGTATAGTCAGAACAATCATCAATAAAAGTAATGAAATAACATTTTTCATTTCTTGTTAACGTCCCATCAAATTCACATATGTCATAATGTTAATAAATCTAAAGACTCAGATTCTCTAACTACAAATTTATGTGAACGTTTTTATTTATTTAGCTCAACTACAAAAATATCATTTTTCAAAATCATTCATATTTGAAATTAAACCTAAGTTACTTAAGTTTGAAATTAAATGTGTTCACATCACATAGTCTAGCATGTCAAAAAATTAAAATCATACAACATGTAAGCAGGAGACATTTATTAATTTCAACATTCAAACAAAAAGACATATTAAATTTCAACTTTTAAATTAAATATGTCATGAGTGACGTACCTTAATAGATGATCTCACGAGTTATCTTCAACCTCCACGAATATGTCATCGGACATATGATACTTGGAGTAACAGCTTACAACATACTTATTCTTATCATCACTAGTAGTATTGCTGGAACTGTAGTAGTTATACAGATCATCAGCAAGTCTCTTAAGAATATGATTCTTATCATTATTCTCCCATGGGTTAATTCTTCAGCTTTATTATCCTTTTATGTTTGTTTCAAACTGAAACAATTCATTGAAATCAGAGGCAACCGAACCAAATCCAGTAATCTCTTCGGTTGACATGGCAGAAAGCAAACGTCTTAAAATTGTTATTTTTGAGTTTCGAAAAACTCTTTAAAATCACAATTTATGCCACCGAAGATATTACTGGGATGAGTCGCGGACTAAGTCGCTCTCTTTAAGACGTTCCACTGCACTGTAGAAAACCGTTCTAGAATTACACCCTCAATATGGCTGTTAAAGCCACTCTCAATATGACGATAAAGTCATTCGCAATATGGTACTATGACCACTCTAAATCAAAAGAACTACGGCACAAAAACCGCTCTAAAAATGAAGGGACTACGGCATAACAACCGCTCAAAAAAACCGAAGGGACTGCGGCATAACAACCGCTCTAAAAACCGAAGCGACTGCAACATAACAACTGCTCAAAAAACCGAAGGGACTGCGGCATAATAACCGCTCTAAAAAACCGAAGGGACTGCAGCATAACAACTGCTCAAAAAACCGAAGGGACTGCGGCATAAGAACCGCTCTAAAAAAACCGAAGGGACAGAAAGAAAGGGGAGAAGTGGCTCGAAAATTGGCGAGCAGAATAAAAGAGGGAGAAAAGAGAAAGTTGGGAAAAGCATCCAACTTTGGTGTGCTTTTCTCAATAGATTGATGCTCATTATATAGTGATAGAAGCAAGCTCACATATGATTTCTAAGCAATGTGGGACTTTAGCATTCTCAAAATAGGAGAGTTTTCCAATGTGGGAGTTCAAAAAAAATTCTTTCCAATGTGGGACTTAAATTTTAAAAACATGTTTCATTCCACTTGAATTTACAAAAATTAATTCTTTCCAATGTGGGACTTCAACAAAATATTATTATTATTATTATTATTATTATTATTTTTCAATTCACATAATAACATATATGTTCCAACAACAAGTAATGTCAATAGAATGTGTGTCTTATAGAATAAATTCATAAAAAGGCCTTGTTTTTTTAGTGTTTAAGAGGTAATGAAAATCATGAGGATGATTTTTAGCTTTAGCTGCTAATAGTAACGGTGAACAAACATCATAATAATATTCAGGTTCTAAACTAAATAGTTGAATTTTATAAGGTTTTTTTTAGTAAATGAGAAGTAGATGAAAAGGAAGGACATGTGTAGAATAGTAATTTCTATGTTGCTTTGTGAGAAGAAGAGGGATTCTAGTAATTTATTTTTAAAATTTAAAATATTAAAAGTATTAACTATTACGAATTGAAAAAATCATTCTCCGGCATCAAGAGAGTTCACTCGAAGGTTTATTCTATAGAATTGTAATTATTATAATTATATGGATGATTGATATAACATCATCATTTTTCTTGATCTAAATACTCTACATGGTTTGTCTGACTAAAAAAAGATATGCCATTATACTTCCCTCAATAGTTTATTTAACAATTCTCTGAATTTGGACCTTTTCCAGAAATATTCTCGGATTATGCCAAGCATGCATTTGATTTTTTTTTTTTTTTTGGTTTTACAAAGGAGACTATTTTCTGCATATCTCTTCAATTATTAACTTTATGTACTAGCTTTGGAACTGCTTGGATAAAATCATAGAGTGATACTTCTTAATTACTTTGAAAAAATTGTACAGTTCTTAAAATAATTAGAATTATTAAAGTTAGACAGTGGAATAAGACTAATCCTGAATTACTATTAAAAATAGATTAAATGGTTGATTTAGAAATAATGTCTTATTTAGCCATGTCATAGCAACAAGATAAATAAACATCATTTTTGTCAGAAAAATCCAGTGATGGGTAAACTATTTATATCTCTACTAGCAAGAAGAGATATTAAAAGAAATTTATTTAGAATCAAATAACTAAAACGAAAACTTTGTATGAACAAATCAAAATTTTATGCTCCTCAATGAAGATTATTATTATGATATTGATTTTTATTTTTTATTTTATTTTAGAAAATATGATAAACTCTATTATAATTAACTTACATTCAATTTAATAATATCTTA
>JBBPBP010009780.1:8303811-8328940 GCA_037974735.1 Cicer chorassanicum
GGAAAATCTATTTCTAATTTTAAATAAATTAATAATTTTGTCTATCATATAACATTTCCTTTGGAATTGTTTATGAACAATTTATTAGATTTATCTACCAGCATAAAGAGCTGGTTTTCATATTAATTAATTGGATTTTTTTTATATAAAAAAATATTCATGAGCTAGTTTTCATATTAATTTATTTGACTTGATTCTTTTTAAAAGACACATTGGACCAACAAATTTTTATTAATCAAAATATCTCTTATAAAAAAAATTACAGAAAATATATTTTTTTTACAAAGAGAAAGTATTATTTGTGTTAGTAAATTTCACCCCGTAACTTATAAATTACCGAGTTCAAAATTTATTCGAGAAAGTTGCAACATTTTTTTTATTGTTTTTAAAGTTTGTTGGACCATCTTTATTAATAATAATGGCGATGCTAAAGTTTGATTTCACTGTCCAAACAGTTATGGCATGGGATGTCAAAGACACTATCAGAGAAGACAGCATGGGCCTTAGCAATGGACAGAGGTGTGAATATGGTGTCTATTAATGCTGGATTATTGATGACCCATGATCTCTCCATCAAACACCCTTACTTGAGAGGAGCTGCTGAAATGTACGAAGATGGAGTGTTTGTGACCGTTGATTTGAAATTCTTGGTTGATACCCACATTTGTGTCTACGAGGATGTTTCATCCTACGGTCGTTATTTGTGCTTCAATCACATTATTAATACTCAAGACGACGCCGTTCAGCTTGCCCGACAGTTAACGCCTACCGCTTCTTCTTCTTTACCCCAAAGGTATTAATGGTCTTTTAGATAATTTGACTTATTCTATTAATAATGTTTTTTAATTATAAAGTCAAACTTGTTAACTTATAAAGTCACTAAGGATTCGTTCCTTACACATCATCAAAAAAGCTATTTTCATATTCCATATTCTAGAAGTTACTTTTAAGAAAATTTTAAGAAAAATAGATATTATTTTTTATTTGTTCATTGTAATGAAATTTTTTTAAATAATTAATTATCAACAATATTTTTTATGAAAAACTTTTTAAAAACATTTTTCATTTAATGTATTTTCAAAATTTTGATTTTTTCAAAAAAAAAAAGTTGAAAAATTCTTAGAATTATTATTTTTTTTAAATAAGCAAATAACAAACAAGTATTTTTCGTAAATAAACTTGACCATGAGAGTCCATTCAGTTAAAGATGGAAGAGTCCAAAAAAATGTCTTATTAATATTGTTTTAATATATGGTCAAAAAATTGAACTGAAGTTCTTTTAATCCTGTGCAGCGGTGACTATGGTAAGAGTTTCATCGAACAGAAAATAAGCAACAAGAAGTTGAACAAATTGATGGTGGATTTTGAGGCTTAACTTCAATGGTTAATCAGTTAGTGATCTTTTTGGACGGTTATTAGTAACCTAAGCTGTTCTTCTGCGGGAAATCATTCATATGTACAATTTTACAAAAATTGTGTATGTAAAAGCACACATATTGTATACAACAGATTAATGTTTTTTAATCAATCAATAATTTATTTATTTATTTATTAGTCTTAAATATAATTTAAATATAACTTTGATAATTCATCTTTTACTTGATATTTGTTTTAGTTATTTATTTTTATTTTGATTTATTTTTGATCATCTATCTTTTATATGTGGTGTATTTTAGTCTTTGCCACAATTACAACAAAAATTATAACTCAAAGAAATATTTATTTAACTCAATCAAATATTTATACTTGAAAAAGTTATTCTTGTATGTTTTGAAATATATTAAACTCTTTTAACCGAAAAATATTTATCAGAGTTTATTGTATTTTCATTTTATCTTTATTAAGTTTGCACACTGAACTTTATAATTGAACCAATATTTAATCTCAATAGTTTATGATAATAATTATATACTTATTTGAAAGAGTTATGATAAAAAGATAAAAATACATCACTTATAAAAGATAAATAATAAAAATAAATAAATAAAAAAATTAAAAAACAAAATATTATTAATTATTAAATAAATAATAAGAGACTAAAATTATATTTTAATTTATCTATTAATCGGAGAATAAAAAATATTTGTTACTTTTCCGTATGGTGGGATGAAGTTAATATAGCTTAACTCTCCCACCCCTCAAACACATGCACAAGTAGTTTCCAATGACAAAAAAAAAATGGTTCTTCTTCATCTATATATGTGTTGTAGTTTCCAATGACAAAAAAAAAGGTTCTTTTTCATCTATATATATATGTGTTGAAGGCTATTTTTGACTTTCTTTTTGCCAAATTTGACGATAGATTAGCTAAGATCAAACCAAAATTGAACTCTCAAGTAAATAGGTAACTAAAAAAAATTAAAACAATAAATTTAAAGATCTCAGATAGTATAAGAGTGTGTTTAGTCAGAGGTAAATGAGTAGATTGGAGGAAAAAAAATGTTTATGTTTTTGTGTTTGATTCAATTTTTAAGAGGAGAGCGTCAAAATTCTCTTAGAGTTCATTTTGCTCTTTCTCCATTTTGAGAGATTTAAAAGTGATGTTACAAAATAACATAAAAACCATTTAAAAAAAATTTTCCTTTCATTGAACAAAACATAAAACCATTAAAAATCTATCATTTCTCCTCTTTTAAACTAAACATGTTTCCACTTCCTCTCATCCCCTTCCCTTCCTCACCCTCAGTTAAACCAAATAGACCAGAGTCAATTTTCGCTCTCCTCAATTTTGGAGGAGATTGGAGATGAGAGACTCAACATAACTAAAAAAATCATTTAAAATTTCTCTCACCCCCTTGAACTAAACACAAAACCAATAAAAATATATATCATTCCTCATCTATTTTGAATCAAATACGTCTCTATCTATGAAGCACATACTCCTACACCGAACACCTAACACAACACAGACACATCGACACCGAACACAACATAGACACATCGACACTGCCGCTTTCAAAAATATAGGACACAACACTGATACATATATAATTATTTATTTATTTATTATAATTAGATAAAATATGAACATTCTATAAAATATCTAAATTAAGCAATTTATTTCACTGCAAAAAAGTTTTTAGACAAAATATTATAGTTTTTCACTATCATTCATCCATCTACTATATCGAAAAGTTAAAAATAATGTAATCAAATTTAATATATATCAATTTTTTTTTTGCTAATAAAAAAAGTAAAGGGTTGAAGACACGTTTTTAATGTCCTTTACATTAATTTCTTCAAGTATTTAATAATCATCACCCATTCTACACATCTTTATCTCCATACAAGTGTCTTGAGAGGTGTCCAAAGAGTGTCGAAACAAATAATTTTTTCTTTGTAACACTTGTCAAGTAGGCCGACACATGTCGTACATGTGTTAGACACCAACACATGTCGGGCACTGAACAAACTTAGTCTCAGAGGTGTACGGTTTTCAAGAGTCTCTCTCTCACTCTATTAAAATCTCTCATCTCACCTTTCCTCCCCTCAGTCGAACCTAAGACACCTTAAAAGACCACATGATAGTTATGTTTGTGACATAAATTTAATTCTTTTTCACTTTTATAGTGTTGGCAGTGATTTTTGGGTTTTCTCAATTTGAGTCTAAACATAATCATATCAAATAAACTCAACAAATATTGATTTGAGTGTAATTTTACGTCATTTAAAATCAACCACTAATATTTCAATATAATTAATATATTTTATTTTATATTAATAGTGTTATTTAAAAAAATATGTTATATTTAAATATTTTATAATTTTTCATTACTTTTCCTATTGTATTTCATGTACTCCTTATAAAAATATTTAGTTTTTTAATAATATAAAATATCTAGTGTTTGAAAAAAAAACATATTATTTTCTAATTAAATGTTTTTTGTTTTTGAAAATGTCAAGTCGATTGTATCCAACAAAATTAATCTGTTTTTTATTGATTTGATTTGAATTATATGAAAATATTGTAAAAGTCCGACAAATATGGCTATTATTTTTTTTTTTTAAGGGGCGTCAAATGTTGAATGGGATTTTGATGGATAATGAAGTCGTTGATGAAACAAGAAAGAGAAAGAGAGAACTAATTTTTTTTAAAGTGCATTTTGAAAAGACATATGATTCGGTGGAATGAGATTACTTGGATATGGTCATGGCATCTATGAAATTTCCTACAAAATTGAAAATTTGGATTTTGACTTGTTTGAGTTCAACCTTAGCTTCTATTTTGGTGAATGGTTTCCCTATGGTTGAGTTCTTCTTAAAGCGCGAACTTCGTCAGGGAGACCCGTTGTCCGTGTTCTTATTTTTGTTGGCAGTTGAAGGCTTGAGCACTATGATTTAATGCTTCGGTGGATCCAAATTTGTTTGAAGCTTATACTGTTGGCAGTGGTTCAGAGTTGCGTGTCTCACACCTACAATTTGTAGATAATACTCTGATTTTGGGTGCAAAAATTTGGTGTAATATAAGGATTATAAAATCAAATGTACTTATGTTTGAAATTGCATTTGGGTTAAAAGTAAACTTTCATAAAAGTCTTTTGGTTGGAGTGAATGTTCATGAATATTGGCTCGAAGAAGCTGCCACGTTGCTAAACTGTAAGAAAGTGATGCTTCCATTTAAATACTTGGGATTGCTTATTGGTGACAATCCATGAAGGATTGTTTTGAGAAAGTGAGGAATCAATGTCAAGGTGGAGGCATAGTCATTTATTTAATAATGTATTTTATTTTATTATTGTTATTTTGATTTTTTAAATATTTTAATTATTTATAATTAATTAAATAATAATTATACTAATAAATACCAAAAAGAAAAATTAGGTCTAGTACATTATCGCATCCCTAGGATGCGACCTCCTATTAGAAAAAAAAAATCCTTCAGCAAGTCTCATCCTCAGGTTGCGATCAGCAACTGAGACTAAAAAGTAGGGCTGTATTTAAATTTCGCAGTGGAATAATTTGAAGCTTTTGAAAAAAAACTAGAATATTCCTGTAAAAATTCCACAAAAGTTGTAGTAGCTCCACCTGACTATAAATTGAAGTAGTTTATTTTGGAATAAAAAAGAAAACAATAAGCACTATGAAAGCGAAATTTATCTATCTGTAGTTACATCAATACAGATACATTAATTTGAAACCAGAAAGCTTGCGCATACATTGAACGAATAACTTGCAACTATTTTTATCTTTTGAATATACAAGTAGTAATGAAATTGCTTTATGAAGAGACCCCATTAATTAATTAAGAACAATAGCGGAACTTCTTGTTCAAATTGAGTTGTGCAATTGCCGCAAGTTGAGAGATGCTATCTATTGAAAGACAAAAACTTAAAACGTGTAAAGGGTATTTTAGTGGATTTTTTTTTATATATATATATATCCCCTTTTCAATTTTTTTAAAATATTATACTTTAAAATTAATATATTATTTTTTTTCCTTTTCAGAAGGTCGCAATTTGGCTATGTAATTTTTTTTTCTCTTTTAGGAATGTTGCACCTCCACATTAATTATAATATAATAATAAAAAAATTAAATTATATTAATAATTTCCAACAAAATACATTAACTAGAAAAAAAATACTCATTCCGTCCTAAAATAATTGAATCATTTGATCATTTTACACATATTAAGAAAAATATATTAATGAAAGAAATAATACTACTTTTACTAAATTATTTTTGTTAGGTATTGATACATTTTAAATTTCGTAAATGCATAGTAAAATATATTGCGCTAAAAGTAATGCAAGTGACATTAATTAGAGGGTACAATTGAAAATAAATGCATTGGAAATTGAAAGGGTAAATTATTTTGGACAAATATTTTTTTACAAATTGGTCAATTATTTTAGGACAGAAGGAGTACTTCAAATTCTAGTTAATGATAACCACCTAAATGTCCTCCAAGCCCACATCTAGGAGATTGACAAACTCGTCTATCTCTTTAAACGACTTGAGGTTGTTGTGGTTCATACTCATTTTGATCATGTTCCTCGCGTCATCCTCAATCATTGGGGTGTATGCAACTCAAACCCTTGATAATTTGTGTGTGGATTATAGCTATTACCATATGTTTTCATATAATTTTGAGCTTCAGAGTTATACATGGAATCAAAAACAACATAAGCCGACTCAATAGTTTTGCAATGAAATTCAAACAAATTATAGAAAATTTCACATTTTGTTGAGTGAGTAACCGGAGGTTTGTATTTCAGACATTGACGAAACGTAATACTGAGTCAATATTTTTGCAGGTATATGTACATATGGTGGTAGTGGGCCATAATAAGGAACTTCTGTAGAGGTTTGTAGGTGTGGTGGTGATGGACGATAATATGGAATGTATGGTGTGTTACGTAGGTGAGGCGATGATGAAGACAATTATGCGGTTTGGTGCATGGTTTGTTCTTGTGGGGTTGAGTGGACATGAGGTACATGCAATCTACGTGTTCATCTCTTTTTTGGGAATTTCATGTTGGAATCCAATGTACAATCTCTAATAAAACTGATATGTAAAAAATATATTAAAGAAAATATAAGAAATATAAAAAATAATAATTCAAAAAATGTAAATAAATATGAATGAATATAATACATCATCAACCATCACGTGATTGATTATTTTTGGTATCCTTCTATGGTTAAGAAAAACTTTATTGAAGTTCAGATCACCAGAGTTAAATCTGTCGAAAAAATCAAAAATAAGAAAAATACAACAAAATTAGTGATACTTTAAGCAGTTAGTTTTAAAAATAACAAAAATAGGACAACATCAGGAGATCGCATCCCCACCATATGACCATCTATTGGATGCTTTATGGATCTTTGTAAATTGGTTTCGACCAATCAGATTGTTTTATTAAAAATACACACAACCTCCCATCTTCTATAAAAACACAACTAAATCACAATATCTCATCACACCCTCTAATGAATCATACTCAATCATTTACATATAATATTATTCACGACTGCTCAACAAGTAATTTTCATTGTTTATTAAAATGGTTCAATTGTCGACACAATTGAAGGTAAAATCTTTGTAAGTGATTATAAAAAGGTGTTCAAAGTCTGTTCTAGAAGCAACCTTGCTCGTCTAAAGAATGTTATTAAATAAAAGTTGCAGTTCAACGACAAAGTCACAATAACTGATATAGTTTACCGACACCCTGTGTTATTTGGAGAAAATACAATAAGGTTTGAACTATTGAAGGTTTACGATGACGAAGATGTTCAATTGATTTTTGATGTTTATGCTTAGTGGTTACAACTCAACATCATCGAGTTATACATTATGTTTTAGGACGCTCTTCCATCATCAAACATTGATCAACCATGCCCCAACCCAACTACACCGCTTCATTTGATCACAACACCCCTTATGAACCCAACTTATATTCTCCATCTCAACACTATGAACCATACACATCACAATACTACGATTCATACTTTAGCCAAATTGAACAAACTCTTCTAGATGATATTCAATTCGATCATCAATTTCCCTCACCAAGTCCACAACACGATATTCAACTTAGTGTCTTATATAAAATCAACGAGGAATAATTAGACGATGATAGTGAAGATGATGAAACATACTTCAATGAATCATCTTGTTATTCTGACGACGACATCGATGTCAACAAAGATCTAGAAGCGAAAGACCAACCTATCCAACCTACATTTGATCCACCATTTCACCTGAATAACGTAAATTTAGAGAATGTTGAACAATCAACTAAATTTGATCATATGTTCTTGAATGAAGCACCACACACAGATTGAACTCTTGCAATTGGAATGAAGTTTCAAAACAAGGATGACTACGTACATGCAATCAAACTTTATCATTTAAAACAATCACTGAATTTTTCGGTACAAAAATCATATACAAAAAGGTATTTATTAATTGTTTAAGTCTAAATTGTTTGTTTAAGTGTAGAGTTTCACAACAAAAAAATGGTGCATTGTGGGTGATTGGTAAATTGAATGTGTCTTGCACATGCACAAATTCCACATTATCACAAGATCATCAAAAGCTTGATTTTGATATGATATGAAAAGGATAATGCAAATTTTGGAAGTGAACCCTTCGATCAAAGTGAAAATCATTATTGTGCATATTCAAACTTTGCACAACTACAAAATATGTCATAGAAAGACATGAACAAAAAGATAATAAGGCCATCGAAAGAAATTTATTGCAATTGAGAGGAGTCTTACAATGAACTCCCATAGTGGTTATTAGTTCTACGAACATTTGCTCTAGGAACCAAAATAGAAATGGAAACAATTTCAGCATATAATGAGAATAGTTTGATAGTTGGATCAATGATCTTTCATCGACTATTTTGGACTTTTATTCCATGCATATCTACGTTTAAATTCCGCAAACCAGTTGTACAAGTTGATAAGACGTTGTTGTACGACAAGTATAATGAGACTCTATTGATAGGAGTTGCATATGATGAGAACGACAATATAATTCTCATTTCTTTGCTCTTGTGGAAGGTGAGACGTGGGAGGGATGACGTTTCTTTTTGAGAAAAGATATCACTCAACAAGTAACATTTGTTTGACTTCAAATAAGTATGAATCCATTAAAAATATTTATAATAATCTAAATAGTTAGTGGCAAAATCTTCCGTCAAAACATGTATTTTACATTTGACATATTTCACAAAATTTCGCAAGGGAATTTAAGGATAACGCACTTAAGAAAAAATTTGTTCCTATGGGTAACAATCTCATTCTTACTTATTAATTAATGTAATTTTCAATTATTTTTTTTCTACAAAATTTGACACTGTTACTCAATTAATGAGCCTACATACAAATACTACTGCAGTGAAATCGACATGGTAAACTGAAAAGTCGTAAAATGGCTAGACAATATACTCCGAGAAAATTGGATTAAAATATTTGATATATGTAGTCGTTGGGGTCACACGACAATCAACCTTATTATGCCAATCAATAGAGTGTTGAAAGACACAAACAACCTTCCAATCACTACTTTGGTATAAGCAACTTATCATAAGTTGGGGACATTCTTTTCAACAATGGGAAAACCATAAACTCAATGCATCAATTTTAGCTTCTAGTGAGGTATACAAAAAAATGCATGAATTTTATGAAACCAGAAATACGCAAGTCCAATAGTATAAAGTCGATGGTTTTGATTTGAGCAAACATACTTTCATGGTCTATAGACAGTAAATCCAAGATAACAACGATCAATTGGTCATTTGTCAACTTTCCTAACAAGTGGTGCGACTGCGGGAAATATCAAGTTATACATATGCCTTGTTCACATGTAATAGCATTATGTTCTAGCATAAAATATGATTATTGGGCGCTTATACCTGATTTGTACAAGGTGAAAACGATACTAAAAGTCTACAGCGAAATTCAAACTTATACCCAAATGATATTGACCCAACTATGAAGGTGTTAGGGTGTGTCACAATCCTCAAATGTGGAGAGTCAAGAAATATTGTTCAAAGAGTAAGCGCATTAGAACATAAATGAACACCACATAAAGAGTACCAAGAAAGTGCGAGTTATGTCGGGTCCCTCGTCACAATAAAAAATATTTGATGTATTTTTTTTCCTTCTATTTAATTATTTTTTGGATGAATATAATTTAATTTTTTTAAATTATTTTTTATTATATTTATGTATTATTTTAATATATTTTTAATTTGTTAAAAAATAATAATAAATGAGTACATGGTCACATCCCCAAGACGCAATCTCCTAAAGGAGGGAAAAAAATTCCATGACATGGTCGCATGTTCAAGTTGCGTCCTGAAGGAGAAAAAAAGTAATGCATTTTGGTATATTGCATCCAAATTAAGGTATTTTGAATTTTTTTTACAAAAGGGGATATAATAGAAATAAAAAAAAAAATCTTATTTTAATAGAGTTGTGGAATGGGTTGGTCTGACTCGGTCCACACCAAATTGAAGAGTCCATCATATCATATGAATAGACTAGTTCAAACTGACCCACATTGTTATCAGACTATAATAATTTATCAAGATTAGTTCGCCTACTCTAGAGATAATCAAATAAAATATATAACACCACATAAATCAGATAATAAATGTCTAATTGTTTAGAATATTTCTTACAAAGTGTAATTTTAGAGGTAACAAAAATGGTTTAATTATTTTAGAAAAAAAAATGGTTTAATTATTTTATTTTTAAAATTTGGCATCCCAAAGCCCAAATAGCTAACTCGACTTAAGTCAATTTTTTAATTGGATTAAAAAGACTTGATTGTTTTTTACATCTCAACCCAAACTAAAATGAGGGTTGACAGGATCGATCCATTATGACATATCTATATTTTAGAAAGCTCTACACATAAAATTGACATATTAAATTTTTTATCTATTTTTTTAATACATGTGAAAAATAAATATAAGGATATATCATATTGTCCTACATAAACCTACATTTTAGCCTACTCAAAAGACTATTTTTTTTTTCAAATAAACAAAACAAAGTTTTTTTGAAAATAATAATAATAATAAATGTGTATCTTATAATTTCAAACTAAACTTATATTTTAGGACCATATTTTTTTGTCAATGAGTGTTTATAAAGAGAATTAATATATCTTTAGTCCAACCTATATGCCCATGCCATCCCTAAACCCTAGACTCTAAACGGTGAATGTTTGTATGTTAATTTTTAATTTGTTATTATTATAGTAGATGGCTTTGGTTCTCTTTTTAACACGTTTTGTAAGGAATTCAGATTTGAAACTTTCCTTATATAAATTTATATTTTGGTTCTCCCCCTTAGCATATATATAATCTCCTCAAGTTGCTTGAATGATATGATAATTTCCAAATTGATTTCATGCTACTGGGTTTGGAATAAAATTCATATAATTAATTTGCATATGCCAGATGATCAGGGAACACACAGAATGAGAATAAGAAACTTTAAGAACTTGCAGGAGTAATTTCTTTGGCTAAGAAATTAAGCTTTTCAGAGTCATCATTTTCCACTTTGGTGATTTCGTCAAATAAAGAATACCGTTCAATAGAAGTTTAAAATATTTATTTTAATTATTAATTTTATCATAAAAGGTATATCAATTGTTAAACTTAATTAACAAATATTGAATTTTGTCAAATAATAAACTCCTACGGCTTTGGCACTAGTACCCAAATTTTTCCCTTATATCTTTTGATATTATTTTATTTCACTTTTTTAATCGACCAAATTTGGATAAGTTTTTATGGGCCTGTTCATTTTTTTTTATAAAAATTTTAATGGTACCATCTCTTTATCTTAAATTCATTTTATCAAATTTTAAGAAAATAAAAAAATAAAACTATTTTCTTTTAACTCTTTTTAGAAAAATCAAAAAAAATTCTCCTCTATTAGATTTAACTTGTGTTCTAAAAAACTCAATTTAAATTTTCTAGAACAAAAATATTTATAAAAATAATTAAATTTTTTCGAGTAAATTTGTGTTTCTTGATAAATTTAAAATTTGAATTTTTCAAAACATAAAAATAATCTAAAAGTTTTAGATTTTAAATTTTTCGTAACACATTTAAGAAAACTTAAAATTCCTTTTAGATATTAATAAAAAAATTGAAGTCGCAAAAAAACTTTTCTATAAGTTTGTCGGAAGTTTTTTTTTTTTATTGTTATTATTAAAAAAATTACAAGTCAAAATGGGATTTTAATTTTAAAGAGGGTGTAGGACTAGGACCAAGTAAAATTTTCAAAAATTAAGTCAGTCCACTTCATTAACAATCCAATTTGTTTAGTCCATTCCAGCCAGAATAAAATAAATTTTTGGGGCTTTCAAAAAACTTTAGCCCTACCTTTTTAATTAGTCTAGTTTTGTTATGGGCTTAGACCCATTATTGTTACTTACTTTTATTTTTCATATTTTATTAGTTTATGCTGAACATTTGAATGTGATAAGGAACGGGTGATCCAAGAAACCACCTTGCATTAAATCATTCCCAAATTCATATTGAGTCCGATTCCATTATTTAGATTTTAAAAAATTAATAGAATATTGTTACTTATAAAAAGGAATAACGCTTATAAGGTATGATTGATTGCGTAGAGAAAGTGAGAAGAGAGAAATAAGTGAAATAATAAAGAAATATGTAAGAAATACTACTATCAAATGAAATATAAGTAAAAAAAAGTAGTTAGAAGTTTGATGTATTTAGTTAAAAGTTTAGTCTAGATGCAACAACCTTTCAACTACTATCCGAAAAGAATAAAGTAGATATAAAGTATTGTTTAGTATGAGAGAAAGATGAGATAAAATAGAAGAAAGAGAAACATATTCACTATCTCTCTTTGTTTCTTTGGATAGAAAGCAAGATCAATGGTAATAGTCACTATTTTCACCATTACCATTGTAGAGAGAATCCATATCCATTTGATACAAGTTCCTATTATATTCAAGTCCTCCATTTAAGATGTTTCCCACATTCTATTAAACTCAAGTCCCCCATAAGGAAATAAAATTCATCTTTAGTAAATTGAATCAATTAACAATTTTTTTTTTTATATATTAAAGTTGATACATATTTCATGTAGACAATGATTGCATGATCGTCTGATACATGAATGCGTACCGTCAATGACCGCTAGGACTCATATTCTATTTTTGAATACATGACATGCTAGAAGGCGGTGTTTTTTTATGGTAAATAGGGATATTTTTTTGGACATAGGCTAATTCTCTTATATATTGCTCAAGAGCTAAAATTTCTTCCAAAGTGAATCTTCTTTCCATTAATATTAATACTTCTTTCCAGCTAAAATTCCACACCTTATATGTGCGCATTTGACATAATGCATAAGAACCATTGATTCATTTGATATAAATAATTCATAGATTGAGGTAAAAGATTTAATTATTAATACTACATTTATTAGCCTATTCTAATATCACTCACTGATTAATATTACTATCATCATTCAAAGATTCAATCATGTTAAAAATACAGATCTTCACACAAAAATTTGCTCAATCTTTTCTAATACACCATCATGCTTTCTTAAATAACATAAAAAAAGAAGGTAAAGAAAAAAAAAATACAAAGGAATATTTCTCAAACAGGCAAAACTCCCAACCTTCCTCTACCACTTCTACTAAGGAAAAATCTTCCACTTGAAAATGATCTCTTCATTGCAATTGGACTTAAAACACAATGCAAAACTTTTCTTCTATAACCATTGAATTTACTATTTTCATTTTCACTTCTTGATCTCTTTGATGAGCCAACAACTTCACTAGTACTTCCTTCAACTTGTGAATCTTGCTCATGATGATTCATATGCATAACATGACCACTTTGAAATGAATGATCCATAGAGAATGATCTTCGAATCGATTCATAATTTTCATTATTGTCTCTAATCTCAATCACACTGTGTCTTCCTCTTAAATTTCCTAAATCGCTTAAAGCGCGAAATTCTCTACCATGATCATGCAACATTCCTTCTTCCACTACATCCAATTCATTAGTACTATCACTTTCAACATTCATATTTTCATTCAAATGTGGATTTTCTAATGAAATTTCATTCATTGAAGGCACATGAAGTGTTGCACTTGTACTCGAGGCATTGAAGGCGAAAATAGTAGCGCGACATAGAGGACAATTCGAGTGAGATTTGAGCCATGTATCAATACAAGGAAGATGAAAAGCATGGCTACATTTAGGTAAAAGTCTAATACTTTCATCATCTTGAAACTCATTGAGACAAATTGAACAATCTCTTACACCAACCAATCCATCATTTTTTTTGTACTTATAAATTGTTATGGACTTAATCAAATTTTCATCTAAGCCATTTGTTGTAACATGCCATGGCTCATGGATTAAATGATTGTTATGATGATGATGATTTTCATCCGATTCATCGTTTGGTTCGCGGGTTTCGCTTGAAGATGATTCTCTTCGGCCGCAGTACTTCGATATTATTGTGTAGTAAGTTACAAGAAGAAAAGCACTTGCTAAGATTCCAATGATTGCAATGACAAGAGGTGAGAAATTTGGAGATGAATCATCATCAGGAAATTCAAAGGGTGAAGGAGGAGGAGGAGGATAGATTACATAACACCATTGTGGACAAAAGAAGCTACAAAAACCTTGTGAACAATCTTTGTTCATGTATGGAACCAAAGCTTTTGGATTTTCAAGAGAAGCCATGGCTCAAGAATCACCTTTAGGACTTTGGAGAAGTATATATTATATACTAAGTTACTAACACAAGAGAAATATTAATCTTATAATTTTACAAACATGGTTTCTATTTCCTAGTTCTATATGGCAAGTGAAATTTCATAGAATAAAAATAAGCTAAAGAATAGGACCTAAAGACAAACGTAGAAGCAAGTAGATTAGTTATGAAAATATAAGAGGAGCTTCTGAAGTAAGCAAACATATAGAAGATGTATAAGTTATGTTATTGTCACCTAAAAATTCTCACCTAAGTCTGATCGGAACAATTCTTGATTAGACTTTATTTACTTCACGGCCGAACTTCAAATTAGCAGAGTTATTTCTGTTGAAAACCAAAGGGTCGAGACAAAATTTATGGACAATATTCTGAAGGTTGTATGTCATGAAAATGATTAGTAGCATAGAAGAAAGAATAGAGGGTCAAGGTGACAGAGAGACTTGTTAGAATTTAAGTCTCTAACAAGGTAAAAGAGAGCATTGAAAAAGGGCCAAAGTGCTTAGATGGAAAGCAAGATAAAGGGCAGGGAAAAGGGAAAATGGGATGCTGATGACTATACTTTAACTTTTTTTTTTTAATCTTCTTTTTCTTTTTCTCTTTTTTAGACCAAGACTAATTTCTCAAATAATTAGAATTAATTTAAGAAGTTGACAACTTCTAATATATGTTTTCCATATATATTTGATAGAGATTAAAATTTCGACTAAATGATTAAAAGACTCAAACATCTACCATTTATTTTGCAGGTTCTTTTTCTGTTCATAGCTTTATTTGCTATTTAGTTTTATCTTTATTGGATACAATGATTTGTTGACTAAGGAGGTGGTGGTTAATTGGTGATGTTGGTTGAGAATTTAGAAAATATAAAAATGCTTAATTTTTCTTTTAACTATTTTTAACTTGCTCACTCTACATGTAGCATGACATTTAAGGCCTTTATAAAGTGACATAAAATTAGTTCATGAACTTCATTTTATGTTGATTTAGTTATGCTGTGAAGCCAATTTGGATGTCAAAGTTAGTTGTATCTGACACACAGAATTGGATGTTTTAGAAGTTTCAAGCTTTTTGCTTTCAACTTCAAGGCATCACCTAGACCAGGCCAGTGTGTATTATCATTATGATGTTATTGCCTATATGGAACTACAAATTCTATAAAGAAATGACCTATATTTTATCAAATTTGTCACATTATAATAATACTTTTTAAAATACGTTTATCTGGAAAATAAATTATAAAATATGATTAGATATTTCTACAAAATGTATTTATATTTGATGTGTTGTTAGTTTAATAGTAAAAATTTAACCTTATAATCTCAAAGTACTGATGATTCACATCTCTTTAGAGATAATTGTAAATTGACAATTATGACTAGTATATAATGGAAACTATAAAATATCCTCCAATATTATGCAAAACTAAAAGTGAAGTACCAACTTACAAGACAACCATAATCTTTAAACATATGATAACCTTAACTATATAGCTAGTCAACTTGATTATGAGAATATATTCAAGAGAGAATAAAGGTGTATAGAAAATAACATGTATTATGCATTTTAAAGCAAGTTGGAGTCAAATATAGTTGTGACTTATTACTTAATCAACCTATATTTGCTCACATCTTGGGCAATCTATTCTTTGCTTTTCAACTTCATTTTCTTCCCTCCGAAGCCACGCAATTTTTGTTAGATTTGAGTTTATCTAGGAAATTCCAAATCAAATGATCAATGGTTAGAATAATCAAACCTTTGGATCTAGCCATTTTGTGGTCCTTTATTAAAAAATATAATATTTCTAGTGGTTTAAGACAATATAGGATTTCCCCAAAGTGGGAGAATATTTCATAGGATAATGAAAATCTAATTAAATATCATGTTTGACATGCTTTAGTCCATTTACATAGTCTTACTTTAAGAAAAATTTATTTAAAAGAATTAAGGAATATCAATAAGTAATAAAGTTTGTCTCTAAGATTCTATGTTGTGGTGAAATCATTAAGTTGAATGATGTGGTAGCATAATGCCTTAGACTAAGGCCCTTTTTCTACTTGTGTGGAGACATAATCATATGCACAAAAGCCAATACCCTAATAATCCAATTCCTTTCGAGTCTTTTGACAAGAACTAAAGATGACCCTCATTTTTTTAAACCTTCAAGTCACTTTTTTTAGTATTAGGACTTGGTTCTCAAGTTATTGAGTCTCCTTTTTATTCATTCTTTCTATGTATAATTTTGTATTTCTGTTAAACTATTAGACTGCATATGAATTTGGTTCCAGATGTTTTAATATGTTTTTAGATAAGAAGTTTCATAAAAACCAAATGGTGCAAATTAGAATATGAGTGTTTAATTCTATTCAAAGCAGATTGCATAATGATTAGTTCAAATGTTAAACATGGAGACATACAGAGGACATGATCATAACCAAATAATCTTAACTTGGTAAACTATTGTTCAATTTTCATGTTCATATATATAGACAATCAACTTTCTTGCTTCAATTACGGTTATTGGTGATAGCAATGGAAGATGTGTGGAATCAAGGAAACTAAGCACTCTTAAATATGTTTGGAATTCATGTGGTCCCACATGAGTTCTGCTTATATGTCATGGCTCCCACATGAATTACTTTTCATTAATTACTCCAATAAAAGCTCTTCATTGTACAAAATGCTGGACAAAGCCACAGCAAAACATTATATCATGATTCATGACTACCCTGACTTCAAATCTTAAATCTGAATCATAAGGCCAATAGTCCCTTAAGATTTTGTTCAGTCCATTAAATGTCACAAAATCACTTAGACTTGAGAGATTTTCCCTCTTCCAACATGATATTAGATGTTCACAAAAAAAAAAAGCATAAATTTATGTCATCTAAAAGTATACTTCTAAGCAATTTGTCGTTCAAAGGTACCATTCCAAAATGTGAGAATATTTAGAATAGTGAAGGGATGAAAAGCAGCCCCTTAGATTTACCTCCTCATTGGCATCAACCTGAAAATTAGTATTGTAGCCCAATCATCCCCAATGGACAGGCCACGCCAAACTTAAACAAAAATGCCTCAACCAGAGTGTCTTCATTTACTTTTTATATTCATGCCTATAATTTGACCTAGGTTCTTTGAAAGCGTAGATTGTGTAGCTTACACAGCATTTTATTTCCTAAGTTGGTGATCCATGGATTTTAATATGAAATGTGTAATTCCATTATCACAATTAACTAGTGGGTTTTTTTGCATGTATATCATCATTTTTTTTTTAAATTCTCCATTATATCCTACATTGAAATTTATATACCAAAATGTCATACCTTTTTTTACTTTCAGGAAGTCGCATCCTGACCCTACAACCACCTGAAGGATGATTGTTTTTTATGTAGTAGGATGTCGCATCCTGAGGATCCGACCATCTATAACCTTCAGTTTCATCTTAACCTTCCGGAGATGTTAAAATAGAAAATAAAAAGGTTATGTTAAAATAAAAAATAAAAAGATTATAGATGGTCGCTCTGAGATGTGACCTCCTACTGCAGAACAAAAAATCATCTTTCATGTGGTCGCAGGACGGAGATGCGATCTTCTGAAAGTAAAAAAAAGTAAGACATTTTAGTATATAAATTTCAATATAGGGTATAATGGAGAGTTTTTTTAAAAAAAAGAGGATATATATGAAAAAAAAAAACCGAACTAGTGACCATTATTCCAAAACAAAAATAAAAACGAAATTACTAGTCTCAATGAATTGAATTAGTCTTAATATGAAATGTACATGATTTGAACTCCTAATTGACAACATTTAGAGATTTGCCACATTTTCTGAATACCCTTTTAGATTGGGAGAGAAAAAAATATGAGTTTAGATTTATATGGAAAGTTATAATGAAAAGCTTCTTAAATTATCACCTACAATTTAAAGGTATGCCAAACTCAACCTAATTGAAAAAAGATTGTGAATGAAACAAGTCGTCCTTCATATCTTCTTTGTATACATGAGCTAAAATTCCAGCTTGTAGAGGTTTCTTCTCAATCGACATACCACGACCAAAAATCAAATAGAATTTATGACTCTTCCTGTTGAGCATCATCATCTTGGTCTTCACCTTCTTCACTTCCAGCTTCTTTAACTTTCTTTACACTTATTTTTACGCGAAGTGGTCGTCCCATTAACTCCTGCAAAAGGATAGGTAATGGATAAATAACTTTTCTTCAGAACGAAATGAATTAGCTAGAATTTTGTCCCATTCATACGATTGAAGTCTGTGATAATAGAACAAACAAGAGGAAACACAGCCATATAGTACTGTGGACTATGGAGTATGAACAACATAATTAGGTTGTAAAGGAGCCATTACTTGGAAGGAAAAGTTGAAAGAAGTAAAAATTGAAAAACAAACAAGTGATCTTAACAATGATCAAATAATGCCAAGTTTGAAACAAAAGCGCCATTGGAAATTCCAATCCAAATCCAACATTTGGCAAGTGACAAACTACCCTGATCATTGTGAAAGCTTATTGGTGCAGAAAATACTAGCAGTACAATGAAACCATTTACTCTAACTCAAAATTATGAAAAAGAAGAAACAAGTAGAAGCTATCATTGAAAGCCCGATTTTAAGGATCACTAAACTATAATTTTGGCAGAAAGCTAATAAGGGCAATAATCCATTTTCCTGAATATACAAGAATATGGCACAGAATGAGTTCCACTGCCAAAATAAAGGATCCATGGTATAAATTTGAGAAGATAAATGTAGAAGAGTAAAGGCAGTAAAAATCAAGTGAAAATCAGAAGGTGGTTGAAGTTTATTGGTGGTTTGATATGTCAATATAAGCAACCATATTTAGCCTTTTAATCTCCATTCTCCACAACAGTTATATGAAGTAAAATCATTTCTACTAATGCAGCCTACATTATTTCGACCATATATCCAGCCATTCAATCCAAACAATATTATTTAGTCATATTCTAGAAAGCAAAAAAATGCATATCTTAATCATAAACATGCAATCTAAAGTTCTATGTAAAGATAAAAGCAACAAAATTTCAAGAGTTTAAAGATTATGGGCTAATAGTGTAAAAACGTTTTACACAGTCTTCCAATCATATCTCATCATGATGTGACGTTATTATATTAATTCATAAAATATCCTGACAAATATCACACCGGTGATACAAAATTGGATGACGGTGTAAAAATATTTTACACTATCTGACAT
Source organism: Cicer chorassanicum (assembly GCA_037974735.1). Lineage (NCBI taxonomy): Eukaryota > Viridiplantae > Streptophyta > Magnoliopsida > Fabales > Fabaceae > Cicer > Cicer chorassanicum. The sequence goes on from JBBPBP010009780.1 coordinate 8,323,283, forward strand.
AATCTTTAAACTCTAATTTCATTTAAAGATTATATGCTCTTTAAGTATCGCTTCTCAAAATCATTAACATCAAACTGTTTATAAAAGACAAACACCAATTTATTTAGACAAGTCATGAAATAGAAAATCATTCAACATATGTAAAGAAATAGCAAAGCAAGTGACTATCAACAATGCGATGATAATTACCTTCCCTTCCAAAGCAGAAATGGCAGCCTCTGCTTCCTCCATCGTATGATAAGATACAAATCCATACCCAGCAGATCTTCCACCAGGGCTTTCAAAGACAACCCTGGCTGAAACTGGTGATTTGAAATTCTCAGTGAAGACGTCCCTGAGATGTGTAGATCTTGCTTTCCATGCAAGGTTGGATGCATAAATTACATAACGTGCCTCGCTAGGAGGGGGACTTGGACGAGATGGAGGAGGAAGAGGTTTCTTGAATCTCTTTGCAAACTCTACCCTTATTATCCTGCCTGATATTACCTGAATCACACAATTATAAGTCAATAAACTCAGAGCCACACAGAAGTTGGATGAGATATGTATGCAAAGCAATTTTTTTTTCTTTCATTTTTCATTCACTTTGGAAACTAGTTAAGATATTTCAAAGAATCATCTCCATTCCTTAAGCTTAGTTTAGGATGTTGGAAGTGCTTTGCCAGAGGTAAACACACGTACAGAAAGGCAACTAAAATGGTCATTTTAAAGGAGATCCTACTACATGCACTGCAAAGTGACAATTTCCTGTTTAGGCAATATGAATATATTTGTGTTATAAACGGCTGGTAGACTCTCTTGTATGTGACAAAAAAAACATGTGATTATATCACACTTCTTTGAGGACAGAAAGCGTAGTTCATACTCCAACCTCTAGTTTTTACTTTTGAGTAATAATCCACAAAAAAGTGTCATAGTCCCAACCAAATTAAGATAAGCCTTGGCATATCATGTTCAATTGGACCCCAAATAACTAAACTTCATAGTCTCTTGAAAGTACTAGAGCATTCAACAAACAAATGTAGAAAGTAATAGGTCTAGGAGGTATACTACGAAGCCCAAACACAAACATGGGCACCAGACACACCCTAACACAAACAGAGAGACATGAATATAGTCTATAACATAGGACACATATCATGTCCATAGTAGAGTATAAGCCTCTTGCATGGTCAAGATTATCTCCTCTGACCTACTCATTTGATATTCCCTCAAAATACAATGCAGGTGTGGGGGCATTTCTTGACATTTTTCATTTTTTTTAACTATTTTCTTGACCTTTATGAAAATATTTAACAGCAAAATGATAGTTTGTTATAAGATTCATGTGTCCTTAAGTACCAAGCCATAGTTGAGTGCCAACCAAGTGTCCAAGTCATGTTGGCTAATAAAAATAATTAGTACTTAATCAGACACCTAATGAGAGTGTTTGACACATGTCGTACAGGTATAATGTCAAAAGGTTGTTCCACAATCTAACACCTCATCAATGAGAAATGCTATGCTTCATAATGAGCATTCCATAGTAACGAATGCATAAAAAATAAAATAAAACAAAAATTGAAGCAACTTACATAAGCATCAAATTTATCAACAGCAGCTTTAGCCTCCTCTCCTGAATCCATAGTAACAAATGCATAACCTCTTCCCTTCCCATCTTTGCTCTTTATAATCTACTATAATCAACAAAACCCATTTCTAACCAAATTACACGATCATGTACTATACAACTTGAAATGCTGACCACACTCTTTATAAAAGGGGTGTAATTAGCAAAATTGAAATATCATATACAATGAATAAATAATTGAAAATGAAAACCCTAAATTCAAAAATAAAGCGGAGAGATAGAATTAGAAACAACCTCGACGTCGATAACGGTTCCGCATTGAGCGAAGAGATCTTTGATATCTGGCACGGAGAGAGACCAAGGTAAGTTAAAGACACAGAGCTTCTTCTTTTTAACGTTATTTAATGTCTCTGTTATTTCCTCTTCAATTGGTGATGCTGCTAAATCTTGCAAAGCAAAACAGAATATTGGGGTTTTGAAGGAAGTTAATTGAAGTTTGTGGTTGTGAGAGAAAAGTGAAGAATGAAGTTTAACGGAATTGGGTGATTTAGCGAGGAAACGGTAGTTATTATTTGAGAAACGTTGAGGTGCGAATAGCGTAACGGCTGATTTTAAAGTTGCCATTGGAATACAACAAACCACGAAGAGGTGGAGAACAAAGTAGATAAGGGGCACTCATAGTATGCTTTTTATTTTCATTTATTTTAAATTAGAGAACTTTTATCTTATTTTTAAAACAGTTATGTTTTATTTCATTTATTTTTAAAATCCCAATAAGAGAATGTGCAACTTTCAAACCTATAACATTTTGAGATCATATAAATCCTTAATTTTGAAGGTAGAATGAAGTGGAGACTTAGTAAATCAAATTTGGAAATGGAGGCTTCATCAAGAATAACATTACCAACCTATATCAATAATGCTAAAAAAATACCCTTGATGCGATTTAATAAACTAAGTATGGTTAGTTGTGGCTTGAGTGAAACCTCAAGTAAACAAAAACTAAGTAAGCTTGTGAATTCACTGCCAACTAGCTTTCTTGCGTTTGTAAATGGATTTAACCAAACTTTAGACTTGATCAATTTTGGGAGCTTGAAATCTCTTAGGAATCTTCAAATAAAGTTCCTCGTGTAATTCACCATGGAAGAAGACATTGTTTACATCCAATTGATGGAGAGGCCAAGTGCCAAAAATTGGCGAAGGCCAAAAACATTAATATGCGGAGAGTGGACATCTTAGATATGGGAAAAACAGTTTCAAAATAATATAATTCTTTAGTTTGTCTAAGACATTGTGCAATAAGTCGAACATTGAAATTTAACACCACCATTAGCATCACGTTTAATTTTGTATACCCATTTATTTATAGAAAATTACTAACAACACACTATTTAACACACACTTTTCAACATACTCCACCTTATTTTTTGAAAATTTAATGGGACCCAAAAAATTGATGTGATCTCGATATGATTTAGTTGGTTCCATGTGAATTTTAACTATTAAAGAGTGCATTGAGAAGTGTGTTAGAAAATGTGTTGTTAATATATCTTTTATTTATAATAAGGTAATGTCAGGGTTAGAAATCAAGGTTACTTTGTAATATAAGTAGGTTATGTCTCAATAGTAAAAGATAAGCCACGACGCTAGTAGGAAGGATGATAGTTAGGCGAGGTATTGGATTGTGGCTAAAGGGTATATTAAAGGATGTGATAGGTGCGAGAGAAGAACTATGTCAAAAGGAAACTAGTTGAGATAAGTGGATAGGGTGAAGGCTTGAGGGAGAAGATATAGGAGTAGTAGTAAGAATAATTTGATAAGAATGGGCATGATTTGAGAACTGTTTAATATAGATATAAAAAGTAGGAGGTAGATGTGTTGTTCCCAATACTAAAATAGAATTTGAGTTTATAAATATATATATTCCCTAAAGACAAATTTATTGAGAATTAACATCTAGTAATATGAAACCCTTCATACATGGTTTAAGGCCAAGAAAAACACATCTCTTGGCTCAAGAATCAAACATTGCTTGAGATAAGATAAGATGGAAGTATAACATAAGCTTCCAAAATATTTCATGTGACTAAAATCAGGAGCCTTATTGTAGAGGACCTCATGTGGTGATTTATTGTGCAAATTATAGTAGGAATCCTAATTATCAAGTACACAACATGTTATATTGAATATGAAACATGAGAGCACAATTTATGTTAAGAATGTGTTTGTGCTTCATTTCAACCCTTTCATTTTATTGTGGGGTAGCTACACAGCTTCTTTGGTGGATGATCCATTTAGTAGCATAGTAGTAGGATAGAAGAAACTCACCAACATTGTCACTCCTAATAATTTTAATTCTCTTGTTTAAAAACAAAAAATTCATGTAACTAACCTCTAATTTAAGTATCAATTAGATCATATAAAATATTTAGAAATTATCTATAATAATAATGCACATATTAGGGTTAAAGTGTATAAAATCAAAGAAAATATTTAGTGTAAATCAAAACCCAATTGACTCTTTCAAAGAAATATAAATATAAAATGTAATATGATATATGTGATATATTGATGATGTATTATAAAAAAAAATGTTAAAGGATTATATAAAAATTACTTCTTCTGTTTCAAAATAATTGACTTATTTACTAAAAAAAATAATTCTAAAATAATTGATGATTTCAATATAAAATGTATTTATTCTCAATTATACCATTAAATTATGAAAAATTAAAATAGAAAAAAGAATTACAAAGTGCGTCCAATTTAAAACCCAAGTTCTTGGGGAGGTGCGAAATAAGTCAAAGTCAGATATCGAAAAGTCCCCATGCGTCAGAAGAACATGTAGATTATTTATCATGATTTTGTCCACAACCTATCCTACACCTGACACCATAGTCCTTCTTTTTACTGCTGGCAACCATTTTTCTTTTCCCGCTTTCTCTACTACTCTCTCCGAGTGTACTGTACAAATGTACTATGCTCCTATTTAAACTTTTATGTCTCTTTCGTAAACGGTAAATTCAAACAGTAAATTAATTTTTAATTTCGATAAAGTTTTATTTTAATTTTTATAATATATATTATATATTTTTAAATATTTTTTAATATATTTACAATTTTAATAAAAAAAATTAATTTCTAAATTTATATTTTTATTTTAAATTTACAACGTTGAAAAAATTTATATATAATTTATCATATATTAAAAAAATTTAAATTTTTACGCAGAAAATTTTTCTAACTAAAACTAGTAATAAAGTAATGTTTTAGAGATTAAAAAATATTATTATTTTGTATAAAATAATAATAAAATTTTATAAAAACTAAAAATTTATTTAACTATTTAATTTTAATATTTTATTTTTAATCTCTATAAATAATTTTTTTAATGTTCAAAAATTTGTAGGGATAGGACAAGAAAATGATAAAGACATTCACACCTTTCTATGAATCGCCCAACCCCAAACACCATTTCATTTTTCATCATCTTTGAACAAACAACAAAATCAACAACCAGCTAAAAACCCTCATAATTTCCTCTCCTAAAAACATGGCAATGAGCAACAATATAATAGGAGCAATAAATTTATTAGCCATAGTCCTCTCAATCCCAATAATAGGTGCTGGAATATGGCTAACAAACGAACCAGCCGACACATGTGTGAAGTTTCTCCAATGGCCAGTGATAATCCTAGGAGTTCTCATATTAATTGTGTCTCTAGCTGGTTTCATTGGTTCCTTTTGGAGAGTCTCATGTCTTCTTATATTCTACCTCGTTTCAATGCTTGTGCTTATTATACTCCTTGTTTGTTTGGTTGTTTTTGTTTATATGGTCACGGTACGAGGTCATGGTAACATTGAACCTAATAGGGCTTATTTGGAATACCGTTTGGATGATTTTTCAGGGTTTCTTCGTAGAAGGGTGAGAAGTTCTTTTAAGTGGGATAGTATTAGGAGTTGTCTTAGTTCAACTAATATGTGTGCTGAGTTGAATCAAAGTTACCGTATGGCTATGGATTTCTTTAACGCACGTTTAACACCAATGCAGGTATAACTCTTTTTTTTTTTTTTTTTTTTTTTTTTTT
>JBBPBP010009780.1:8329326-8344029 GCA_037974735.1 Cicer chorassanicum
AAGATCAAATTTCAATTTTTAATTTTTTATCAACATACTCTTAATCGTTTTATATTTTTTTATAACCAACAATAAATAATATTGAGGGAACATGAATATATTCTTTTTCTTAAAAAATAAAAATAATATCAATTGTTTGTTATCAGTATTATCAATTTTTGTAATTTAGTCGATAGAAATATTTACACAATAAACATTAATGTCACTATTATTAATAATAATAATTTTTTTCTAATCTTTTTTAATGAAAATAGGTATTATATTTAGGGAAAAAGTTATATCATTAACCTTGATTTTTAGTGATGTACCAGAAAAAAAAACTTGATTCTTAGTCAAATTTAAAACAGTAACAAAAATAAAAACAAAATCAAATCAACAGATTTATAATTAAATACTAAAATCACAATTTTTTTTAGTGAAACCCATCTTAAATTCCCTTACATAAATTTCCTTTGTATTGCCATTTTACAATTACAATAAATATAATTTTGTTCCTTTGAATATTTTCAGTCAGGGTGCTGCAAGCCACCAACACAATGTGCATACACATTTGTGAACCCAACCTATTGGATTAGCCCAATAAACAATGCAGCAGATATGGATTGTCTTCAATGGAGCAACGACCAAACACAACTTTGTTACAATTGTGACTCATGCAAGGCTGGTTTGTTGGCTAATCTTAGAAAGGAATGGAAAAGGGCTAATGTCATATTGATCATAACCGTCATTGTTTTAATTGTGGTTTATTTGGTTGCTTGCTTTGCTTTTAGGAATGCCAAAACTGAAGATCTCTTTCGCAAATACAAACAAGGCTATACTTGATCATCACAATATTTAATTACTAGTATAATATGCTTGATGTAATGTAATGTAAAGTTTGGTGATGAAATTGGGTCATTTTGTTTAGTTTAATTATTAGTATTAAAAAATGAATGTACTAGTATGAATTTGTGTGTTTCACATATTTTGAGAAGAAAAAAGATGCTTGTTTCTAATGGGTAGTGTTGAAACTTGATAATAAAAGGTATACTGAGCTGAGCGTGATTTAAGGACTCCACCGAAAGCTGATGTCTCGAATCTCGAGTTCCTCAACAAAGGTAGTAATCACAGACTTTCGGGGCTCTTCTTTGTCTTTATTTGATATCACCATGGAGATTTCACAATTTGGATTTTTTTTTTCTACGTATTTTGTTTTTCACTCTCCATTATATATTTCATTTTTTTTTTTATCTTTACTAGTTTATGACTCCGTGATCATATGATTTCTTTTTTATAGTAAGAGATTCGATATTCTATAACCTTTTGATTGTTTTATTTTTTATTTTAACATTTTTAGAAGGTAAGATCAAATTGAAATGAAGGTTATAGATTGTCGGATTTTTGAGATGCGACTTCTTAGTTCGGAAAAATAATTTATTTGTCCGGTGGTCACATGGGTATCTGACCTAATGGAGAGTATAATGGAGAGTGTTTTTTAAAAAAGATAATGTACATGTAAAAAAAACCCACAATTTGAGTCACCTTAATCTTAAAAAATTATAATGTTAGTTTTTGAAAATTATTATGACACGCTTTAATTTTAATAAATTCACTGTAATATTAAATATATACTATGGGAAACTGCATATCTTTGGAACCCCGTAAAATTACAATCCCTCCAAAACAGGTACTACAAATGGTCCATTGACAGAGAATGCAACTTGATTTTAATAGGATTTGAATTCTTTATGTCTGAATTAAACATAAGAGAATCATTTTATTATCTCAACATTAAAATGCATTGAATTCCACTTATAATTTTTTAAATTATAAATTTTAATATTTTAATTGATAATATGGAGAACATAATCCTTAATGTTTCCATTTCAATAATATAAGAAGAAAAACGATAGTCTTCATAGTTTAAAATTATTCCATTTTAAAAATTAAATAAAATATATCAATATTTTTTTATATTTTTTTTATATTTTAGAATAGAATAAATATATAAAAAGAAAAATAAAATCAAAACAAATGGAGATTAATTTAATGCTGCAATTCTTAATTTTTATTTCTAAAATAATCGTGTTATTAAAAATATTTAGTTTTAGACATTTAAGAATATAAAATTATATTTTGACAAAAAAAATATAAAATTATTTATTAATTTAATGTAGTCGATAATTTAAAGTAATAATTTTTTTTCAATTGATAATAAATAAAGTTGATTAATTTAATTTTTATTAAGACAATATTAAGATTTTATCAATTTTAATTTTACAAATAGTAGGATATGAGATTCATTTCTAGATCAACTTTACGATGAAAATTTTATTTTTTTATGCAAGTTTAAAGTGATTACCACGGTAGTGTTACCCATACGTCCACTTTACAATTATGTGTGGACATTCATTCTTCATATAGACACCATGACAGAGAAATAGATAGATATAATAAATGTTATATCAATGATCTAGTAAAAAGATATAGAGAAAAAAAAAAAGTTTGATTTGCTAGTTGAGCTAGAATTTAAGGACGGGTTTAAACTCGGAACAAGACGTCCAACCTAGCAATATTGACATTTATTAGTTGAGCTAAGACTTAAAGACGAATTTAAATCTGGAACAAGACGTCCAACCTACCAATATTGATATTTGTTAGTTAAACTAAGACTTGAGAACAGTTTTCTTATTACTTTTATTTTTCATATTTGAAATTCAAACTCTTGAGGAACTTAATTAAAGGCAAGCTAACTGCTGGAAGTCAGTTCAAATAGGAATGAATTCCAAGTTAGTATTTTAAAATGATAGTAATAAATAAAAGGGTGCATGTTGGTCTATGAGAACTCAAATTAAAGCAAGGTGAGAGTGTTAGTGTCTTTTGCATCATGAACATGGTTTATGAGCAATGTTGAAACTCATATATCTGTCTCATATACATATTCAATAATTTAGTCAAAATCATTATATTTGTTGAATCATCAAAGAGAGTGCACTAATGGAGAGAAAAAAAAGTTGAGAAACTTGGGCAGGGCGGAAAACAAACGGGAATGACTAAAACCCAAAAATTGAAAACTCACAAATAAGTAGAAAACATGATTGGTGAATCTCAAATAATCGTAATTGAAGGCATACTTACAACAACTCATTTTATGCCAACATGTTTGGAGTTTAAAAGTACACTTTCAATTAGTAAAATATTATTTTGGATTTTGAAATTGCAAGTGATTGACAACTTGATGATGGAGCTAAATATCACTAGAAGTGGAGTTGAATAGGGATTTTGGCGTTTAAAAATAGTTTAAAAAGTTTTTGAGTATCTGTCCTCTCTAAGAGGATACAAATTGGAAAATAAATTTTCAAACTTTTTAGATAATAACAGAATAAATGCAAGGAAAATATAAAGAGATAGACAACCCTTTTATACTAGTTCACCCAAAGATGGCTACGTCCAGTCCTCACACCCTTGTGAGATTTCACTAAAAATCAATCTGATCAGCCTCTTGCAGAGGATGATTACACTTTGTGTTTTCTCAAGCTTCACCAAGCTTACAACCTTGTTCCTTACAAGTTTCAAATATTTTCAAGTACACCTTACTTGAAAATTACAGAGTGATATGAGTATGATTTTTTTTTTTTTAACACTTCATAAAATGATATTTCAAAGATCTAGTGTATAAATGTAGAAAGTGTAAAGAGATGATGACTATTGCTTATGATAGACTTAAGATTAATGATCTTTTTTCTGCAATGTTGTGGTGTGTTGATGATGAATAGCTTGCTGCCCTTTATAGAGGTCTTGTGATGTTCTTTCCATGTGACTAGCTTTTGTGACCGTTTGAAATCAAATCAAAACAATCCATGGTCTTTCATCATATTTACGAAAATGCCATCAAGCTGTCCTTGGACAGAAGTAGTCCATCCTCGTGCAGGAGGTTGACCCTTATTGGAACTTGGTCTTGTGCTATCCTTTTCTTTTCTCATTCTTCAAGACCTGTAGACTTCCATTTTGAGTTTGTTTGTAGTTGCCTTTCTGTAGATTGACTTTGCTTTATTTTTTCAATCATACAAGAATGATATATAGGTCTGCACATTAGCCTTTGTGCATAGGATGGTAGTTTGCAACATGTGACTATTTGAAGATCCATCCTTTATGCCATCCTCGTACCTAGTACAGCTGGTCTTCTAATTTCTTTTGATCAGATGCTTAAAATATTCATTCATGTTGTATTGACTTCTTTTGATGAATTATAAACATTATTTCAGAGAGGATGAGAAGTTTCATCTTGAAGACCCATCCTCTCAAAGTTCTGTCCATTCCTCCAGCTTGAAAACTTAAAGGATTAACCCAGATTTTTTCCCCTTTTGATCTAATTGAAGATTAACCTGTTTGTTTATAATAACTCACTCAAAAGCACAGATTAGTATTAATCACAATCATAATCTTTAAATAATTTTGTTATCATTAAAATCATTTGAGAGATTTTGTCTCAACACATGAGACTCCAAATTTATAACATATAAAATTATTCACCCAAATTGTTTTAAAGTCAATCAAGATATTCCATTCATAAACTATATTAGAGAGTTTTTTTGTTGGCGTGTAAAAAAATACAAAAAGTAATATTCCACACTAATTTGCACATCAAATACAAAAAGTCCATTCCTCTGCCACTGATTTAGTGGTCGGTTGTTTTTCCATGGTTTTGGAAATCTAATGATAAGTAGAAGAAAATTCTATAAAAAAGTAGATGCTATTTCAGTCCGTCACAATTCTTGATATTTTATTAGATTCTAGGATCTAGTAATGAAAAAAATGAAATTTTATTAACGTTTAATCTAGTAATGAAAAAATGAAATTAATTATTTATCAAAAACTCCAATTTTGAAGTGTTATTTGTACATTTTGAATAAACATGAGAGTAAATGAACAAACACCTAAAAGAAAATAGTAGATTGAAAAATATATTGGTTTGTTTGGGATTTAACCAAAGTGAATACTTTCCATTCCATTCTCTATCTGTGAAACACTGGACTTAGCTCAGATAATGAAGCCCATGAAGTTGTGGGCCTTCTGTGAGCTTATGGATTGTCATTGGTATTATTGATAGAAAATGGGCCTTCAATAGCCCACGCTATGTAATGTATGCTTCAAGTGCACGGGAACACAATGTCATCCATTAAAGGTAACATACATTGTTTATTGAAAAAAAAAATGCCAATATTATTATATGGAATATTATGTCATAGATTCAAATTCAACATTTCATAATTACACATGAATTTCTTTATCATTTTCTCTATACAGTAAAAAAAAAATATTTTAAAAATATTTTAAAAACTAAATCTCATCAATCTCTTACATGTGTATATAAATATTTTAAAAACTAAATCTCATCAATATCTTACATGTGTATATCTCTCTCCAAATAATGTCCTACATATCTTTTAATAAATGGAGAGATCACTTCATTAGCAATAGGACTAAAAATATGAGAACAATGTGAAGTTGTGTCAGGCATCACTATTGGTGGGCTTCAATTTCAAAAGCCCTACATTACACTACCTAGTACAAATTCACATAACACTTCTAGCATGTTATATATATTTTTCGTCAAAAGAAATAGAAAAGTATGTTTGATACATTTAACCATTAGAAAACATTTGACTAAAATAAAAACCTTAAAAAAAAACCTCATACCATGGATTGAAGATAAACTCATTGTTTGTTTAATCCAATGTTTTATAAATTAAACTAAACTAAGTGTATCAATCGATTGAACCGTAGTTTCAGAATATCTATGATTCAATTATTTGAGCATTTCAACAACATTTTCATTCTTAATTCAAGTAATTTTTTTTTTTTAAATAGTTAATATTAATCGTTAATAGTTAGTTTGTGTTAAAACACTTCAACCATTAGATCCGAAAGGCTTGTTAGTTAAGTTTTAAAAACATTGGATCACTCTATAATTTCATAAATTTTGAGATTCCAAAACATTATTAAACGAAACGTGACAGCATTTTCACATGTAATGTACTACACGACCACGAAGTTATTCTGACAAATAAACATGAGAATTCTCACCCACTCTGTGTATGTCAGAATGAGTCACTACTTGTTGGCCATGATATGCATACTCATACACACAAGATACATTTTCAAGTTCCAACAAAATGTTGTTACCCTTACCAAGCAAAGTCCAAAATATATGGAACAAAACAACACTAAACACCCGTCATTCAAATCCACACGTTTGTTTCTTTTTGCCATTTCATTCCCATGCCACAATGCAATTATTTATTTTAGTGGGCTCTTGAGTGAAAAAGTGGAAAGCTAATCTTTCAAAATCTACAAATGATCTAGAATATGTACACAGAATTACAAAGATGGAGATAATTTCCAAATTTAGAATACATTTTCATTAAGATTCAAGGGACTATCTTATAATTCAAGTGTCACATACCAAGTCATTAGTAGAATGACAAAAGAATCCGCAAGTGCATTTTTCTGTGGATAAAATTTGCGATAAATGCGTTATTAGCTTAATAACTACCTATAAGTAAAATAAATAAATATTTCAACTCGTTTGGTAATTGATATTGAAGTGGATGTAATGATATTTGTATTTGCATATATCTATAATAGTTAATAAATTAATAAAATATCCAATAATTTGAAATTTTGTAACATTTGAGAAAATTAATTTTTTTTGCTTGTTTACTATTAGTTAAATTCAATATATTAATTTTAATTTTTTTTTCTTAATATTTGATCCCTTGTAAAATTTATTCTAGTTTTATCACTCGTACACAATACTTTCATTTAAAAAAGTCAACTTAGAGATATAATGTTGTTTTGGCGGCTAGATGAAACTGTCAAATAATAAAAAAAATCGCAAATTCAATACTCATTCTCAACAAAAAAAAAAAAACTCAACTTGATTTTCCTATTTCACCCCTATTTGGATATGTCGTGTGCACAATTAGTTATTGTCGTGATCAATTTCATCACTTCATTATGATCATATATTGATACACTTCATTTTGCTTTATTTGCTATCTTTCCCATTAATATTAATGGCACTCACAAATAGCTAGGTCTTTGTTTGTCCATAAAATGAAATGTTTTTTTGGACTTTACAAAATCTATCCCCAATACCATGGTTCTTTTATCATTGTTTAATAATCGGATTAAGCAGTCCATGATGGAATACAACTTGGGCCCTAATATTTATTGTTTATTTTCCTTGATAATGATTTTTCGGTTCAATTCACAGTTCGTGGTCCAAAAAAAGAAGTTCAATGCACATAACTAGCTAGGCTAAAAGCATAAATGATTTAGTTCACGACTCATGGATTTTTTCCAATCTTTTTCACCAAAAAAAGGTAAAGTTCTTGAATTGATTAATTGAGTATAACCCGACAAAATAATTTATTATTGCTAACTCGCTTTGCAACTCAAACTTACAAATTATTATCCACTAATATTAATATTAATATTAATGGAGAGATAAATATAAATCTCATTGTAGGTAGTATATATTAGAAAAAATAAAATCCAAGATGTTGAGACATGGAGGGATAGATTGGAAATAAAGTGTGAAAGGGGACTGGAGATTAATCTTCTTGTTATTTATAATAGTGGTGAAACAAGGGATGTTTGGATGAAGGATTTGAATAAGGGAAAGTAATTTTTTTTTAGGATAATTCAAATAGTGTGTTAAAATCCCTTTTTTAGATATAAAATTGAGATAATTTAAAAATTGAGGAATTTCATAACATATTATTTGAAAATTAAATTTAGAAAATCTTTCAAAAACAAAGAATTTAAAATTCCTCTATTACCTTATGTTTTATTCACCACCGAATTATTATTCACAACCACAGTTGAATTTGTAGTTACGATTTTGTACAATATTAGTTGAATTCTTATCATCGATCCAAAAAAAATTGAATTTTCATCAAATGGATAAACTTTCATCCAAATAATTAATCCTTTTCTTTATATATCTATCATTACTATCACCATCATCATCTTAAATCAAAGAATCATGGCTTAAGAAATTTTAATTAAGTGGGGCCACTATCCTCTGTAGCTAAAGAAAAACAATATATTGTAACTCGCAATAAGTGAGGCGTGCCAAGTATACAATATATATAGATCTAAAAATGCATTTTCCATTCCATTCCCAATTTATAAACTATTTTTAGTATTTTATTATAATAGTAAGTCTTTTTTATTTCAAAGGAAATAAAAAACAAAGGAGATCAAGTTTACACTTAAAAGGAAATTATAAATACTCTCTTAAAATGAATGTCATTTTAACAAAAATTAATTGTCTCACATTGACAAGTTGTTTTTCAATTTTCAAGAAACAAATACATTTTTTTTCATATTTATCCTTATTAAATTCTTTGGATGAAATTTTTGCAGTATATTTTTTTCGTTAAAATGAGACTTTTTTGAAAAATAGTTTCATTTCTACACGCTTGCAATAGTAGTAAAACGAGAAAATGATTACCAAAAACAATTCCTTCCATGATTATAAAATGATTTGGAAATTTTTATGTTTGAATTAAACATTAAGGGTTCTGTTCACCATTAAAATGTATTAAGTTTTACTTATAATTTTTTAAATTGTAAATGTCAATACTTTCAATAATAAAATAGTGAATATAATCCGCTCATGTTTGTTTGATCCAAAATCCATTATAAAAAAGCAATTGCTCCATTTACAAAAACAAAAACACCCTTTCAAACTCTTTTTACTACTCAAACAATAACATCCTTTCAAACTCTTTTTACTACTCAAACAATAACATCCTTTCAAACTCTTTTTACTACTCATATCTCATTCTATAAATGAGAATCATATCATATAAATTTTTAATAAAATTGAAAATGAAGAAGATAAAAATTAAGATTGTGAATTAGAAAGAGCAAACGATTCTCTAAACTTTGAGAGAATTGAAGAAGAAAAACATGAAGGCGATGAGTTGGATAGAGTAGAACTTTGAAGAGACTTAAATATGGCTCTTCTTTCATCATTACACAACTTTCTTTCAGTTAGATAACTTCTTGGTGCTTGTGGAAATTCCAAAGTTGTCGTTTCATCCATAATATTTTCTTCACCACCTATTAAATAAATACACAGAACCTAAATTTTTTTGGAGTATTAATATACTTCAAAAAATTGAGTTGAATAAGAATTGTCATAAAAATTAGCAATGTCATATGAGCTACTCGATGATGAATTTTGGGGTGCATTTTGATAAATGGCATCTTCTATATGTGTACTAACATCACCATCTATAGATGTACATAAAGATAAAATAATGTTATTGTAACACAAAATAAGATATAAAAATACAATATTATATAAAATACAGTAGATATTATATTTTATTTTTCATAAAATATCAAAATATTGTATTTATATTTCATTTTATGTCAAATTATGTATTTTTTTAATATATTAACAAAAAATACACAAGTGAAAATTTAAAAGAAAAGTGAATGACTATACTAAAAATAAAGTATAAATAAAATAATATTCTATAGAGTACATATCAGTATTTAAATTTGATTGAGACAATATTTCTTCTGTTGTGTATCACGCTTCATTAATATCTCATCATTTAAGTCTATAAAAAAAAGTTGATAAAGAAACTTGAAATATTGAAGTAGAAGAACTTTGATCGGTACTACCATCAAATTCTTCTACAACAAGAATACTATTCAATTATGTATCTTTCAAAGTCATGTTCTCAATGTTTTTTACCAATGAATAGTGTCAATTAATGTAATATTTTGTATATGTTTTATTATTTATTGTAAAAATAACAGTAAATTTATTTTAGTAAAATTGTTATGGCCATAGACAATTTTATCTTATTATTTAATTTATGTATAAAAGTATTAAACGACATTAATTTTTAATATATTTAGAAAAATATTAAACGATGCAGAGAAACTATTTTAGTTAACTCAAAATCGATATGATGATCTGAACAACCTCATACTGTGACAAGTCAGAACCATATTGAGCCTTAAATAGCTATACTATTGGTCATTTTCTTACGAGGTAGTGACATGACATAAGAGGCACATGATTGCATTATTTGTTTGGGATGCATAGGTACTACTAGTTATGATTGCAAATTGATGTTTAGCCTATCATACAATAGTCCATATTTTTTGTGGATGAGGATATTATTATTTTTTGCTTTGTGAAACATTTTTTAAATTAAATGTCGCTTGTTCCCTTCATTTTTAAATATTATTATGAAACTTGTAAATTGAGAAGAAAAAAAGAGAGAGATATTAAAATAAGTTGGTGAAAATAATACAATATCCATTAACTAGTCGAGAAATTGCTGAATGTTTATCCATTGTAGATATGATTTTGAAGGAATATTATTGTATGAAGTGAAAAAGTTCTTATCATGTTAAAGTGAGTAATGAGACAAGAAAGTTTGGCACATGGTTATTTTCACAACTTTCTTGGACTCTTATATACACATCTAACATGAGTCAATTGATACACAATTCAAACTACAAAGAATCGATAGAGTTAAATGATTGGAGTATAAACTCAGGTAAAGAAGAAACAATATCATAATCATGTGTAATAATTAATATATAAATATTCGTCTATTTAAACAAAAATATAATCTACAATATAGAGACACCTAAAAAAACAAACAACTTAATTTGCAATACAACATCTAGCAACTCTGTCAAGACTAAAGTTCATTTATTTATAAAAGATGAGAAAACAAGTCTAAAACATGAAAAAAAAAATTAAAAAATTAAATATTATGTAAAAAATAAAATACAAATAATATATTTTGTAGACAATAATTTTAGGTGAGTTAGATAGAATTCAAGTAGTTAGAAAAAGAAAACTCAAAAAAATGTTGATAAATAAACTTGATTATATATTTAGTCATCAACAAAATTTTCCCAAAATCCAACTTGTATAAATAAAATAATATTTACTAACCTAACCAACCTTTGTTGGTTAGCCAAGTTAGTTTGTACCACTAGAAAACGCCAATGCATGATGACATGTATTATCAAATTAGCTAAAATTAATGATCATGGGTTTTGGTCACACGGATGTAATATTAGACCAAAATTAGGATGTTATCCCTTCCATCTTTTTTTTTATTGATGTGGATAATCTTTTTCAAAACTTTTGGCTCATAATATTAAGCTAATTAGTGGGAGGAAAAATGTGATCTGACATGATGTAACTCCACCTCCAAGGACGGTTTTTTAGTTAGGATTTGCCTTTTGCAATAGAAACTTGGTTTTGTTTTCTAGTGCCCCTACCCTTAATTCGTGTGGTTTTCTCCTCTCTTTCGATGCTTACCTAGATCTATTTCATTCCGCTCACATTGACCATTTTTTTCCAAAATAGTGTTTTAGATAATTCAAATTATAAAGTTGTATCATAATATTACTTCAAATTATAAAGTTGTATCATAATATATTACTTCATCTTAAAATATAAATAAAAATCAATTAAATAAATTAATATATTTTTCTAAATTTTACTTATAATTAATATTTTGAAATGGAGGGAGTATAGTTGTTATCTTAAATCAGATAATATAGGTACTAGCGATAAAATTATCACTAAAGAATTTTAACACTACTATTGCATTTTTTAGATTTAGGTTTGATTTGAGGCCACTCCTTATACTGAAAAAATGTTGACATCACCTCATCCAATTAGTCTTTAATTGATTTTTCTTATGGTCAAATTTTAGACCCACCTTTTCCTTTTCTTTTGTCAATTGAAAACCATGTTAAACCTTAGAACCTTTATTTTTTAGAAGAACTTAAGAATGATTGATTAGAAACAATATGCAATTAATATTAGAATTTATTAAAAAAATATTATGTATCGAAAAGATATATTTAAGCCGTCATATACTTCGTCATTTTCAAAATAAAGTGTTGTCTAAATTTTACACATTGTCTAATAAAAGTAGAATGTACTCTATTCTACAATAATTATCGTATTTCATAAAAAAAATTATCGTAAAAAAAAAATACTTTTAATTTTTAATTTAATTGTATTATTTAGTTGATTAATTAATAGTTTGTGCGTAACTATAAAGTTATTATTTTCTACGTTACATTTATGATAATGGAAATATACTAATAGTTAATTAATATTCCGATATCAAATCTGCATCACCATATTTTTGAGATATTATCTACTTTGAATCTTCTATGAACCCTCTCAATTGTGTCTGTTCTGAAATGCACATAAATGGATTGAGTAGTGTGGATATTTATAAACTATATTTATTCTTTATTTCTATGCAATACAAGACTTTTTAGTGAACTAAAAAAGTAATCTCTAGTCAATCTTACGTTGGCCCTTGTGCGACAAAGACTCTCGTATTATTTCCTACAAATAGTGTCATTGTTCCAAAAATTTGCAACACCACGTGTTTGAGGTAAATGTAATTATTTTTGTGAGATGGAATTATATTTTTATAAAGTTATCTTATAAATCATTAGTTATCTATTAACTATTAACATAAATATGTAATGGAATATAATAATTTAAAAATTAATTTTGCAAACAATATCAATTTAAGTAAAATTAGTTAATAATAAATTAATATTACATTTAAAAGTAAAACGGTATTTTTTCTCAATAAATAGAAAGTTTTATTAGTGTTATTTAAATTTATTATTAGAAGTCATCACTTTCTAAAAATGATTTGGAGAGTACATTCAATCATGTGTAAAATTTAAGTGAGAAAAATAACATCAAAATAACTAAACATTACAAATGTTGTCAAAACACCAAGTATTATAAGATGCTTGTATCAATTGATTCACTTTTATTTATAAATAAATTTCAACGAAAAATTAAATATTATAACAATAAATTATCTATTCTTAAGGTCTAGAATTTAATCTCACAATTATGTGACTTCATTATAATAAACTTTATATCCATCGTAAGAAGAAAAAAAAAATTATCCTTAACCAATATTTAATTTTTATAATACTTTCATACTAGTATTAATTAGAAACCCAGAAAGTACAATGTAGGGAGAGGGTGGTCACATACATGGTTGGGGTGCATGGAATTGAAGCCATTCCTAATAGTAGGAGAATTTCTAGTGATTAAGATCATCAAATAGAATGTTCTAGTTAACATAGAATAGAGGCAGCGATGAGTTGGACGGTTCTAAGTAAATTGTCTGGAACATTCATTATTTGCCACTTGTCACACTCTTTCACCCCTAAAAATACAAATTTATTCACCGAGTTTTTCCTTGTACACGTCAAGCCACGCGTCATCAAACACAACACTTCTCCAATTTCTACATTATCAATCTGTCTTTACCATAGAACTAAAATAAAAATATTAGTGCCACTATCATATCATTGAAAAAGACAAACAACCATACACATGTCGACAATTGAACTTAGAAGAATCAAATTATCTTTATTTACAATAATTTATTTTAGAAATGATTTTTTTTTTAATTTACACGTTGATGTTTTGAGTATTTCAATTAGAATTATAAATTTTAATTTTTTTTTAAATAGAGTGGAAGAGAAAATTCATAAAGCGGTAAAAAAAATGAAAATTGAGTATGTGTAAAACCTAATTTAAATTAGAGTATTATAAATATATTCTTTTCAAAGTTAAAAGATTAATTTAAAAATCATTTATTTTTATAATTTATCAAATGAATACTGTTATATACACGCAACAATATAATCATCATGTGATAATTTTTCAACAAAACTAATTAAAAATAATAATTTTACAAACGAACAATAATATATAAACTAACAATATAAAAAGTACATCTTAAAGAAATTAAATAGAGAAAAAAAAACATAAAAAACGCATTAGAAGATTGAATTAAACATAAAAAGAGTAAAAATGCAAGTTAATTAAAAATCAATCAAATGAAAAAAAAAACGAACGATTTTCACCTTTTAGAATAGATTAGACAATAGCAATTCTTGCGAGGACACGCTATTTAAACAGACAACAAAAAAAATGTATTTTTATTAATTATTTTAAAATAATAAAATTTTATGATCATATAGAATTATTTAGGCAACGTGAAATTTATTTTTTCTGTATAATTAAATAAAGGCAAATAATTTCCTAAGGAACCTCTGGAGAAGTTGTAAAGATAGATTGATATCCTAATCATAATTGTTACCACCTGCTCCTCATAATCTCTTTCTTTTTTATGTTTAATGTGGGTAAATTTTGACTTTTAATCAATTAAAACAGAATTAGTATGACCTTAGTTTATTCCAATAAAAAAAAGTCAGCCACAAATTTTCTGGTTGATAGATTATAACAATAACAATATTGGATAGATTTTAATATACTATATATAATGTTCAACTCTTTATTTGCAGAATGAAAAACTATTTATATTTATATTTTAATTTAAAATATCGATATCTAAAATTTAAAGACATTTATATTTATATTTAATGAATAGCGAATTTAATACTAGCACCCATTATTATAAAATATTTAAATGAGATGATAAATGTATTTTACACTTAATTAAAGTTATCGAGTTTAAATTTATTATTGTCCAACTCAACTCAAGAAATAATAGATAGTTAAAAAAGAATATTCTCAACCTTACTTGTTGAACAATTATGCATGTATATTTGTTATTCACAGTTTGACAAAAAATAAATAAA
>JBBPBP010009780.1:8344307-8357276 GCA_037974735.1 Cicer chorassanicum
TCAAAATTTAGAGTAGTGAAATATGAGAAGAAAGTGTGATTTTTATAATCTTAATTTCTAATTTTGTCTTTAGTTATTATACTATACTAATTTTTATCTTATCCTAAAGATTATACAAAGAAAGCAAACACAATATAGTAGAGGATATCGTAATTTATTAAAAATGAATATAACAAATGACTTAGGTTGAGAATACAAATGAATTAATGTTAAAAATGATATGAATTGAAAAATAAAAAAATACTACACAGTTAGGATGACATATATTAGTAATTTTTTAGACGTACGAATAGACCACCGTACATATATTTCATCCTGAATTTCCTCTTAGTGCTTTTGTAAATTTCTTTGTTTTTTTTTAATCATTTTATTAACATTGAGAACATTTTTTCATTAAATATAATTGAGAATATTTGTATGCTTCTAGAACGTTTTAGAAAAATTATAGAATAAACTTTGGTGGGTTCCAATTATTATATTATTAAGAAAAGGAAATTTTACAACACGAGGGATAAGTCTCACAAAATATATTTTTATCGAGATTAAAAAATAATTTTGCAGAATACTTGTACTGATGTACAGTGGTACCGTAACCACAGAGCAACTGTCGAAAAAAGAACCACAAGGAGCAAATGGCTCCTCACATAACCAAAAGATATTTGTGTCTTCTACAATTACGTACTACTATTTCATAAAGTGAAATAAATATATCAAATTCAGGGCAACTTTTTTTAGTAACTAATATTATTATTATTTATTCTAATAAATTGATGTGTGGTTATTTCAAAACGGATCCAAAACAAAATCCTATATTTTCCACACAAAAAATGCATGCAATTGAATATTAATTTTAGATATTATTAGATGTTATTTTTTATAATTGCGTTAATCAAATTTTGAATTTATTTCTTTATTAGTATGATATATTGTATTAATATATTATTTGTTGATTTTAAATTTTTTTAGTAATACTTATTAACTAGTTTTATTTAATATATGTTTATGCTATTTCATATATTTTAAATATAATCATTATTTTATAATGTTAAATTTTAACATATTATATATTATATTTACATTAAATTTAGTATTTTATTGTAATATAATAATAATAATAATAATAATATATTTTTTACATGTAATTTGAATATATAAAAATCAATTTAAATTAAACTGCTGATAATTACATCATATTGTTTTTAATCATACGATCCAAGACTAATTGAATGACTTTTTATTTCAAAATCCATCTAAATCACATCTCGCAACTAATTAACCATTGTACCCACTTTTTCTAAACACGCGCTTCATTTTTCATTAGGCATGGTAACAGGACGGGTCAGGAACGAATTTTGCCTCCTCCACCTCCGCACCCGACTAACCCGTCTACAATGGAGTTCGGATTTTCCCGCCCACACCCGCACCCATTTATATATATAAAATTATAAATTTAAAAATCATATCTATTATAATTAATAAAATAAAATAATTATTATTAGATAATAATAAAAAAAAATTCTATAGAGATAAGATTATAATTTTTAATATTTTAAAAAATATTAAGTATATTTAATATGTATATGTTTAGAAAATTCAAAAATTACTATAATATTACTTGCAGGGCGGATTCGGGTGCGGGGTAAATATCATCATCCTGCAAACACGTTCCCGGCCCTAAAATTTAATTTCGGGAAAAATTTGCACCCGCACCCAATAAAAGCGGGTTTTCCCTACCCAAATCAAACGGGTTTTGGTGGAATTATATTGCCATCCCTATTTTTCATTCTTTAAAATGAATTATTATTTAATTACAAGAGCTTATCATATCTATATGCACCGGTTGGTGACAAGTAGCAACTGATCATAACAAGCTTCACTCATAATTTGTAAAATTAATCGGATCAAATTATCCTTATCACATGTTTTATATACGGTGGGAGATAAAATCATAACGTAAAATGATTTGTATTCATCAAATCACAATAAATTTTAAACATTTAATTTTCAATTTCAATTTTATTTTTATAATTAATAATATATAAATAATTAACGTTTTATATAATTTTATATCATAAAATCGTATTTAAAATATATCAAATTATCATTTTTTTAGTTAAAAAAATATGTAAGAAAAATCAAAATCGTTAGATTTTTTAAATATGAGAAACAATTACGTGGATCGATGAATATAAATAGATCAAAATTACAATTAAACTAATAAAAATTAAATACTTCTTTAATTTATTTTTAAATGTTTACTTCTTAAGTAATAAAAAAAATATATTAGAAAATTAAATTTTTAAATACTTGAAAACACAACTTTTAATATATTTTTATTTAACTAGTTCTATTTTAAATTTCCCAACAAATGCTCTACGTGTACTAGTTAGTATTGTTCATGATCTAATTCCTTTTTGGGGTATGAGAATATCTGAAATCTTACTCCCTAAGAAACATTAACTAATTTAACAATTCACTACATTTTCCATAAAATCTTAGACAATCTTTATAAGGAAACACTTAACTTTACACCATTCAATACTGGACCGTAATCTTAATTCGGTTCTTTCTCTTTGTGTGGGGTGACAAATATTTTTTTCGAATTAGGAATATTTAACAAAAATACATAACTTAATTCAAACCGGTACCAAACTAAGAGAGGAAAACCCACGTTTTAGAATGACCACATTAATCACTCTATCATCCTCATGATTTGACCTTTCAACAAATTGCCAAGTTAAGAAAGTTCCCAATTAGTAATACTAACCTGTTTAATTTACGACAAAACCACCATGTTTTCTTTATCTAAATGCTTTATATTTTTTGGTACAATTATCTAAATGCTTTTTATAAGGTCACTAATGAAAAGCTACTTAATGTATCGTAAGCCCTCAGATTTCAGCATTTGGGAATCTACTTCATGATTGGGGATTGGCCAAAAAAATCACAGCCGTTCGATGCAACCTTTTGATAAAGAAATAACTGTGGACCCACAGTATAAAATAACCAGGTTCCATGAACTGTTTCATACTTCATAGATAATACTCTTGTTCTTTTCTTTATATAACAAGTCTCATTATGGGAAATTAAAAATTTCTCTAAGTAGATATTTATTTATTTTTCAATAAATTACTAATTATTGATTTTAATTGACATACATTAACATACAAAATAATTATATTGACTATCCTTCAAATATTTAACTTTAATAATACTCTTTGAAGGACAAACAATTGATAGTTTATTTCCTAATATATAAGAATTTACACTTAAGATTTACTCTAAGTTTATCACATTTAAAATTATTAAATTTTACTATACATCGTTAACAATATTTAAAAATGATAACTTTTTTATAAACAAACATAAATGTAATTTAATTAATATAAATAAATTAAAGATATACTCAAGTATTTGATATAAATAGTTGAAATTTTTTTATTTGAAAAATAATAATTGAGTGTTTGACATTAAAAATAAAAAGTTAGTAAATTTAAATTAATTTTAAATACAATATAAAAAATTAATTACAATGAACAAATTGTTTTGATAATTATAAAAATAATATTCTTTTGTCTATAAAATATCGAAGGGAGTGACTGATAAAAAATATAAATACAATCTTAATTTTTTTTTTAAACTAGATAAATAAATATATATTTTGAAAAAATCAACACAGTATTTTTATTTTATTTTACTCTGATTCAAGGCGGCTGACCTACTCTCTTCTTTCGAGAACAAATTCACATTACTTTCACAACCATCAATTAAATTTCGACACGTGTACACGCTGACGACAAAACCCATACTATAAGCCGACTGCACTGGACCCCACCATAATTGGAACCTTATGTTAACATCGCCACCACCACATCCACTCACAATAGGTTCATATACATTTAAGAAATTTTTACTTTTAAAATTGGATTAAAAATTAGGATATATCAACTTTTTTGTTTTTTATTTTATTTTTTATTTATAGTTTATTAAAATAAATATAAAATAAAACCATAAAAAAATGATTTTAATGAAAAAAACAAATAAAAGAGATGAAAGAAAATAATAATAATTGCGGTACACGTAGAAAGAATATATTTAATAAGATTTCTTTTATTTTTCTATTTCCATAACCTTTTTTCAAGGAGTACATTTTCATTTCCTTTCTTCCCACACTTTTACTAAACCACTATTTACACCTTTCAACCCCAAAACTTAGGTATAATTATTCTAGTAAAAACCAAACCTATATATAAAGAGAAACTTACTTGTTTTTGCTACCCGCACGGGTACGCCATTCTTTTTTTGCTTAATGCACCACCAACTATTTCACAGGTGTCTTTATTTTCTACTGCCCCATTAAACTTTTCCCACTTCTATTGGATTTTTGCTATATACACAAAACCACTAGAAAACATTAAAAAATAAAATAAAAAAAAGACATTACTTGCATAAGTATACATATATCAGGGGCATTATAGCAAATAACCTAAAAATACCAACTATTTAATATTCTAAAACTAGCCCCCCTAATGGGGCTCTATGTGGTATTCCCTTTCTTCTCTTGGTTGTTCTGTAATTAACTGAAGTTGGGGGTGGTGTAGATGGTGTGAAGCTTTGATATTTGATTTTCATCTGACGGCTATGGATGTTGTTGTTGCTACTGTATGATTCCTCAGAATCTGATGCCATTGCTGCTGAATGTTTCTTTTTCTTTTGGAAATTCTTAGATGTTCCTACAATCTGCAATTCACATTCACAAACATTGATTATTAAATAATTAATTAACTAAAACTTATCAAAATTGAATACAATTAACATAAGCTTGTTGAAAACAGTGTTCTTTATTTTGAAAAAATTTAGTAGGATTAATTTAAAGTCAATATTCAAATCCCAATATTTTCAAACATAGGGTAGTTAATAATTGTTTAATGCTTTGTAGAAATTAAGGCATATGAATAAATTGAAGGATACAAGAGTCTCGTGAATCAAAGGGTACCCATTTACAAAAAAAAGTCAACTCATCGTTGCAAACCCAAAAAGTTTTCTTTGCACGCTTGAAAAGAAAGCAAATCAAAGTCCAATTTTTGGAAGATGTTTCCTTCTTCAAAATCCTTAAAATTTTATTTTTTTTGTTTGCTCAAATTTTACTAATTTATTAGTTATAATGTTAGTATTTTGAGAAGACATTGGTGTTATGAACAATGAACTACTAATTAATCTAAAAATATACATACAAATGATGAATATCAATTTTCTTCTACTCATTTTTGATTATATTTTAATACCAAGAAACTAATAATTAAAATAAGTACCTTGCAACCAAGAGAACAGAACCGGAAAGTATCAAGAAGACTACGCTCACAAACTTCACAAGTGTTTGTGACACCTTTTCCTGGCCTAGGTTGAGGCCTTTCATTCAAGAACACAACCCTTGCACTATTAATAATGTAGGTTTGAACCCCAGTAATGTCCAACACCTTCTGAATCTCAGATACCCTTATCACATCATGGTATGAAGATCTCCTAATCTGTTCAAACCACACACAAAAATTCAAACTTTAGCACATTAATTAAAAACAATGGTTAAACTTTATTTAAACACAGAAAAAACTAACCCACATTGAAAATAGCTTCAAAATCAGAAAAACATGACTTTTTTAAAAATCAATTATAAGGAACAATTTGGCACAGAAATTGAAAATAGAAAACAATGGGTAATGGTTTAGAGCTTTAGATCTCAAAACAGAGAATAAAGGTGAGATTTTTGACTGAATTAGTTTAGAAAAGGAACGAATCTAAGTAGCCCAGAAACCAAAATGTGTCAGATTTTAAGATTTTGTGCAAAAAGTAAATATTTTTGAAGAATTGAATGAATTGATGAGTGAAGAAAAGAATGAACAAACCTGAATAGCTCGATGGTCTTTGTGATAAGCGAGACAGAGAGAACAGACAGGACCATTCATACAATCCAAACAATACATGTTACATTCACTCTTGTGAGAATCAGCATGTAACTTGCATTGAACAAAGAAACTTTCTTTCAACAAAGGTTTCAACCATGGTGGCCACCTGTTATCATCATCATCAGGACCTCCAGCACCCTATTCAAAATCAAATCAAAATTTTCAAAACAAAAAAAAAACAGAACAGAACAGAACAGAGAATACAATGCTAAACATAAGACATTAACATTAACTAAAGGAAACCCATGAAACATAATGAAGAATCTAGTAGTATGTGCATACCATGATTCTTCTGTTCTTTGGCTTGATTTCTCTGACAGTGGTTTCTTGGTTTTCAATTGCCATTTGTGTGTGTGTGTTTGGAGTGAATGGTTATTTGTTTTAAGTTAAGTGAGAGAGAGAGAGAAGGAAGAGAAAGCGGAGAAAGAGGTTTGAAGTGAGAGAGAGAGTTTTTGAGAAGTAAAGAAGAGTGAAGGAGGGAATGGGTTCTTGTAGAACTTGGAAGCGGTAGATAGCGTTTTTTTTAGAGAGAGAGAGAGAGAGAGAGAGAGAGAGAGAGAGAGAGAGGGGGAGGTAAGGGTCGTTCTTATCCTCACAAAGTCTTCAACCAAACCTAGCTCCGAACCTAAACCAAACAAGATGCGTCGGGAGCAAGGAACTCACCTCCTTCTTTCCTTTTTAATCTTTGTTTAAAATTAAATATTGAGTAAACACGATTTTGGTCTCTAAATTGGTGAAATAATGTTATTATAGTCTTTATATATGTTTCTTTTTTTAAAAAAAAAAATTGTACTGTTTTGGATTGGGCTTTGCTCCAACCTTACACTGATAATTTATATAGGCCGACAGGTATACCCGACTTAATTCGTTACGTTCTTCATTCTTAAAAATCAATAATGATCTTGGATTTAGATTATAATATTATATTATATAGAGTGGACTTCGGTTGAATAGTAATTAGACTCGATCACTAAATGAACTTAATTCATAGTCTCGTAGATCTCCAAGTGTTAACTCATGCGACATAATGAACTTGTGATGCAGCTGAACACAAATGCACCTTAATGATCAAGTTATTGTCATTTGATCAACATCAAGCGATCATTCGAGAATCCAACTGAGGATTTTGTAACCATCTAACCGCATCTAGAGACAATTCATCAAAAAGTTCTCCATATAAATGTATGTAGTTTAGGCGCAAGACACATAGTTCATTTTAACCCAAAACTACCTATGACTCCTTGCAACTCTCATTGATTTGGGTGTTAGAGTCTTTACATGTACATCCCCTATGAGCTGCTCAAACGTACTATGTAGTACTGCAATAGAGGATTCAAAAATTTCCTTTGGCATGGGTAACAAAATAGTATACATATTTTGACCAAAGAAGAATATTACTAACTCTTACACAATATGTAACTATAATGCCTAAAAACACTCAAAATACATAAGAGTTTCTATAAAATATAATTATCATCTATGAGATTTTCTATTATAAATAATATTTTTTTTCATTGTCAACACTATCAAATATATATACGTAATTAATAAATCATTCAATCACTCATCCCATGAGGCTTAAAATAAAAATAATATGATTATCTAATAATGAGTTTTTTGGGATCTTGTGGGGGCAAAAGCCCCAATTGCTTATATAGTGGATTCACTTCTGCCTCTAATACTAATTGATTTTTTCTATCATGAAATTTCACTCTAGATCATTGACACCGTATGTAGGAATTGAGTCCACAAGGATCTCTACTACGCACCAAGGATGGAAGACCTTTGATACCATTAGCCTCGATTGGAGGCGATTGTTCGATATACCAAAGAGTCTCTCATTGTGTGAGAATCGAGACCAAATGTAGTTTGTAAACACCCATACTCCTCAACCTACTGAGGTATCTTTTTACAGAGAACAAAATTGTGAGGACTCACACAAGAGGTAAAACGACATTACATCAGAAATGTGGTGATGTAAACTTATGTTAGAACACCCTATTTTTACACAATTCAAGTACATAATCATCTTTCTAAAAACCTATATTTCATCTCAATCATTTACTAACTTGAATGTTACAGTGTTTACATGTATACACCCCATCATTCGACAACAGGCGAAATGTAGTCCATCAATTGCAAATTTCGTTCGATCATTCTTCTTGGTCCTAACCAGATCAAGTATGAATCAAAATTAATTAACTGAAGACACATTTAATATTAAAATGACCTGTAAAAGACAATTTTAATCTCTTTTTGTAATTTTGATATATTTTTTTTGGCAGAAATTTAGATTCATTAACACTTGACATATTGAAGTATTCAATTATATTAATTTGGTTGTTCACTCTTAAATATTCACATTTCATTTTCACATTGTTTCTTTCATCTTATCATTCTTTTTTGTTATTTGTCACTCTAAGTTTCTATTTAATTTTGCTTTCGTTATCAGTGATTAAAGTATTTTTTCCTACCAAGTATTCATTTGGGCATGCTTGTTTCGTCCACTAGTGTCTGAATAAACTATAATCGGCAATGACAAACTTTTTTTTTATATATGGTAAAACATCTGATGATTTTTTTAGGACTGCTCATGCCATTGTCCTAATCCAACTTGTATTGGTTATCAATATGAAAAATCTTTCAATTGTTGACCCAAATGTACTAGCTATATTGAGGTCTTGTCCCTACTATATGTATGAAAAACCTTAAGCCGTGACTATTCCCATCATGATTCTTTGTTTACCAATGTAAAAATGTGGATGAGTTAAACAAAGTACTCAACCAAACATGAACTATGTTTGGCAAGAGGAGGCTTGATCAAAATATTTACTATAGCCATAACCAAGACAAAAAGTTATGTGGTATTTGAAGTAATAATAGAATTATTAATAATATAAAGCCAAATAAAATATCTTAAGTGTAAGCATCATGTTGGTCCTAATCATGTGGGTTAGGTCTTGGTTGGCCATCCCTAATTAGAGTCTATAACAGAACCACTTATCTAATTCTAGAAACAATAATCGTCTCAACAAGTACAATAGTCACATTTGATTTTCCTTTTAATTGTTTTTTGGGTTAATAGATTTTATTTTTTATTTTTATATAATATAGGGTAAATTTAGATTTTTTTTTTTAATTTCATTCCTAACATATATAATTATTTCACTTTTATTTTTTCGCAAAATTTACCAATTCAAAATCGCTTATGTGTCTTTTGACGTTGCAATATTAGTCGCATGTAGCATTTTTGTAATTTCTTATTTGTCAATAACAATTTAAAAAAAAATGAATTATAAAATACACAAATTTTTTGTAAAGTTTGTGGCTCAAGTCATTGCTACTTACTGCGTGAACATTTTCTTGTTTCCTTTATCAATAGGTGATAAGTTGGAGAGAATGATAGATTTTTTTGTGGAGTTCTAAATGGAGGACAAAAATAAGTATCAATTTGCTTAGTTGGAAAAGTCTCACAATGAGAAATGAGTATGAAATGATGGGATTTTGACATTTATATGGCTTTAGTTTTGCTAAGGAAACTGATTTAGAAACTTGCAACTAACCATGATGGTATTGTAACTAATCTATTTAAAGCCAAATATTTCTCGAAGGGTGACTTTATGACGGGCTCACATGGGCTATAACCTTAGTTTTGTATGGCCTAGCATTCACTCTTCTTAGGTAATAGTTAATATAAGAACTATATGAAATATGGGAACAGTCAAAATATTAATTCGTGGTTGAGGGGCAGTAAAAACCTCTTTGTTCACTTAAATGTAATATTGACACTATTATTTTTCAAAATCACACAATATGGACTATAGATTTGTAGTCAAAATGACTAAAGATAATTTGTTTGTGAAAAAAAAAGTGTAGGAACACATGATTATCACCTAGAGAGTTTGAACCAATGGCCTTATTGGAGGCACTAATGTGGTTAGAAGAACTAGGTGTACATTGATTTATCATCGAATTAGATTGTAAAGTAGTGATATATGACATCAATGAAAACCTAAATGATGTAACACAATTTGATTTCATTTTGCAACGTTATACAATCGCTTTAAATCTATAAGATTAATTTCATTAGAATACAAACAAGCATTGTTGCTCACACCCTAGTTAAGGCATAAACACTAACTCTTAAATTTTTTAGTTTAGTCCAATATGTATCCCAAGTATTATTCTTTTGAAAATAAAATAATTATGTTCTTATTAAAAAACTTGTAATGCAAAATATAATAGACCATATATGGACATATGCTTTATGTTTTTTCTTTAAAACGTATATCAAACTTTTATTTTTTACGGAAGAACAAATATAAAACTTTAAATAAAAAGTTTATTGATTATGTACTCTTAGTGTAAAAAATTTCACATTGAAATTCAATCTCTAACTATTTATTCAGCGATTTTTTAATTATGACGGTTGTAATTATTTAGTAAGAGTTAAAATTAAATGTTATTATTTATTAAAACTAGTTTATACAGATAGCGCATGACCTATTTTCTCTTAAATAAAATAAACATTTATTTGATATAAAAAAATGTGTTTAAATAATTGATTTAATTTGTATACGCTGTGACTTTAAATAGTGTTTACACTGTCAATCAATCACAACTTTTAGATTATTAGAGATATTTAATTTTTATTATATTTATCTCTAAAGTTACGACCATAAGTAGTTGTGACATATTGAATTTAATCTTTTATTATAGGTTCGTTTGTTTAACATTTAAAAAAATAATTTTTATAATATTTTATCTTTTTAAAAAAAAAAAAATTTTTAATTTTAAATAAACATACCCTATATTTATCTCAAAAATCTGCAAAATTGTAAAACTAACTTTTTATTGTATGACAATGACAACTAAATTCTTAAGTACTAGTCTTCAATTTGTATTCTATAATTTTACAATTCAACTTTTGAATAGGATCAGTTTGAATTTAGAAACTGATCAATAGATTCAGTCTATTAAAAGAATTACTAAATTTTTTTGGGGTTCGGTTAACGGGATCGGAATAAATTTTTGTAGAAAATAATCGTATCTTAGTAGATTATATTTTGTTCCGTAGATTAGATGAATGTTCACAGATCCCATCAATGAATGAATGGAAGACCATATGTCCTTTACTTAGTAGTGCTACGCCAATTCTCCACTACGGTTCCATCAAAATTCACCACTATCCTTTTCTTTACGCCAAAATGTTACAAGCGTTCTGAATATTTCAATCCCAAAAAATTCGCACTTGCGGACAATGAGTCCGTTTGTTTTAGAAAATTTTTCATGGAAAAATATATTTTTTCACGCTAAAAATTATTTTATAGAGTTTGAAGATATTTGTTTTAAAATTTTTAAAAATGATTTTATTAAAAAATATATTTTTTTGTCTAAAAATGAAAAGCTAAACATAATAGCTTACCGCATTTGCCTCTTGAGATAGATGAGAGAGAAAAACGAAACACAAGTGAAAAACACGGAACTTAATAATGGTCATTTTTTCTCTTTCCACGACATTGTTAGTTTTCTCATTACATGCGATCTTCATCTAGGTTTTCATCCAGTAAGTTTTGTTTTCTTTTTCGATTTTTCTACATCGTTGTTTTTTTGGTTGTGTGTGTTTATTTATTGATTTTTTAGGATTATTCAATTACATTGATCAAATTTTAAAATGTGTCTACCAAATGGTCATTGTAGTTTAAAAAAAGGCATTTTTACAAAATTGTATATAAACAAGTTAAAAATTATTATTTTTTAAATATTTTTTATAATAGTAAACAAACGGGAGTTAAAAAATCATTTTTTTAAAAAATCTCTAAAAAATAATCTCTAAATTATTTAAAATAAAAGTTATTTTTATTTAAGCTCAAACAAACGCACCCAATATCCATGAATATCCTCTAATATTCGTAAAGATAAGATAAAATATGAGTATTATATGTACTTATAGTTACTCATTGTCATCCCTAATCAACACGTGCGGAGATTTCATGTCTAATCTTATTTTTAAGAGTTGATGTACAACAACGTCATATAATTATAACTCTCAGTCGTCCAATCTAGATAGAAAATTGAGATCGTTTCACCCAATAAAATTAATTATACGATTTTTATTGGAAAATTTGTAAAGTCTATCAACAAAAGACTTAAATGTGCCAACAAAGAAATAATGTCGAAAGTCTAAACAAAGTCAAACATTTTTAAATTGTATGACTATTGACAATGATGAAAGGTTCAAAAAGC
The DNA here is from genome assembly GCA_037974735.1 of Cicer chorassanicum. Lineage (NCBI taxonomy): Eukaryota > Viridiplantae > Streptophyta > Magnoliopsida > Fabales > Fabaceae > Cicer > Cicer chorassanicum. Next base: position 8,356,517 of record JBBPBP010009780.1, read on the forward strand.
AAAAATATGGATGTAAAATGTGCTTTGAAATATATAAATCGACAATAGTAAAAGTAGGATGTGTGTTGGCCGAGAAAGAGTATTTGATAGTTCGTCAAAAAAAAAAAGTCACAAATGTGATATATTATTTAAAATAGCATTTACTTATTTTACTTTGTTTATAAATAAGAGTTTTCGATAGAAAGTAAAATATTAGATACTTAATTTTTTTGAATCTACTGCTAAATCAAAAATATATTCAAACTTTTGATAACTTAAATATGTTTCTCAAATGTCTAAATTCTTTTAACTTTATGAAGTTTTAATGTTTCGAGCAATTTATATTACGTTGAAATTTCAATATTGTCATTTGTTTCATTTATTCTTACTTATAATTTTGTATCATAGTCATTCACTTTTATGTATCTATAATTATGTCAATTTAAAATTCATTCAATTTAAATTCTTGATCTTTATCTCAATTGTCATTTTTTTTTACCCTTAAACACTTTTAAAATTATCATTCACATATAAGATTGTCTATTAACTTGTTTGAACTTCCATAATAATTGAATTAAACATTTATTTGTATTTTGAATTTAATTGACTTTCTCTCTGACTAAAAATTGTTGTAACCAGTCTTATTTTAATTATATTAAAATAAACATATGATATAATATAATTAATTTAATATAATATTATAATTAAAATAAAATAAAATAAATATAATATTAACTACAATTATATTAGTATAAAATATTAATTAAAATAAATCTATTAC
>JBBPBP010009780.1:8361332-8377274 GCA_037974735.1 Cicer chorassanicum
TAATCTGAAAAATAATAAGAATTAATGTGCAAATTTTGAAATATATACAAACAATTTCCTAAAAAAATTAAAAAACATATAAAACCATTTGAATATTCATATTTTATAAGATAAAAAGAGAATTTTGATTTCTTTGGATTTAGGTGATGTTTGAAATTTCTTAAATTCAACTTTAACAAAATATATAATGAAATCTCATCACTTTAAAATATTTTTTAAATTTATTATCCAAACAAAATATTAATTTATATTGAAAAATGAAAATGATTGAAAAAAATTATATCTAAACACACTCTTAAAGATATTTATCGTTGTATTTCATTTAAAATAACAAAATGAGAGATTGTATAGAACAACATAACAAAAGATATCAGGACAAAAGTAGAAATCGGTTTCAGCTTGGCATGATTGATTTTTTTTTTTCAATGGCTTAATTATCTGAGAGTGATTTATGCCAATGAAAATGTTTATTCTTTTGATTATTTGATCCATTCATTGGTGTGCAGAAAGAGACTGGGAGTTGAGAAGTAAATATCAGTTTTTTTATTAATTGACCTGAAATTATGAAGTTATTTCGTTTTCTAAAGAAAAAACAATCACATGGTGCACATTTGTAAACTATCATTTTATTTCTTAAAAATATAAAACGTTGTCACGTTAACTGATTTATAAAAATTTAAATTAAATATTAAATTATTAAAACGTTAATTAATTTAGTTTTTGACGTTATAATAATTAAAAATTATTTTGACAATAAATTATACATTTAAGAACTTTAATGATAGTAAATTGTATTTTTAAGGATTATTGTAATTATTCGATGACTAATTTGAAGTTATAACAGACTTAAGGATTAAAATGACAATATTCTATACTTTTAAAAATAAAAATCATTGATATAAAAAAAATAAACAATGTTGAATGATATAAAAAATAAACAATGTCAAATGGTATAAAAAAAAATAATGAGCACTTCATTAAATTTATAAATAAAAATATTTTTTTGTTAAAATAACATATAAAATATTTAAATAGTTGTCTATGCATGTTGGCTCGACATGTTTAATTTATTTTACATAAATCTACACGTTAAAAGGATCCTATTGACCTGCAGTAAAACATGTTGATTGAAGTATAACCTTTTGCACTCGATTTTTGCTTAAAAAAACTTAATTATTTAAAAAATATAACCTAATGTCTTTAGAGAAAAAAATAGTTTTATTATTGAACTCAGGCGCTATATTATTGATGGATTAGCTCTAATACCATTCGACTTTTTTTTTTTTTTTTTGAAACAATCAAATGATATATTATTGATAGATTATTTCTACTATTGATGGATAAGCTTTAAGACGTGCAAAGAATAGGAATAAACAAAGGTAAAAGAGCTAACAAAACTCAACTTGACAACAAAACAGACAAAGTTCAGAGAATAATACCTCATCTACACTCCAAAAACAACCAAAACTCCCCACAAAAAACTAGATCAAGCAATGAATTGGGTTAGACCACCATTGATAAAAGTTATACTCGATAGCATTTCTTTTATAATGAAGCCAACACCAACAAACTAGTTTAACACGTTATGTCATTTTAATATGTTGCACTTTTCTTGTCTGCATATAATATGATTCATCCTTTTCCATATAGCTTAAATGCACGCTAACCAAAGAAGATTGAAAAAAGTATTGATCTTTTCTATCAAGCACGACATTAGACAAAGAATCCTCAATATTCAACCATGTAGGAATGTTTCACCAAATCGAACCAAAAAAATGTGAATAAAAAATAGACATTGAGCAGTTTTTTCAAGTCAACACCAACTCACACATAAGCTGAAAGAGGTAACTAAAATGCCTCTTTTTAGCAAATTGTCTTTCATAGGCAACCGATTGTGCAAGCACCTCAAAAACAAGAGTGACATCTTTAGTGGTACCAATTTATTCAAAAAATGTCACAAAAAGGAGAGCAATTTACAAAAGAGTTCTACATCAATCTTTGATATGCATATTTCAGATATTATACTTTGCACATCGTACTTTTCTATTGCCACAAATCCTCAACTCGTTCATGCAAATAAACATTAATAAACAACAAAGCAGACTCTTCCACCAACTCTTCTTCCCATTGAAACAGACTACGACGCCACTCCCATTCATCTCTCCCCAACTTCTCACCCTAATATAAACATATCTACCATTATTATAAATTTATCACGCACCATTCCAAACAATCGGCCAAACCTAAATCATAATGGTCCGCCTTCCAACCAAGGACCATACATTTAACCTAGTATTCACACCATTACCCACTTTACTTACTAAGTTATCCGAGAACCATTATTCCCGAATAATCCCACCTCCAACCTCGCGACACATAATATCCTTCCACCACGATGAATCTCAAAAAGTTTCACATTTCACTATCCGATTCAAATAACGATACTTACAAAAAAGAACTTTAAATCACAACCCACCTGTATCCATTTTAAGCCTCCAACACCATTTACCCAAAAGCGCCACATTGAACACACACATATTACACGTACAAATCCCACCTTGCTCACGACAAATTTTATCCCATTTGACCCAATGAACCTTGCAGACCTCCTCACTACCCCATAAAAAATATTTAAAAAAAGATTCAATTTTTGAGATAGTACCTGAAGGAGCCTTGAAGAAAGAAAGAAAATAAATTGGCAACACAGTCAGGACAACTATAATGAGAACAAATTGCGGTTCCTCCATCTAGATAACCTTCTTCGAATTTTTTTAATCACACGTTTCCAAAAGGATAACTTCCTCAAATTGTCACCATTAGGTAATCCAAGATATTTAAACTAAACCTTCCCAATTTTGCAATTTAATAACTTGGTTGCCTTCGCAAGCTGTGACACATTAACATTCTCACCAACCAGAAGACTTTTGTGAAAATGAACCTTCAAACTTGAAGCCAATTCAAAAAGCATTAGGTTTTCCTTAATAGATATGATATTAGACCATTTCTTCTCACTCATGATAAGTGTATCACCGCAAACTACAAGTAGAAGACTCTGAAATCAGAGTCGTCACCCACATTATAACGAGAGAACAACCTGACTTCCACCTAAGAACTCAATTGGGAACTTAGTCCTTCAATAGTCAAAGTAAGAAGAAAAAAAAAACAAGGATAATGCGGACCCTCTGCCTAAGGCCCTGTTTCAAAGAAAACTCATTTGTTGGGCACCAATTGACCAAAATCGACGTTGAAGCTGAGCACAGACACTCCAATATCCAACACCTCTATTTTACTAGAAAATTCATAGATGTCAACACCATTTATAAATAATCCCACTCCACCTAATCATAAGTCTTCTCAAAATCAACTTTGAGCAATATTAACTTCATTTATCTCTTTTGTGCTTCATCCACAACTTCATTAGCTACCAAAATACCATCTAAAATCTATCTACTCTTAACAAAGATAGATTTATTTTTAAAAATTATATTTTCAATTACACTTTTCAATCGATTAGCCAAAACCTTAAATAAAACTTCCTATGTACAATTAAAAAGTTATATAAGACGAAAGTTATTTAGCTATTAAAGATTTTATTTCTTGATGAAAGTACAATTAAACCCTTCACCACCCCTTTCCACATTTTCTTATTTCTTATAGCATGTCAGCCTTATCCAATTCATAGTAACTTGATGCCTGTATCGAAATTTATATCAGTAAACAAAAGTAACTAGTGACAGGACAAATTAATACTGCACAAGTTGTGACAAAATTTCAACATAGCCGACCATAAAAATATCTTCTAATAAGCAAAAAAGTACTCCATAATACTGCTTAATAGTGAATATTGTGGTCATTAATCATAATCATCCTAAGAAAAAGGTGAATATATATAATGTAATTACAAAACAATTCGTGATCATAAGAGTAAGTACCATTTTAATTTATTTTTAATTACAAAATAAAATAAAATATTTTGAAAATTATATTTCAAAATAGATCAAATAGAATTAATATGTTTAAATTAAATTTTAAAAAAAGTATATTAATTTTCTTTTAGCATTTTTATTTATATTTTATGACAAATAAAATATCAAATAAAGCATACAATTGAAAATTAAAAATGATATTTTTTAGGGACAAAGATTTTTGTACAATTTTAGTGGCGTTGAATTTAATTGACTTGGTGGAACAGTAGAAGTGGTGACTTTCTTTTCCTTCCTATAATAATATGTTTGGGTCAAAAAATCCAACAAGCACTCTTTCATTCTTATTCCACACGCACACCACCATTGACCACAATGCAACCCGCTTTCGCACGTGTGTGTTGACTACGAATTTCTGCTTCACGCGGTTGACCCCACCGTCAACATTGCTATGCGGTTTCCTTTTGTTTCATTTTTTTTAAATGGTCATGCATCATAAATGTAAATAATTTTACATTAACATGTTGATATTAAGTGATAACGTTTTTTTTTTTTACATCACCTGTGTTTCATTTTATTTACTTTATCTTATTAGTATTGTATTATGATCGATTGTATCAAATATTTTTAATAATATAATGATGGTAATGGATTAATTGTGTAAAACTATTTTACACTTACTATGTATATAAACTAAAAAGTATGGAAGCTATTTTTTTTTCTTTTAAATTTACTTTAAAAACGTATGCTTTTGGATCTCAAATGAAAATCATACATACAGTTAATTTGAAATATTGCAAAATTTGATTTTAGACGTGTAGTATATATATATAATGAAAATTTAATATTAAAATTAATATTCACGAATTAAAAAATAATATAACGAATAATTGTCATATTTAGTTTTATTTTTTATGTTCATCAAATCAAATTCTAAAACAAATTAAGTAACAGTACATTGAATTTTCTGTAAATTAATTAGTTTAATTTTTTAACATAAGTAAACAAAATTTGAGGGAAAATAAGTAAATTAAACAAATTAATTTTTTGTCAGAAAAAAAAAATTATCTGAGTTGAATTTAATTCGATTTGTTATGGACTGGCCCAAATATATATAGCCTACCCCGTAGCAGCCGAATTTGAATCCACCTTCGTAATTAGAATCAAACAGAAAAAGAGGTACATAAAGAACTAATTAAATAATTGGTTAATCACGTGATTACGGAGTAACATACATATATTACTAGTAATAATAATTCACAGGTGTTTTGGTACGGTTAGGTTAAGAATCATCAACAAAGATTATATAAAAATTAACAAATTAAGTTGATGACTCAGTACACAAAATGCTGTCTAAATATATATTTAATTTTTTATCAAAATAATCCAAAGCTACATGACAAATTGAACTGCTTATATTGTCTGTTAGTAGACTTCAAAAGTAGAAAACGACACATTAAATTTTTAAAAATGATATATTTTATTTTATATAGTAATAGAGGCAAGTTGCAGCCGGAAAGACGAATTATTGAATTGAATAATGAGATACAATACAACAATAATTAAAGAGACAAAGGCAAGTTACATGCTTCTTTTTGGGGCATAATAATGAAAATTTTACTATTTTGGCCATGTAGTTATTTGGTTATGAATTGAAAGGGACCCTATAAAATAAAAATCCATAAAGGTAGAAGCAAGTCATGGCATGGGTCACACTTTGGATAACTATGATGACTAGTAGTGGAACCAAAATCTAGTAATTAAATTAACATAAGATGCATTAAGAACATAATTTTAAATTCCATATAATAAAAATAGAAGATAGTTGTACCTGGACCAAAAACATACGTGAAAGCGAAAGATATATTTATATGGACGAAATATTTAATTGTAATTTTTTTATGACGCTATTTATGTAAAAGTGTTGATAAATTAAATATATTAATATTTTTCTTATAAATAAGAATATATTAAATAAATTCAGCGAATGCAGACATTTGATTTCAAGAGGAATGGGTTTACTGGATAGGACAGTGCAAGTTGCAGAGACTTTGAAATTTGTCACTGACTCACTTTCCCTTATTTATTTTTTGTGTTTGGCGTTTTAGCTCCGTCAACACTGCGTAATCGTTACTGCTTGCATTTTTGGTAGTTGAATGAAATGACTCGTTCTTGTACCATACATTATCATTAGTAGTATTCAAATGAGAGTTTTTTTTTTAAATAAAAAAATTCTCGTACTTCACAACATTGATTTAATGTTTTATATAATTGAATTGTATTTTACATTATTTAAAATATATTAAATTGATATTATTTTTAGTTTAAAAATATAATAGAAGGATCTAAATTTTTTCGACTTTTAAAACAGATGAACCAATTTCATGAATTGGTAAAAAATAGAGTATCAACTATCAAAACTGCAATTAAACATAAAGTTTTTTATTAAAATATATAGTGTTCAACTCACTTGTACAATTGCTCTTAATCTATGTAATAATTTCCAAAGCAACTCATAACCCATCATTATGAAATCAAAATACCAATTAATAATATTTAAATCAAAAATTGAGTCAAATTTTGGATTATTAATAAATATTTAATGCAGAAGTATACATGTGTAGGGACATTTTGGCCCCTAGAAAACACACGGGACAAATTAGTCCCTAATAAAAAAAAAGTTTTTGTCTTTAAAAAAAATAATCTGAGACGCGTTAGCTCTTTTGTCAATTATTTTAAAAGGTTTTTTTTTTATTTGTTTTTGAATTGTGTCAATCGAAATGTCATATAATGGTCTGCAAAACGAAAACAAATCATCGCATAAAGAAAAGAAACCGCAATTTAAAAACAAAAACACAAAAAGAAAAAACTAAAAAATGGCAATAGAATTATCTCAAACTGAAAATTGTCTGAAAAATCATTTCTATATCAAATGCCAGCTTTTCCTTATCATCTTATGTTTTTGTTAAAGGCAACATAAAAAGTTCATAAACATCTTTAATAACTTAATAGTATACATCATTATATTCCATATACTTCAATGACATATTATGGTTAGAGATTAAATGGTCTTAGTTTATTTTTATTAAAGATTAAAAATTGTATTTTTTGTCAAAGACTAATGTATCCCACATGTTTATGTTGTTTAGAGATCAAAATATCCATTTTTTCTGGTATAAATAGATGAATTGCAATTCCTAGTACTATAGAAAAGTATAGTATGGAAATTGCATTGATAATAAAAATCAATTACATTAAGGATGCATACAAAATAAGAATCATACATTTTGTCAATTTATACTTCCCTAAAACACATTCCTTTTTAGGGTAAAACACCTTGTATTTGAACATAGTAAAAATACAAAGAAACAGGAGTTTCAATTGTGTTAGATTATTATTTTTATTCAAAATACTATTATGAAAACTATTCTTAAGCAATGAGTTCTAGAATCCTTTTTTTTTATAAGAAACCCTCTGTTTTATTAAAAACTTTTAAAACAAGGAAGCAAGCAAGGATAGAAATAAACACAATGATTTATATTCATTACTATTGCAAATATTATTTAATAGGTACTACATTTATTACTATTATATATTCCCTCGGATTTCAAACATGAATGAAAGTATATAAATAAAAATAAATGTATTTAGTCCAAAATTTAAATCAAATACATTAATAATCATGTAATATATATTCAAGACCAGATGAAGTATATATATATTATTTAACTATTTTATTACAAACATTACATTATTTCGAGTGAAATTAAAATCAAATTTTTTAAGCAATGTCTCAAGTTTAAGTGTTATAAATAAAAAAGAAAAATATAGTTGGGAGATAATGTTCTATTAAAATTGATCAATTAACATCTTTAATGCAGACTAAGTCGATGAGTATTTCACACTAATCAAAGGTACTATTCACACATTACTATAACACTTATCAAAGATAAATAGTAATTACTATTTTTTGTATTTGATTTATTGATTTTATTTATTACTTTGTTATCATGAATATATCATCAATTGGTAATGATCTAACAGTTCACAATTAAACAAACATCAAACATAAATTACTCTTATCACTCGTTATCATCAAAATTCATTATAAGTAACTATTTTTGGGCCATCTTGATTGGAGGAGTTATTTGTTACCATAAATGACAATGATTCCATTTATATTATTATCACTCCTTAATTAACGAGGCAGGAAATCGATTTTCAACACTATCCTTCAGTCATACAACATTAGTCAACCTCTCGTGATACTTTTTTTATATAATGTTATATAGTACAGGTTAAAATTTTAAATTAAAAAAATGTTTAATTGTAGTTTTAGTCTCCCTATTTATACTGATTCAGGAAATCGGTCCCCCTATTTTAAAAGTCGATAGTTTTGGTCCTCTCTCAGATTTTAAAACTAAAAAATGACGATTTGATATATTTTAAATGACGTGACATACAATTCTATGATATAAAATCATCTAGATCCATTAATTATTCATTTGTCATTAATTAAATTAAAAATACAAAAAAAATTCGAAGTTGAAAGTTAAATTTTTATGACGTTTTATTCCAATTTCATGGGTGATAATCACTCTACACCATCGTATCATATGTGATGTTATTTAAAACATCTCACATCATCATTTGTTAGGTAAAAAATCAGAGGGAGGGACCAAAATTGTCAACTTTTAAAATAAGGGGACCAATTTCGTGAATCAATATAAATAAGGGGACTAAAACTGCAATTAAACCTTAGAAAAATTAATCATATAGTTGAAATAGTTAATCCAATTAAAAGCTGACACATATAACTCATTTCCTTTTGTTATTTTTTTTTATTGTAACAATAAATACACATTTGTTTAGTAAAATGATCTACAAATTTGAATTTTAGAATGCATATACTAAGAATAACGAAAACACGCACTATATACTAGAGTAGAGTCGTCTTAAATATTTTTGTAAACCCTATTATAATCTAAAAAAATTAGAAGTGCAATTTTAATAATTAAAAAAAAAGTAAAATAAATTTTAGTCTCTATAAAATTGTCAAATTTTATTTTTAGTTCTTTTAAAAAAATTATCAATTTTTTATTTACTAATTATATGTACTTCCTATAAACTCAAAATAGAGACTAAAATTAAATAAAAAAAGTTTTAGAAACTAAACTTGAAACATTATAATTTTATATGAATTAAAAATATATTCAACAAAAAAAAGTTTACCCTCACCCTCATTTTATTATATTATAAAAATTTAAAATCCTCACCAATTGAGGGTATGTGCTATTGGACCATATACACAACTCAATAGCCAACCCTTAGTATAGAAAACACTAGAATAAATAAATGTACAATATAAATGTAAAATAAAACAAATAAATTTGGAAGTACCATAATGAAGCAACATGAATGGTTGAAATAAACTCATGCTCATCTGAACACATGAACAAAAAAGCGTACATGCATGACAATGATTTGCAACATGAACAACATGAAATAAAACTCATGATGCTTATCGGTTGATGTAAGTTATTCTCCGATGAAAAAATAATATTATGTGACAAAATCATGAAACTTATTTAAAACATGATAATTTTTATGATCTTGAAGTGAAATTCTATTTGAAGAATTAAATGTTATCAAATAGTTAAGTTTGAACAATTGAATTCAAATCAAGTTTTATAACGTTGAGTTTTCTAAAAATAGTTCATTGTTTTCCTAATATATAGATAACTTATAGAATAACATTAATTATATGTGTTACTAGTGCATCTGCTGAGAGGAATTTTTCTAAATTGAAATTTTTAAAATTTTATTTGCAATCTACAATGTCACAAAATATATTAAATATTTTTTCCTTGATTTGAATTGAAAATGATTTTTAAAGAATCTTGATTATAAACAAATTAATGATTAATTATTTTATGGCAAAAAATACAAGGTGGACAATATTCAAATATTAATATGTTATGAATGTTGTTGTCAGCATTAGTTGTTACTACTACATATTCAAGTTGATAGATACACGTAAAAATAATTTTGATTTTGATTTAATATAAACTTTTTCATTGCTAATGTAATCTTTACTTTTAATTATGTTAAAGACGATCTGCATTTGATTATACATATTATAAAAATATGATACTAAATTCATGACTTTACTAGACATTCAAAATTTTAGAGACAACTTTAGAAAATAATAGTACTACTACTTTGAAGACGAAGATCGGGTGTTTACACAAATTTCATGCTATCATGTGATATAAAATCAAACAAAATACTATATCTAATTTCAATTATAAACGAAAGTGTGGTTAATAAAAGTAATTGTATTTAATATAAATTTTATACTAAATATATCGAATGTACTTTTATTTATATATATGTGTGAAACTTTATAAATTTTGGTATATTCCAACTGCCCTTGAAAAAGTGCATGGCTCTAAAAGAAATGTAATAATGAATGGCAAGACTAAAATTGATAGTTGAAGGGGAAAAAATAAAACATTGTAAAATAATAGATACTGTATATGTTTTGGCTGGTTATGATTTGATCACGTGTAATAACTAATACTGCAATAATGAAAGAATGGAATTTCTCGATTCGTTGTCGGAAACTTATGGATAGTTTGTGACACGAAGGGTGCCTATTATTTGTGTGTCTATTATTATTTACATTAAAATATTTTTTATTATGTATTTATAATATTAATAATATATTAATATTTAATAAAAATATTATTTTTTATATATTTTTTAAAAATAAATATAAAATAATTAAATAACTCAACTATTTTAAAATATAGAAAATACTATTTATTTCGTGAGACAAAATTTTCTACTATTTTTTAAGCAAAGCTTTGGAGGGCCATGTTACACAAAACTAGGCACAATGATACAGATCAGCGTATAATTGAACAACTTTTTTTCTCATTACAAGGTGTTTAGTATTCAAAAATCATATTAAATTTTATTTAAGAATAATATTTTCACTGGATAAATTAGGTTAAGATATATCCATAAAATTTAATTTAATTGATAAATATCTATGTCGCTAAACTAAATAATATATTTTGAATTTAAATAATCGAATTTAAAACCTAAGAGTTGTATGACACTCTTTACTATTTCATCTAAATCAAAGAAACAAAAATAAAAATATTGGATTAAGTTACTAATAACTTGGAGAAAAGAAAATTCAAAAGTCCGTCAGTACATTTGCATTTCATTATTATGAATAATTCTTTATTTTTATATTGTATATAATATATTTGCACTCATAAAAAATTGGAGCAGCAAACATGAATACTTATTAGGATTTCGTATCATTGGAAAATGTCACATTCATATATTTGAGACATCAATAATCAATAATCGTTGAATTATAATTAAACGGTTTAAAAATATATGTATATTTATGTTTGAGAAGAAATCAAAATATTGAATTTAAGATTTAAATCTTCTAATCTTAATCGATCATTGATGTCACAGATGAGTAGTGTAGCTTATTTTTCCAACTATAGAGAATTCAAAAGACATGGATATCTATATTTTATACAATCAAAAAAATTAAAACCACTTATGTAAGTGCTTTTATAAGTATTTTTGACAAAAGTCAAACATTATTAATGATTTAACGATTGTGATTGATTGATTGTGTAAAAAAAAATTACATTAATAATATATATAAATTAAATTAATTAATTTATCCAACTTATAATTCTTTTTTATTGTTTTGAAAAAGTTTCGCCACATAATTCTAAATATGGATGAAGAAATGTAAAACCTAACGAATATCATCATGATTTGTACATTATTACTTATTAGCCACATAGAAAATCATGAATGACAATATCTCACGACCCGGGGCAATAGTTTTCAGGAGTTAACTTTTAGTTTAGATAGAAACATTTTGAAAAAAGAAAATATGAAATGATTTTATCAAGTGATGATTAGTAAAAAAAATGGGTGCAAATAATAGCACCTATACTTTATTAGTCATATAAATAATTATCATAAAATGAGCTTGGTTTAGCAATAAGCCCAACTCGTAGTGAGCTTCTTCTTTAGTTTTGGGCCTAAAGACTTATAACGGTTGAAAATTTGATCCCGTACCCCCACTTTTATCTTTATACCCTCACAATTTTTTGAAAAAGTCAAAAATACCCTCATTTTTTTTTATAAAATCTGCTTTCATTTCCGGATAACTATTTACAAGTTTTCCGGTACAGAATGATGTTTCTGGAAAACTAAAAAAAAGATTTCCGGTATAGAAGGGAAAAACGTGTGTACCGGAAAACTTTCTCCAACTTTTCCGGTACAGAACGTGTTTTCGGAAAACTTTATAAACAATTTTTCCGGTACACACCCTTATTTTTTAAAAAAAATTAAATTTTTTTTTAGGTCACTTAAAAAATTATTGAAATTTTTGGGTGATCACACATGTGGTAATGAAGCTTAGCGCGTGCAATAACTTTGCCGTCTTTACCTCTATCCCTACCCCTAAAAAAATATAGTTAAAATTAAATAAATTAATTAAATACTAATATAATAAAAAAAATTAAAATAAAAAAAATCTGAAACTACCGGAAAAGTCACTAACAAGTTTAATAGTAGTTCATTATTTCCGGAAAACTTTATAAACAAGTTTTTCGGTACAGACCCTTATTTTTTAAAAAAAAAATTAATTTTTTTTTAGTTCACCTAAAAAGTTATTGAAAATTTTGGGGTTATCGTGGACATAATGAAGCTTAGCCCGTGCAATAACTTTGCCGTGTTTACCTCTATCCCTACCCCTAAAAAAATATAGTTAAAATTAAATAAATTAATTAAATACTAATATAATAAAAAAAAAAAAATGAAATTTGCCGTGTTTACCTCTATCCCTACCCCTAAAAAAATATAGTTAAAATTAAATAAATTAATTAAATACTAATATAATAAAAAAAAATGAAACTACTGGAAAAGTCACTAACAAGTTTTCCTGTAGTTTATTATTTCTGGAAAACTTAAAAAAAGTTTTACCGAACCGGAATTTTTTTTTCAAGTTTTCCGTAGTGGTGTTCTGTACCGGAAAACTTGAAAAAAGTTTTCCAATAAAAATGAAATTTTTGATGTAATATATACAAAGATATTATGGTATTTTGACTGATTTTTTCGGGGTATAGAGTTAATTGCGGGGGTACGGAGTCAAATTTTCATAATGATTATATATAAGTTTTCAGGTTGGACCTCTAACTGGCCTATACAATTTGTACCCCTTGCTATGGACAATCTAGAAAGGTGGTGTTGTGCCCTATAAGTTATATCTACGACTTCTACTTAAAAAAAAAATTAAAATATTGTTTTACTCTTTTTCATTTTAATATTGTCATTGTCCAGTTTCTATTTACAATTTAATCCAAAAAAAATTGAATTGTTTCTTTTTTAAAACTCAAATTTCAATTTTCAAAATGCATGAGTTTTTTTTAAAAACCAAATAGGTTTCGATAATTTAAATTTTAAATTTTCCAATTCTTTGCGAGATGACATGCCAAATGTAAATAATGTTTGAAACAATTAAAAAAATAGGGAAACCAAATGTGAAGTTAAAAAAACCTTCCCTCTAACCCATATTTCGTTGCTATTATACATAAGATTACTAATAGCGGTGTTATATAGTACGACAAACACTTTTAAGAAAAATTACTAAGATTAAAATTTTAAGTCGAGAAAACTAACCATACATCTTAGTAATTGGTTGAAATAGTCAAATTAATTAAAAGATGACACATATGTTTTCTTATCTTTGGTTGATACTTTTCATCGTAATAATTAACATTTTTCAATTATTAATTGGAATAAGTCTATAAGTTGACATTTAATGTAATTTGATATCCCCTTTCTCTCAAGGGGGGCATCATGTGATTTTCTACATTATATCTCAATTCTTCTACTTATTTATCCATCCAGCATGTAATTATGCGACCAAGTCTATAAAACTATGAAGGTTAATCTTTTAAGATGGTGATGTCTGCTCCTATTCGTAGCTATTCAATAATGTGAATATGTAATAGTATTCGAATCTAATTTATATATACCATCAGTGTTAAGAGTTTTTACATTGTCAAACAATCACAATCGTTATATCATTAATAATATTTAATTTTTATGATAAAGTTATTCACATGATTAATCATAATTTACTAATTATGTAAAAATATTTACACCGACAATACTTAAAAATTAAACTTGTTGTATTTGGCCAATCGTCTAGGAATCATCCTGAAGTTTTTACTAGTAGAATAAAATTATAAGAGATTGGGAGTCTGCATTGAGATTTTAAGCCCAACTTTTCATTGGGCTAGTAGTGCCTAGTTTTCTTTGTACATTTTCCAAGCCTAGTGTCTTTTCTTGATACAAGTTCAAGCCATGTTTTATTTTTTTATCAAAAAATCTACACTTTTATTATTATGATTCATAGCTCAACCTGGTACAAGTAGTACCAATACAGATAAAACATCATTCTATAGAACATCATCAAACTCTCTTTACATATCTATCCCATGTATGAAGTTTCAAATCCTCAACTACTATTAAATACATCATAATATTACCAATTATCTATGTAGAATTACCCACTAATGATAAGGTCCAGTTAAAAAATTCACATTACTCCTCCTTAACCTATCTATCCCACCAAACTTATTAAGGTACCCTATTTTCCAAATCATACTTATTTACTAGTTCTATGTACAATAAACTCACTTTTTCATATGCTATCCTCCATATTCATTTCCCAAATAAAACTAAATTATATATTCTATGAGGTTTTTGACTCCAAACCCTCTCATTCAACTATATAAACTTTTATCTCATTTTACCAAATTAATTTTCTTCTCTTTCTTTCTTCCCTGAAAATAATCTTTTAAACAAAAGTTGAAGGTAAAAAATATAGAATTTAATTATTATACAATGTCTATATAAAAAGTTGTATATTATCAGCAAATCATAATCATACATGTAAATGACTTTAAAAGTGATTTTAATAAAAATTAAACATCATTAACGATTTAACGGTTGTAATTGACTGACGATCTAAAAAAAATTTACACTGATAAAATATATAAATTAAATTAAAAAATATATGCAAGGAAAGCTTAAAAGGAGAAAGTAAATTAATTGATAACGCAAACAAGATTGATTTTATTAGAACAACCTATTTACCAATCGACAAATTTCTATTCGGCCATTAAGACAAGCACGTCCTCAAAACATCAATTATTAGTTGTCGCGTAGATATCCTTCTAGTTCTAGGATTTGCACCAATGAAAAATCCTAAATATTTGAGTGGTGTGTTGTCGGTCTTACAATTCAAGAGATTTCTTTCGATAATCGTTAGGACTTATTCATTCCAATTAATAAGTTTCTAAAAAAGTTGACCCCAAGGCATGATACTGCTTCGAATAACTACAAGACAACCTTAATAACTCCTACATTTCCACCAACTTTTCTCTGGAATGATCAACTAAGGCAATCACCATAATTAATAAAAACCACGTATTTTTATATAAAGTTAATATTGACGAATATAATGACATATAAAATATTAAAAATTAATGTCAAAATTTAAAGATATGGATAATTTATATGATAGTATGTAATTTTAAATTTAACGGTTGATAAAAAAAAACAATTTATCACATATAATGGTATTGAAAGTGTAACTGTGTGTATAACTTTAGGGGTAATTTGTTTTGTTCAAGTGAGCTTTGCAATCGCCGCCTCCTCTAAAAAAATTTAGGTTATTTCTTCTTCTTCATCCATGAGAGAGATTTAGTTTATGATCATTTTCTTGTTTAGAATCACCTCCCCAAATCTGTCATTTTGCCTAAATAAGTTATTTTTATACGTATTTAGTTTTTCTTTCATATTTTTCAGTGATTTCTTCGTATGAATGGTATATTGTTTATATTCTTGTTTTAGTGTAGCGTGGTTTTTTTTTTTTTTTTTTTTTTTTTTTTTTTTTTTT
>JBBPBP010009780.1:8386449-8400462 GCA_037974735.1 Cicer chorassanicum
ATATGCCTCTAAACTTAATTTATCTAAACTCATTAATTAGAAAATGGAAAATAAATGACGTTAATAATTATTTTACAACTGTTTTGAGAGAATTTACACTTTGTTCCTTGATACGTCATTAACATGTCTCAAATACGTAACATAAGTGGTTTTTCTATTTTGATGTCAATGGTAATTTCATTAAACAAAGTTCTGACAACAAATTAGAAGTTAAGACAATATAAATACAAATCGGAGTCTATTCAATCCACATACAATTCGGATTATAAATATCATATTTAGCTAAATAATGAGCAATTTGGTTGGTATTATGTCTAACATGTAAAAAAAATTAAATTATGAAAGCAAACATTAAAATTAATACAATCTTCAATAATAGAACCAACATAGGTGGGAGATTGTTGACGAGCGTTCAACGTCGCGACCACCTTTGACGCATCTCATTCCGCTATAAATTTCAAGAAAGATATATCTTTAATAAATTCCAAACACTTCTACATAGTTAAAACTTCTGCTACCATTGAATCTGGTAATGAAATGACTTACCAGCAACAACTACTTCATTTGTCCCAATCTATCGGACCTATTGCATCAACATTAAGCTTATAACAACCACTAAATGAAGGTGTCCAATGAACATCAGATATAGGCAAACTGAGACCTC
This sequence comes from Cicer chorassanicum, assembly GCA_037974735.1. Classification (NCBI taxonomy): domain Eukaryota; kingdom Viridiplantae; phylum Streptophyta; class Magnoliopsida; order Fabales; family Fabaceae; genus Cicer; species Cicer chorassanicum. Next base: position 8,387,114 of record JBBPBP010009780.1, read on the forward strand.
CACTTAACACCTCCAATAACATTGCACTAGCACTATCAAAATTAACAATAGATTTGTGTGTCTTTTGAACAATAGTAGCCGTATCAATATTAGTCCCCTCGAAACATTTTTTATTTCTAGCCCCCCATATTTCATAACACAACGCCAACACATGTACAATCATATTCTCATTTGCATCAATAATATTTCTTTCCAACCACTCGTGAAATGGTGCGTACCTGAAATCATGTGTATTGAATACCAGACCTAAAGGAGAAGCAACCCATACATGCTTTGACCAAGGACACTCCATAAAGAGATATGAAATTGTCCCATTATGTTTCTCAAAATAACACACAATTGATTCCTCTTTTAAAAAGGTCATTTTTTACTGATATTTTCGTATGTAGAATTCTCCAAGCAAAATGAGTGTGTTTTGGGATATTTTTTATTTTCCGCACTTGTTGATCAATATCATGTGCTGAATTATGAGAGGCAAATACCTCACACCTTGCCTTTATAAAATGATACGAACTCTTCACTAAAAACTAGTAAATCGTTAAACACCCCACACAAACTCATCTTGTAGTTGAAAGAAAGAAAGTGGAAACTAAAGAATTTGTTGAGCTTCAAAGAGAAGACAAACTTCATTAATTAAGGGGGCATTCCAGTATTGAATATCGTGATGTATGAGATCAAAGACAAACATAATATCAAAATTAGAAGTTTTAGGAGACTAATTATTGTGACTATTTTGATAATGAAGCCAATTATCATCTCATACACAAATTTGATGACTATCCCTACTCCCCAAATACCAGTTTTCTCAATAACATCTATATGAGCTTGCAAAATGTTTCTCCATGTATAACTTGGGCAATAACCAATTGAAAATCTCAACAAATTGCTCCTAGAAAAATACATTGCTTTCAGACATTATGAGATCAATAAATCGTCATTATGCATGACACGTCACTCTTGTTTAGACAACATTGCAAGGTTGAAACCATGGAATCTTCTAAAGCTCATACCCCTTTCTTTTTTTCCTTACATAATGTCTTCCAATTAATCTAATGAATTCTACGTTCACCTTGTTTGATGCCCTACCAAAACTTATAAATCATGCTTTCAATGTGCTCACAAAAACGTATCGGAAGTAGAAAGCAACTCATCATATGTAAGAATTGTTTGAGCCACTACTTTGATCAAAACTTCTCTCACTGCAGTTAATAAAAATCATTCTTTCCAACCCATGAAAGTGAGATATTTATCTCGTAGGAGCTTTTTGAACACTTCAATTGTCTGTGGGTTTCCAAGCCCATGACAATTCCAAATTATGCAACTCATTATCTTCGATAGTTTTAAAAACTCCTCATTAAAAGGGAAAAAAACAAGACACTTTATTGAAAGGAAAAACAAAACCTCCGTAATAAAAGATAAAACCAAAATTCCTTATCATAATTTTTTTTCATCACAAATCGATGTACCCAAAAGCTAAGTACAAAAGCACTCAAAAGAAACAATTCAATAAAAAGTACTCTTCACGAGCAATTTACCAAAGAGGTTAAAGGTATCTTTAAATTTCAAATGACGAACAATCTATGATTTGACACTTACTCGATATGAAGTGGGGACATATCGTCCGATGAAGGTTAACATTTGTTTTTTTGCACTGTTGATGGATAGTTACTTCGATGTTGAACCAAAATTATTTTTCTAAAGCAAGAATAAGTATAACAATACATATATAACCTAACTTTTCAACATAAGTGGTTAAAAAACTTAAATGACTATAAAAAAAATATCTAAAATTCAAATGTTAATTCCTAACATATTATACTACAATAACAAAAATATTGGTTTATCAATTTAAATGTATTGTTAATCTTCATATTTTAATGAAATCGTAATTTTAGTCTCTTTATTTTAAAAGTCGAGAATTTAAATGTTTCACAATTTTTAGGATTTTCATCTTAATAAATGACACGTAATTATATTTTATGAGTCAAAATATACATTAATTGATCATAAAATATCATTTTACTTCATTAATTAAGAAATCACATCATCAAAATTAAACTCTAATGTGGATGCCAGAAAAAATCTTAAAAATTATAAAATACATAGACTAAATTTTAAGATTTTCATATAAGGAAACTAAATCCATAGTTTACTAAAAATATTAAGATGAAATTTGCTTTTAATTTTTTCTAAAAGAAAAATAGAATGTGAGGTGAATGGAAAATCATGATCCAAACACCTAATAAAATCCTAGTGAATTAATGCCACACGGTTTCACTTTGGGGGCCACACATGCATAACAAGAACATGGCATGTGCTAAGTGACCAAGCTGGATTTGGTTCAACTTTTAATCACTTACACACACTGAACTTGGCTTTCCAATTTCTAAGAACATGCAGATGGCACCTTCAATTAAATTTTGGATAATGTATATACCGATTGTGTATATCTCTTGTTCTTAACACTTTTCTCTTTTAAACGTGTTTTTGGGAATAAAGGAAAGAATTCCGTGCCAATAGATGCGACGCGACAGACATACGCACACGAATGACGAAGGTACAGTTTCCTTTTTCGCTTTTTTTCAATAAATAAACAAATCTTTCTTTCGGTTTTTATTTATTTATTATTATATCTCTTTTCTTAAAAAAAAAGTAACTAATATATTTTATATTAAAATTTATATATTAAAATATTTTACTTTTTTGAATTTTTAGAACATCGCATTTCCGTTCTATGATCGTATGAAAGATAATTCTTTTTCTTCTAATAGAATGTCGCATCCAGAGATGCAACCTCCTATTAAAAAATAAAAAAAATTAAAGTTTATAGATGGTCGCATCCCAAAAAAAATTATCTATCATGTGGTGGCATCTCGGAAATGCGACCTTTTGAAAGTCAAAAAAATAGAACATACTGATATATACTTTTCAATATGGGATATAATGGTTAGTTTTTTTAAAAATGGGATATATATATATATATATATATATATATATATATATATAAAACCATTTTTTTATCATTTTTATAAAAGATAACTAAATTAATAGAAATTATTGTATTTTATATATTTATAAATTAAATATATTAACTTTTATTAATTAAATTATAAATTTATTTTTTAATACTATATATTCATTTAAAATATATATTATTTTTACTAAAAAATAAAACTTCTACGTTATATTAAAAAATTAATATATTTTAATATTATCAAAATTAAATAATCAATAACTGAATGGTATATTATCTATGTACTGAAATTTTTAATTTAATTAATTTTAATTGATAGTATAATATATATATATATAGATAAATTAAAAATATTATTGATCTAAAAATTCATAATACTATATTCTATTTTTTTATTGTATCCTATAATTTGTAATAAAAAAAATTGTACACTTGAAATAAATAATTAATATCACACACGACACGACTCCTTTGGCAAACGACGAATGTCTATTTGATACAGTAGCTCCTTTGCGCGAAATGCGTTTGTGTTACTATCTTTCTCTTGACAAAAAGTTACTACTTTTTTCCAAATAAATACAAATGATTTATGATATTTCTAATTATTATGATTAAGTAAGTCGAATCTTGTAAGTGTATCTCAAATGATAATTAAATAAGATATTTGATATTTTGGAGCATACTATCAAATTTGAAATATTTATCCTTTTTATATCGAATTTTATTATTAAATTCTTTAAACAATCATAGTTTTAAAGTGGCAATAAGAATTAGTCAGAAATATGGAATAAAATTTAATCAAATGTTCAAAAGATTACCAGATAAATAAATGTGACACAATTGCAGTTTTAGTCTCTCTATTTTTATTCATTCATAAAATTGATTTTTCTATTTTGAAAGTAGATAATTTTAGTCCTTCCTTCTAATTATTAACTAAAAAAAGACGACGTGATATTGTTTAAATAATGTATCATATGATACGATGATTTAGAATAATTAACATCATAAAATCAGAATAAAACACTGTAAAAATTTAATTTTCAACTTCAGAAATTTTTCATATTTGTAATTTAATTAATTAATGACATATGAATAATTAATACATGTACATGATATTGTATCTCACGTTATTTAAAATACGTCAAATTTTTATTTTTTTATTTTTGTTTAAAAATTTGATAGATGATTAAAACTATCGATATTTAAAATAGAGAAATCTAATTCGTGAATTAATAAAAACAGAGAATCGAAACTTCCATTAAGTCGATAATTATTTATATTTTAAAATACAAGTTGTACAAAAATAAAAGAGTTAATTTTAATGATAAAATAAATCAAACAATATACTCGAAACATCAATAAAGTCTCTTTTAAATCTAAACTTCGGTCACTCTTTTAATTTTAACCACATGCTTTTACTTTTTCTCGGTATTCTGATTGAGAGGGACTTGTGAAGTTGGAAAAGAAATAAGAAGCTGCGTTGTCGGTTTAAATTTAAAATATTATTAGATATTATTATTTTATTATAAGATCGTAATTGTTATTATAAAATAAAATTATATAATCAACAAGTTTTATTGAACAATAAAAAATGTTTATCTTATATTTGTGTTATACATATGTATTATAAGTTATATTTGTGTTATACATATGCCATCCTGATATCTCATATTATGTTGCATAGCGTGTAAGAGCAACTATGCAATGCCTTATTGATTATTAATTCCAAATGTGGGTTACTACTTATTTGTGATCCATAACACTCAAACCAATATTTCAAACTTACTAAAGAGAGAAGAGAGGAAACATGTAAAAGAGAAAGACTACACAAACACACGTATGCAACTGTTGTCAAAAGAAGAAACATTGAAAGAGAGAAGTTGGAGAAAAGAGTAGTAAAGCTAATGCAATATCTCTGAAAAAATAGGAAAAGTAAAAAGCATAAAACTAATAATGGATTTAGTGATTTAAAATATCCAATACAACTTCAAATGACTAACAAAAAACTAGGTGAATATGAAAGGAATTAATGAGAGTGTGAGGAAGAAGAAAGAAAAGTCAGATCTTAACGAGTAAATTAAATATAGAAAATTATTCATTTAAATTGTTTTAAAATAATCCTTAATATTTTGCTTATGTGGCATTTAACCTAGCAAATCATCAAAGTAAACACGGTTAGTTGATGGAGAGTGACAGAATAACTAAGTTGAGTAATGTTTGATAATCTGATGGACTATTTTGGATTTAAGATAAAGTGAAGGACTATAATGATGCAAGTGCCAAAAGTTATGGACAAATTTGGGTATTTACTCAATATCTATAGATGTTATGTCATTTTCCTCATCTGTAAATCTCATTCCTTTTGTTTTGCTAGCATCTCCATCTTTCAAAAAATGGCACAAACATCCAAGCCATGATCAACTTTATGTAGTCTGAACCTCAAATTCGTAAAACGTCTCCTGAGTGGTTTTTGATCCCCCAAATCAACTGAATCTAAGTAAAAAGCTTCATCACAATTTTTGTCAATTTTTTAATAATTGAAGGGGAAAATTCTTGTATAAAAGTGGTACCTTCTAGTTCAACTTTGAGGATATTAATAATTAGTTATATTACTACATATGACCCAAAATAATTATCAACATTTGCAACAACAAAAAATGCTGCTTTCAATTTTCAATGCAACTTTAAATGTTTATTTTTCAATTGTACGATCTAATTAATGTTATATGCATCACTCTCAAGTTATTATTTTTCACCTTACGTTTATGATAATAAAGAAAAAAAAAATCAATAATTCATATGGGTAGATTGATAAAATCACATTCTCTTTCAATCATTTATTATTTTTTCTTAATTTGTATGAAATGGTAACTGCATAAATATTTTGGGACGGAGGAATATTTTGGGACGGAGAAAGTACCATTTTTACAACTTTCTCAAAGATTGAAACTTGATTTATTGTCTCTTTCACTCCTCTCTTGAAGTATATATACTCTTACATGAATAGCTATAGGTCTAATCCCAATTTATTCCTGCTTATGTACGAAAAATAAAATCGATGTCCCATTTAAGTTTTCAACTTGTCATTTTATATAAAAACACAAACAATTTTAAATTTGTCAACAAAGCTTTCTAGCAACAACAGCTAATACTGGAACTATATGGCATGTCCATTATTTTTAGTTTGGTATGTTGCGTGATTTGAAGGACACTAGTTAACTAGTGTACAAATACTAATAGATGCGGTCCCTTCTAAAATTAGTTAGTGACCTTAACTTTATGGAAAACAAAACTACAAACACTTCCTAACAAAAAATTAACGGCAACATCAGAGACATGATCTTAGCACTTAAGCCCAATAATTCTTCTGTCGTGCCATCAAATCATACAACAAGCAAGTTATTATTTATATGTAAGAAAAAAAAATTATATTGATGTTTTTAAGTAATAATTCAACCGATAAAATATCAAAATTAATAGGTTGAATATTATGTATCAAATTCGAACTTAATTTTATAATTATATGAGTTTTTGATAATATTTATAATATCATCTGAGAACAAAAAAAATATGTATTTGCGTTGTTGAAGTGTTATTATCCTCGTCTTAAAAAGCTTATTTTCAATCATTTTCTAACATCGTTTTTATACGCGTGATTGCCTTAATCACCACACGTTAAGAGCAGCATATTACTAAAACACTATAGTACTATAGTATCTTACTTGTTGAGTTTGATAGATTTGTGTAACATATATATTTACAAGAAAGAAAGTTCATTTATGAAAAATCAATATCTTGTTGTCTATTTTATGACATGACTATTCGCTGTTCCGCTTAATGCAATGATTCATAAACCAAATTCGTTTCCCTTAACTGATTTTAACTTGTTCTAGTTTCGGCAACATGGCATTGTAGTGGGCCTAAACGTGTTTGTTTATACTTTATACCATTCAAGCAACATTTATTGGTTTTTCTTTTTCTTGTTTAACATTATGAGGTTTTTCTTTTTAAAGGGATTATGTCACCAAAACGAAAATTTAAATGGAAAAAAATGTTAACATTTATCGGTAGAACATCAATTATTTTCACTAAATTAACTCTTCGGTAGTTATGTTCTTTTTTTGGTAAACTACCTTAATTACAATCTTTTGCCTCTAGGGGAATGTATGATATCCTCACAATTTCAATACTTTCAATCAACTATAGAGCAATAGGGCGTACTATAAAAATAAAAAATAAAAAATAATTATAAGATAACTCACTTAATCACATTGTAGGATACGAAATCTTTAAATTAGTCTAGAGGTATACGAAATCTTTAAATTTATATTTAACATCTTTATCAAGATTAATCTAGTCTGAATTGGTTAGTTTAAAAAAGTCAAAATCGAAAAGTAAAAAAATTGGGGGGTGTTTTATAGAATATGTGGACGTGTGAGTAGAAATCTCCTACCTAACCCTTCTATATTACAACCCTTTAAGCCCAAGCCCATACTAATGGGCCTTAAAAAGGAAGGAAGATTAATTGAGTGAAAGAATCGCGCGACACTGCGAGAGAGAGGAGAGAGAGAGAGACCATGGCGAAGGCGAAACCCCACCTAATCTTCGCATACGGCACATTGAAACGAGGATTCCCCAACCAACCTTTAATGGAAGATCTAAACAACAAAGACAACGTCGTTTTTGTGGATACCTACTACACGGAGAAACCGTATCCTCTTGTGTGTGGACCCCACGGGATACCGTACTTAATCAATTTACCCGGGTCGGGTAACCGGGTTAAGGGAGAGGTTTACGCGGTGTCGGACGACGCGGTGGTTAGGCTTGACGAATTCGAAGGAGTGGGAAATGGTTATTACGAACGGATTCCGGTGGTGGTTGTGACGGAGGGTGGGAAGAGTGTGGAGGCGGAAGCTTATTTGGGGCATAGAAGTTTTGGGGAGATTTTGTGGAAAATGAAGGGAGAGGTGGGATTGGTGGAGTATGGGGAGAAAGAAGCGAGGGATTATGTGAGGAAAGAGAATAGACCTGATGGTAGAAACACTGTCCTTGACCTTGTAATTCGTTAGGTTATGTGCCATTACCAATATCTTAATTGGTTAGTTAGTTGCACTGATTAGTTATTATACACTAGTTAGTTGTTTATCTAATTTATTATATAACGAACTAACTAATCAACTAAGGTATCTATTGTTCCTGAATTGTAGCTACTTGACTAGCCATTTAAGAATCAGTATGTTGCACCACTTTATAAGGATTTGTTGTATTTGTATATATGTATTATGCATGATTGTTTATCAACATTGTTTAGTTGTATGTTGCTATGTTATTATTCATATCGTCTTGTGCCATTTTTCTATTTATATGTAGTATGTGTAAATCTTATAGAACGTTTTTTTGTCATAGTGATTTCTGCTGCTTTCATCTTGTGCTATCTGTGTATTATGAGATTAAGTACTGTTGTGTTGTGTTGTATTCTATTTATCTTTCTACTATAATATTTGAAGTTGATTCAAATATATGCCTCATGCCCTCATTATGTCATCATGATACACATATTTTGCTATGATAATTTAATATATGTTTGCAAATCATTTAGCTTTGGTACTATCTTCGTTATCTTATGCTCTAATACACTTATATCTCTCAAAGACAATTGGATTCCTCATGACCATTAAGATTTTAAACTTCAAAGTCCGATTGTGGGACTGCATGCCGATGCAACAATATCAGAGCTGATATTAGTCTAGACATGAACTACCCTCTATGTTGCTCTGCTATGGAAGATAATGATCATTTGTTTATATAGTGGCTAGCTGGCTTGGAGGTTTGATTTTCGGCCACCTTCGGTTTACATGTTCCAAACCAGCAGGACATTATAAATTGGATGTTAAAGTGGCTGTCAGCACCTGATAATGCTGGCTCAACAATTATTTGGTGTGACACTATGGATGATTTGGAAATATAGAAACAAATCCATATTCAATAATGCTACCTTTTAACCAATTGGTGTTGTACAAATTTAAAAAGCCTTATTGAGCAGCAGTGGCGTCTTCCTCCGTGTGGCACAGTGAAAATTAATGTGGATGCAGGTTGCTTTAAGGACGAGAAGTAGTGGCCAAAACTCTACTGATTTTGGTGTCTCCATCGCTGGCTGAACCATGGGACTCCGATGGTGTCTGATGTTGGTTGAGGAACAAAATTTAAAGAATATTTCCATTGAAAGTGATGCTGAATTAGTTGTCAAATGACTCTATGGAGCCTCCACCAAAACAAGAAAGAGACACAAAGACTATACTTATAGAAGTTTATGGCAGTACAAGGTGAAGAAAAATGAAATTTTGGTTGTCTATAGTTTTAACTAGTAGTGTGTAGTTTAAGTAAATAGTGCAATAAACAAAAAGAAGCTTCGATACATTTTTTATGCATGTTAGAACTGTAAATTAACATTATAGCTCAACTTCAAACGTTAATCTGCTTCAAGGTTATGGAAAGGAAGTGATTAAGTGAAGAATATGAAGATTAAGGTTGATAACTAATGTTTTATGAGATTTAGTCACATATATTTGAAAGTCCTAAGCTTTGTTTAATTATCTATTTGTGTGTGTTTGGGTGACGTCGATTGATATTGAAGTTAAGGTTTTTAGTTTCTAACTGTAAACATGATTTAGATTTATTGTTTATTTCACTTTTATGTCAATATATATATCCAAATATAAATAAATCATTATTAACTTCATTTTTAATTAATATTAATCTTTATAAAATATGTTTGATTTTAGTGTGAAAATTTCAGGGTGGAAGTCAAACATATGTTAAAAACAAAGTTTTAGTTTTTAGTTTTTCATAGTAAAAAAGCGGTTTGATCGCTTGGTGCCGGTAGTCGGTAGGTCATCGCTGTACCAGACAAATTTAAAGTCAATTCATTCAAAATAAATTTTTGTCATTACAAAAACAAACACAAACTACAAAGTGAGTAAACATTCCGTTCTTAGCTTCATAAATCCCACACTTTGTGTTCTTGACTAATAAGAAACACAAACTTAGAATCATAAATCCACACAGTGTTCTTGACTAATAAGAAGGTTGTACAATATCAATGTAACTTAGAAACAAGAGGCAAAAACCAAGTTCATTACTAATCACACATAATAACTGAGGAGAGTCCCTTTATTTGACATACCAATTTATTATTTGACAAACCAACATCAGGGTAAATTAACCTTCATAGTATTATATTAGCTTCTCTAGGGACAATAGGTGATCAACAATTACAAGCACACTTGTATTGTTGAGTGCATTCAGCAAAGCCCTTGCCTGAGTCTGCATCAGGGCCTTCAGTCCTGAAAATTGAACAACTCCACCCTTCACCACATTTGCAGAATGTTTCGCAGCCATTGTCACTGCTGCTCTCAATTTCAGGTGACACAGCATCACCATTACTGCACAAGAGTTTGTGAACATCAAGGATTTTAAAAAATGTCCAATACATACTAAAATTCTTCCAAAATTGAATTATTATATAAGCCTTAAACATATGTGAGTTTTTCTTTTTTATCTAGAATTGATTTTTAACTTCAAATTTGTTAGTCAACAATATTAAAGTTCTTTTAATATTAAGAATGATTTTTTTTTTATTATTTTGCAAATTAAAAAATTAAATTCCTTGACCCTTACAATTTTGAGATAAAAGTGGTGATTAACTTGGACTAAAGTTCCTTTGGAGAGAGACAAATATAAATTTATTTGTAAATGTTCAGTTAACTCTAAAGTCTTATCTATTTTAAACTCAGGCACCATCATCAGGATTCTTCACCCCTAAATGTTTGTATTCCTAATAATAGCCTAATCAAGTAGCAATTAGTCAACACACTATTATTTAACTGAATTCAAATGTAGAGATTAAAAATAAAATAAAAAATTGCACTTCTGGTCCTTGAAGTTATTTTAAATTTATGCTTTATTCCTTTAAATTTTGTTCGTTTTATTTTTGTCTATTGAGTTACAAATGTTGTGCATTTTAGTTTTTTAAGTTATTTTCGTTCTATTTTAGTCCCTTAAACTATAAATATTAAACATGATGGTCCCTTAAGTTACAAATGTTAAACATTTTGGTCATTTATAACCGTGTCTAACATTGTAATTTAAGTGACTAAAATGTCTATTTTTTGAAAATTAAGAGACTAAAATATTTAATATTTTTAACTTAAGAGATTAAAACAAATCGAAAATAACTTGAGAGATCAAAGTGTCTAAGATTTGCAACACAGAAGACCAAAGTAAAACAAATAAAACTTAAGAGATCAAAACAAAATTTAAAAATAACTTAAAAGACAATTTAACCTTCAAAAAATAATTCAAAGCTAAATAATTTCAAATTACTTTCAATAAAAAAAATGTATTCAAAATCATTTTTTTTCATCATACGCACAACCAAACACACACAAAACATGTATGTTTAAAATTCATAAAAAACTCATTTACTTTTTTAGATTTTAGAAATCTCATAATTTTTAAATAATTGTAATACGATAATAAAACACTATTATTATTCATTAGTAGCTTTTTGTTATGTATACTTAATTCATATATAGTATCACAGTGATTTATTAGAATTACAGTAAATCACTTACTTATAAATTTTATAAAATTACCGTACGTCACCGTAATTTTAACAAATCTATAATGATACAAAACGTAACCTTAGTAGCTTCTAAAAGAAATAAATACATTTGATAAATTTTGTACATGAGATAAAATGTTAAAAAAAAGGGATTGCATACGTCAAAAAAAAAGGAGGGGGGATTGTAAACAAATATTTGTGTAAAATTATTTCAAACATATAAAAGTCATTTTTTTCATATAATCTTAAACGAAAACTGGCTTTAAGTTTAACCTACAACAGAATAGTTTGCGAACAAATTAAAATGATCAAGTTATTAATTTAGGAGGAAAAAAAATCAGTATTATACAGATAAATAATAAAAATCGTTAATTTTATTACTTCATCATATGATTATTATCATAAAATAATTATATAATTAAATATTTGTATTTATTATTGGTGTAGACAATAAATATATGGTGTTAAACTCTTAATTTAGATTATAAAATAAATATAAGCAAGAAGAGCAGTATTTGACATACAGAGTGCAGGTGCAATTTTCACCGCATTTAACGAAAACTTTTCCAGCATCAGGCCCATCAGTCTTAGTTATCACACATGTCCAACCTTTACCCGTCTTGCAGAACACGTTGCCCAAGCCCAGCCCATAGTTTTTATCTTCAGCTCGGACTTTACTGCACAAAGCTTATTAGCTAATTATTATTTATTTATGTATAAAAATTAAACAAAAATAGTATTGATTTTACTAGTTATATCAACAAACTATATAGATGAAATAAAAAGAAAACTGCAATTACACTAACCCTTGCTCTTGCGTGAAGCTTTGGGACTCCATATTCTTACAATGATATGAGATGTATATGATTTTTGTTGCTCCTCAATTTTGTATATGAGATTGTATATTCTTACAATGATATGAGATTGTATATGTTTAAATAATAATTGCTAGAGAATGAGGTAGAGCCTTGAAAGGTCAGAAATGCCCTCAATTATCAATAATTGGACCACGTTTAAAGTCAGAAATATCCTCTATTGTCACTAATTGAACCTTAGTACTTCTATGATATCCTTGATTTAAAGAAAAAAAATTGACTAAATATTCAAAAAGAAGAAAAGAAAAAAGCATTTGTATTAATTAATCATCAATTGAGTGGCGTCCCATTCATCGAACCACTGAACCTTATTATTTTAAGCAAAAAAATACAGAATAAAACACTGCAGTCCATTTTCTAGATTTCTCCTCAAAAAGTGGGCCTGCAAGATAAGTGTTCATTTCTGATCCAATTAAACTCAAATATGATATTAAGCCACAAAAAATATTTATAATAGATAAAATAAAAAATTCGCATTATAAATACGAGTGTGAGTACTAATAATTATTCATAAAAATAAATGAGTGTGAGTGTGGGTGTAGAACCTTAGTTTCTATTTGGCACCTACATAATATCACTTTATAGATGGATGAAGTTTAATTTATTGTAAGAGTAATTTTTGTTTGAATTATTTCACTTAATATTTTTTTTGTAGATATTAAATTTCAACTATCTAACTGTTAATTATTTTCATGTCATTTTAGCAATCATACCCATCAAAATTTATAAAAATTTGATATTTATATATAAAATCTTGTAGTCAACAGTATACTTGAAATTTTGAAATTTTAAAAAATATATTTATGTTTAGTACGGAATACTTCTACAGTGAGTTAATCTTCACCTTTTTTATATATATATATATATTACCTAAACA
>JBBPBP010009780.1:8400812-8413369 GCA_037974735.1 Cicer chorassanicum
TTTTATTCAAATAAACTAATGTTTAGTCTAACAATTAATGTCTTTTTTGTTTTGTTTCTAGATAAAAAAAATATTTACATGATTTAATATAGTTGTGGATAATTTAAATAATTTAGTATATAATTTTCATGACTCGATATTAAAAAACTTCAAATATTTTTTTAATTGTGTTAAAATAATATAATATTTTGTAATTTATTTTAGTTCAAACACATAATATAGATTCTTATGTTGCATCCACGCATATATAAAATTCAAATATGAGTATTTTTTAAAAAAACTGGATATAGAAAGATACGGAGAATTAAAAAATTATCGGCCATGTGTCTTGTTGTTTATGTTATGCAACTTTGATGTGGATTATGTGGTTGGAGTAGTCTTTGTTTATATTGTTTATGTTATCTTCATGATTTTCTAGTAGTGTTGTTTGTTTTAATATGTGTTGTGCGAATGTTTAGAGATATTGTGTTTAGCTTCACTCAATATTGTTGGGCTTTTATATGTGTTGTGCGAATGTTTAGAGATATTGTGTTTAGCTTCACTCAATCTTGTTGGGCTTTTGGTGTAATATATTGGAAAAATTGACCCTGTACCCCCCACTTTTATTCCTATACTCCCATAATTTTTTGAAAATGTTAAAAATATTCTCAATTTTTTTTTTCAAAATTCACTTTCATTTTCGGAAAATTATTTTCAAGAATTCCGGTACAGAAGGATATTTCCGGAAAACTAAAAAAAAAGATTTTCGGTACAGAAGGAAAAAATGTGTGTACCTGAAATTTTTTTTTAACTTTTCCGGTACAGAACGTGTTTCCGGAAAACTTGTTTCCCCACAAGTTTTCCGGTACACGCCCTTATTTTAAAAAAAAATTAAATTTTATTAATTTTTTTATATCATTTAAAAAAAGTACGTGAGTACGTGGCTATAATTTTGCCGTCTTTATCTCTATACCTACCCACCGAAAAAAATATAATTAAAATCAAATAAATCAATTAAATACTAATATAATTAAAAAATTAAAATAAAATAAAAAATCTGAAACTACCGGAAAACTTGTGGGTGAAGTTTTCCGGTAACTTCTGGAAAAGTCATTAACAAGTTTTCCGGTAGTTCATTATTTCCGAAAAACTTGAAAAAAGTTTTCCGGAACTACTGGAAAAACTTGAAAAAAGTTTTCCGAAACTACCAAAACTTTCAAAATTAGAGGGGAACTTTTCCACTTTCAAAATTATTATTTGGATTATATTATGGATTAAGAGAAGTGTTAGAAATTCACTCTCTAATATTCTTCCTTTTAAACTTTCTCCATGTGTGTTGCAACTTGCAAGCACTTAAGTACTCTTAAATTACATTTTCCTTTTCTTAGTAGTCTTTTATTTTATGAGAGTTTGATAAAAATGCATCTAAATTCAGTAACTTGATAGTTCAAATGGGTTGTGGTTCACTTGGTGCAGTCCAATTCACTAGAGTGTTTGGGTTGAAAGAAAAACAACTTTATTAGTAAAAAGTTAGGGAGACTTAGGTTGCATTAACTTTATTTAAATGATACTTACACACTATTAATGTATGTTAGCAATACTATATTTTATTGTTAAATAATTGAACACAATAAATTCTAAACCATATAAAAAACATATTATTTTCATAGAAAACAAAAGAAAATAAAGTGTTTGAATTGTGTTTTAGATTTTGAAATTTTTTATGGGTTAATAACTCAAATCAATTGATTTGCATTAGATCAAAAATATTTGTGAAATTCGATAATAAGTATTAATATTCTAGTGATTAATATTAGGAAAAAAAAGCCTCTTAAATGTGTAACAAAGAAAATGACCTCATTTTAGAAGCAATTAAGTTTTATTGTTTTAATATTTTCTTATTTAGCTTTGATCTTTTAAATTATATATTTACATTTATTGCCAAATGATTCGTGCTTTTATTTTTAATCAATATTATTTCAATAAATACTAAATTAGTTTACTTTATTATCAATTAAAATAAATTTAAATATGCTCAATTACAATAATTTAATAAATGATGTTTCATGCTAAAAAATTAATGTATAGAAATTTTACTAATATTATTATTAACTTCAAATAAATGAGGCTTAGGCTTTTAAGATGTGTTTGGCTGGCTCTACTAAAAGAAAAACTAAAACATAAAAGTGAAAAGAAATTATAGGAAATGGAGAAAAGATAGTAATTTATCTGCAAAGCTATATTTGGAATGGGTGATAGGCGATTAGTTTGGGATTTTCGCCTATCACCTAATCCAAGAGAAAGAGAGCTTATTGATTATTTATGGGGATATCATTGTTGTTGGAGCATAGAAAGATGGAGAAAAAGGAGGTTCTAAGGTTTTGTTGTGAATGATATCATTTTATTAAAAAATTTGTGCATAGTGTAAAATTTTTGAAATCTAGCAAGTTAAATTATAAAATCTAGGGATAAACCACTAAAAGAGTAAAGATGTTATTAATAAGGATAAAAAATAATTCAAGCAAGAATCTTGAGAAATAATACTAGTTCTCTCTTTTTAATCGATGATTGAAATTCTACTTTCATTCAAAACTCTTCAAATGAACTACAAAAAAAAATATTTATACCTAAGAATAACTACTAGTAAGGTTGGGATATGCACAGGTCCAATGATGAAAAACCCAATAACAACGTACTAGTAAACATGGAGCAATATACAACTCCAAAATGCAAACCATTTAAACATAAAACTAAACATTATTGCCATTAAAGTTCACTAAAAAATGAGTAAAGGTAATGTGGAATATCCTTGAGAATGATCTTGGTGTCCAAATACAAAGAAATTTGTTCTTTAAGATTCTCCCTTAATTTCTTCACTCTAGCCCTTCTCATGGGACCACCAACCCCTTTGATATCCATTTGTTGACCCTTATAGCTTGTTCCTTGATCTTTATTATTAATTCTCTTTTTTCAATCAATTATTGAAATTTCTACTTCTTTAATGAATTACAACAAAAGTATTTAGACCAAGCATAACTGCTAAGGTTAGGCTAAGCACAACAATAAAAAGCCCTAACAAACTAGTAAACATGGAACAAAATACAACTCCAAAAAGTAACCTAAACAATTACGAGTGTTTCATTTATTAGAAACAACTCACAAACAAACAAATTAATATTAAAAAAAATTAATTATTTTATTTGTATCCTAAGGTCATTGGACTTCAATTTCCCTCGCTCATCTTCCTTATTTTTCATCTTTGGTCCTCATCAAAAAGGGAGACTAGTTAGTCAATCATCACTATATTGTATTTTATCGTGTCTATATAAAAACCATTTCCCATTCACTATTGTTAATTAGTATCAACAAATTTGAAAATAGAAAGTGCTCAACATCTATTTTTTGAATGTGAATTTATAGATACTTATGGAGCAATATTTTAAAATGGTTGGTTTTTTCATGTGCGTTGTCAAATATGGTTGTAGGTCATGCTCAACAATTTTGCGACATTTATGGCTTTCGAAAATAGATTAGAGTGTGTTTTCAGGTTATTTAGATAGTTTGTGTTTGTAGCATATAGAAAGAAAGAAATTATCGATATTTTGAACAAAAGAAATTTTCATCTATGTAGATTCTCGACAAAATCAAAATCCAAGCTTGGTGGTGGCTTAAATCAAAGCGCTGTGATTTCTTTTATGATTTGAACCTATGGTGGCTTACCCCTCCAAATTGTCTAGGTTATGCTTTTATTGATGTGTTTTGGTTTTTGTTGTGGGGAGGAATCCTATTGTTCTTTGTATTGTGACATGATTTGTTTTCTATTTTTGACACTTCTTGTGCTAGAATAGTCCTTTTTAATATATATTTTTTGACTTCTTAAAAAAAACAAATTTGAAAATAAATAAAACATGAAATTATTTTTCAGCATTGATATTTCAAAAAAAAGTTGAAGAATAAGAAATTATTATTTATAATGATACATTAATGATCATTTTACGACTGTCTCATACAAAATTTTTATGAAATTATTTTTAAAGGTTGATATTTAGTTGAGATTTTCGTATAAAATTAAGAATGGATTTTAACTTTTAAAACTTTTTTCTTAGATTTTTTGGCAACCATAAATAGTCTACATTTAAAAGTAACATCACAAAAAATGTGATTTTCTTTTCTCTATACTTTTATCATCGCTTATGATGTTATTTTTCAAATGATTGTTTGATCAAATTTTAAAATTGATCTAGTTGGTATGGTTTTCAAAAGAGTTATTAAATGATGCTCCTCTATTCCAAAGTGTGTATAGTTTAAGGTTTTTTTTATATATATAGATCAAGTAATGTAATAAATAAATATGTATAACAATTTTATAAAATTGTCCTCATTTACTATTGCATATTATCAATCGTTGTAAATAGTATATAGCTAGTAATTAAGATATAATGACTTCGAAGTTGAATGGCAAATTTATTTATAAATGTATAGTAAAATAAACGTTAATAGATAGACTCACTTGCTATTAATTTGGTGGTAATAAAATTAGAAAAATATTATTGAAAAAGTAAAGTATTTAGTATGTAAACTTTTTAGGCTAGAGGGGGTGATTCATTTAATCCTTCCAAATAAAATTCTGTCGACAAATATAATTGGTGGAGAGATGTGAATTTAGTGGCTAAAAGAATAAAAAAGAAAGAGAATTGCATAGTGGATAGGTACTAAGTAGAATTTAGGTATAAAGTTATTAAAAAAACTTAAGGGGTTGTAGAGCAATATATTGCATGCTTGAATGTGGAAGACAGCAGAAGCACACAATGTAGAATGGAAAATCTTCTGTAGTGTGAGTGAACCTACCATATGATATGATATGAATTGATATCACTATGCATGTTCTTTAATGGGATTGTAGGGACATCCAACTAATTCATTGGCCATGTGCTTCAACCACTCTTTGCCTTCCCAATCCCTATAAATACCCTTCAACTTCACTTCACTATATATATACCAAGCTAGCTATCTTCAAAGTATTGCATTCCCATGGCTGCTATATACAAACTTCCTATTGTTGTTTTGTTAGTATTATTGGCTTTAAGTATATGTTCTGCTAGAAGGGCTTTACTCACTTTTGATGCTGGAGTTGGATATGGCTTAGGCCATGGCATTGGTGGAGGTGGTGGATCAGGATCAGGTTCAGGTGGCGGTGGTGGATATGGTGGTGGGGGAGAACATGGAGTTGTTGGATATGGAGGTGGAGGTGGAGGTGGGAATGGTGGTGGTGGAGGTTATGGTATTGGTGGAGAACAAGGTGGTGGTTATGGTGGAGGTGCGGGAGGTGGAGCTGGGGGAGGTTATGGAGCTGGTGGTGGTGGAGAACATGGCATAGGATACGGAGGAGGTGGTGGAAGTGGTGGTGGTGGTGGTGGTGGAGGTGGTAGTGGTGCAGGAGGAGCTCAAGGAGGTGGATATGGCACTGGAGGAGGAGCTGGTGGTGGTAGTGGTGCAGGAGGAGAGCATGGAGGTGGTTATGGTGGTGGTCAAGGAGGTGGAGCTGGCGGTGGTAGTGGTGCAGGAGGAGAGCATGGGGGTGGTTATGGTGGTGGTCAAGGAGGTGGAGCTGGCGGAGGCTATGGTGCAGGAGGAGAGCACGGTGGTGGTTATGGTGGTGGTGAAGGAGGTGGAGGTGGAGCTGGAGGAGGATATGCTGGTGGAGGAGAGCATGGTGCTACTGGCTACGGAGGTGGTGCTGGAGGTGGAGCTGGAGGAGGCTATGGTGGTGGTGGAGAACATGGTGCAGGTTATGGGGGTGGTGAAGGTGGTGGTGCGGGAGGAGGCTATGGAGCTGGTGGAGAGCATGGCATTGGTTATGGTGGAGGTAGTGGAAGTGGAGGTGGAGCAGGCTATGGTAGTGGAGGAGTGCATGGAGGTGGATATGGAACTGGAGGTGGAGGTGGAGGAGGTGCTGGTGGAGGAGCAGGAGGTGGAGCATACGGTGGGGGTGGAGGTGGTGGCATAGGGGGCGGAGGTGGATATGGAGAAGGTGGTGCACACGGTGGTGGTTTTGGAGGAGGTGGTGGAAGTGGTGGTGGCCATGGTGGTTATGTTCCCTAAGAACTACTCCCTCACACATTACATATATATGGGGGTATCCCCTTTCATGCATCAATAATAAGTATATGGTATTATTAATAACAAAATCATATTCATATTTATATTTATAGGAGCGAGATTATCAGCTCCTGATTCATATGTAACAAAAATATTTCTACAGTTATTAATTGCAATGTTGTGAAACTATTCTGAACTTTTGGCCTTGCACTCCTTATTATATTTCCTATGAAAGAAGTTTTGTATTTATTAGAACATAAAATAAGCAAATAGGGCTTTTATTAAAAGTTCCAAATAGATTGTTGTTTTTGTCACCTATGTCCCTACTTAATAGCTTCCCTTGATTCCTCAGAAACTGACAACTGAGGCGTTGGAGCTGAAGACAATGAAAATTCTTTAGAAATGTTTTGGTCGTTATGACTCATCCACTTGCTTTTGATCATATCAACTCTTCCATCTTCATTCATCATTAGAATGTTGCATGGAATTTTTTTAGCATAAAATTCTTTGTTCTTTCTATGAGATCTGTTTTACATAGCATTAATTAATATCCTCCCACACAACATGAAATAACTAACATGCATCATCTCACTTCAATTCAATCAATGAAATAGCCATTTAATAATGTTAAAAATCAAATTACATATCATTGAATACAATACAATTAATTATGTAATGAATGTATATATACCTATCAAATACCACCCATGTTGGAGAAAGAGTGACAATTTGCTCCACAACCAGCAGCCGCAAAGGATAACCCATTACAATTTTCTTCTGCGGCACAACCTGCAATGCAATAATAATAAAGTTTATTTTATAATGTGATGATTGTAAAGTGGTTAGTTTATTTAATACCCCATATTTTCTGCAAAGATCTATGACAGCTTGACGCTTTCGGCACTCATTTTTCTCTCTCACTAGAGGTGCATCTTCCATCCCCACTGTCCAAAAATCATTTCTTGTCTTCAAAAACACTACAAAGAGAAATTACATGGTTTCACTTTCATGTACAAATAAAGTATTAAGTATTACCACTCTTAGTTTAAGACTATTTTTTGGTATAAGGGAGGGAAGTTAATCAAGTGTTACTTTTTATTGGAAAAACACAAGCCCTACATTAAAAAGAGATAACGTCTGGAAAAAAAATTATAAAGAATAGCAATACAAGTCGACTTTATATTGATAAATTGAGTCTAGTATGACATCAGAGTTTATTAATTCGGGTTACATACCAAATTTAATAGTGTTAAGAGTAATAAGTTAATTCCAATATAATAACTTGATACTTCTATTAAAAAGTAATCATCATGGAATAGATATATTTGCTACGCCAATAATGGTTAATATGATGATTAAATTAATTACACTCACGGGGAATGTTGAGCCATGGCATGACCCCAAGAAGAGTGACAGTGCAGTCTGCAGTGACAACATTATCAAGTGCCCATTGAAGAGGCTCTGTAGTGAACTCTGTCATTCCATCCATCACAACCACCACGTGTTTGTCAGTGTTTACTACTGGGCTTGTAAAGTCATGATCAGGGTGAGGAAGATAATTCTCAGGTGATTTCATGTCCCATGCAAGAAAGCTCTGCATTGTGTGGTAGGTAGGAATATAGAAACAAACAACTAGCTCAGAAATAATTCTAGCACAAACACTAGTAATAAGTATAATAGTAACAGCAAAAGAATGAACCGGGAAAGGGATTTTTTGTAGGCATATTAATTCCTTTTATAGATCACTTTCATAGCTCAGAAAGCAATGCAGACAAAGCACTCGACATGATCAAGAGCTGCTTAGTAATTGATGTGTTAAATGTTGCATTAATTAAAGAATGATTGCTTAGTAATTCTTGTCCTCAGATATAATCAAGGTTCAATCTTGACAAGTATCCTAATGACAAGTTAATAGGGTATTTTATTAACTACAAACTCAAACACCAAACTCCACTAAAAAGAATCTACCACGGTGGGAAACAAGCAAAAATTATGCCTCGTAATCTACTACTGTATTAAAGAAATAGCGAATATTAGGAATCATGGATATGACTTTAAATCGTTCTAGTATTATTTATCATCACCAATGCTATCATTTATAATTACATCCTTGTCCACAATTACTTTCCATGGTCACCTCATGCAGAGGGGAAACAAGGGTGTGTCGTGACTATACAATTTGGCTGGAGGTAATGACAACTTTTAGCAAAAATACCACAGCTACATGTATAGGTTTTTCACCAAAAAAAAAAATCTAGTACAAAGCTAAATGCCTAAAGTCAAAGACTATTCACTGTGAAACTCTAGTTGCAACAGGGTAGCCGGTGACAGAAGCATGGCTTGATTTCTTGCGAGCACTAAGAGTGTTGCCTTTGTCAGACTGCAATGAATCAATCTTTTTTCTCTTGTTCTCAGTGGAAGATTTGCTATGACTATCACCAACTAAGTCCATAAGTACACTTCTCCTTGAACCGGACATCTTCTTAAGATATGTGAGGGCGGCTTTTTTTTCAGGATTCCCCGTTAACTTATTTGATGATGATCTTTTACCGCTGCTCCCTTGACTCTCTGTCTTCAAATGATCACGTGAGATCTGAAAAGTCTTACCTGATAAATCCAACAAAAGGTTATTAGACAAAAGTAAATCATAGAATTAAATGAGAAAAAGACTATCAATAAAAGTATATTCAATCACCTGGAGTGTCAAAAGGGGGGGAGTTGGGAGGTGTTAAAGGATTGAAGCAGTCATTTTCTCTATAATCAACAACTTCTGGACTGCGTTTGTTTTTATCAGGAGCACCATACTCAGTATATGAACTACCACCATGCTTGGCATTACAGGTCATCATGGTACAATTCTCAGGTAGCACTTGGGCATTGATATCTTCCAATCCATTCAAATTAACAGCTTCCTGATTTGATGTTTGAGCAGGAAATTTTTCGTACTCATAGTCATGAGTTGCATTAATAATGTCATCGATTTCAAGAAATTCACAACCTTCTTGTAGAGAATACTTCTCGGAAAATTCTTTGGATTCATCAGCCTTACTCCTTTCAATATTTTCATGTAAAATAGGAAATGATTTATTCTGGCCATCAGTGATGTCTAAAACAGACTTGGGAGATGTATTCATCCTACTCAAATCCAAGCATGGAATTTGAGATTCCATAAAACTTGAAATCCAAGGTGTACCCTGTCGAGCATAGAACAATATGTATCCTTCTTGAGACAGCACAGTCTCTTCCGATACCTTACTAACCTGAAGAATTTCGAGATATTACATGTTAAATAAAAAAATTACCACTAGCCAATGCAATTACTAAATAAGCACAAACCATATGCAAGCAAAACAAAATCATAAAAATAAAAAAATAAAAAAAATAAAAATTATGAAATTTGCAACAGTAAAATAAATATTTTCAAGCTAAGAAAGACTGGGTTCCTAGGGCCTTATTTTTGAAGAAATAGAATATCAATTTGAGCCATTTAGACACTGTCAACATTTATCATTAAACACATCCTGTGCAAAACAATTAAATCTCGGCTAAGGGGAACAAGTTCAGAAGATGCTACCTTTGAATCATCCAGCTTATGCCATGTGTCTGGAGCAGAGCGAACAAAGCAGAAATAATGGCCAGAGGTAGATGAAAATCCACTATGAACAACAACTGCGTATAGATCATATTTCAATGATACCTATCACAATAAAAAATAGAGTCAAAACAAATAATTCACAGCAGAAAAATTAGTGAGGAAATAAAATCACAACTCACATTATTGTTTTCATTTGATATGGTGAAAGGCTGCAAGTCCAACTCCAACGGGAATTTAATATGCTTGTCAATCTTTTCAACTAAGATCCCATCTGTTTTAAATCTCTTTAAATGGAATGTTGCAATAGAAGGTGTCTGATCCAACAGAAGCTGTTTCTCCATAGAGACTTCTTGCTTGCATCCCTCACATCTAAACTTTGCATCAATGTCTTCCACCATAGTGAAAGATTCTAAAGCACTTGAAAGAGTTTCTACATTTTCTATTTCCAGACTCAAGTCAATCAATGGCTCGTTAGTGTCAGAAGAGCGGCCACAGTTACAACATCGAAGCTGAAACATAAATACCAAGAAAATATAACTATTAGCAAACATCAGTCAAAATCAAAAAGGAGAAACAGACAATTATTTTAGCAATGTATTTTTCAATCATACCTTGCTAACCAAACGACCTCCGAACACTTTGTTTACAATATTATCATCCTCAAAACTCGGATCATTCTTCTTCAAATTTAAAAAACATCTTTCAAGTTTATCCAATGCACATTGCATAAATTCATGTGCATCTTCCTGTTGGTGTCTTCTGAATAGAGAAGAAAAATCTAATATGGGTTAAGGATCACAACCACCATAAGTACAAAAGCAAGCAGGCTTGTATCAATCAAAGTTACTATTTCACAAGCCAATAATATAACAATAAATGCTACTTCACTAATTAATGACAGACAAATCTTAATTTTCCAGTCAATAAATAAGCCACATGGCCTACAGCCAATATAAAATAAAATTTCCATGATATTAAGGATACGATTCAAATTATCCACCAGTATCACAGGGGAGAAAATTCTTCCAGTAGATTGCAACGAATGTCGAACATGATAGCGGAAAGCACAAATAACACAGTACCCATTATGACCTGAAATTTTCAATCTAAAAGGTCAAAATCTTCAATAAAAACAAGATAAACGAATTATAAAATAAAATACTCAAATTATACACTTAAATGCAACAGATGCCATGTACACTTTAACATAAAAACAATTTCTATAATTCACATCTACACCTCTAAATCCCCAATATAGCACAACCCCATTGAGGTTTGGCTGGTGTATGTTGTTTAACAACAAACAACACTAACACATGCGAATACATTAATTACTTATATTCACTCAAATTATTAAAAGTGTTATTAGTGCTTCATATATCATAAGATCATAGCACAATTTTTCCATCAAACTAAAGTTAAACACTGAAACAGACTGTAAAATTCAAACAAAACGTACCATCATTAGGAGAATGGCTGCACAAAAGAAGACCCTGGACTAGTGGCACCGTGTGCGTGAAGCATTGCATAATAGAATTGAGAAAACATGTGTTACCAAGGTTGGCAAGACCAGCACCCTGTCAAACAAACAAACCATCAACAAACATAAAAGGACAACAAAATAGATAAAATAAAAACAAAGAAACACGTACAATCATCGATGGCACAACTTTAGAATCATCAATTACATCCTTTGAGGGTTCATCGTCGTCATACAACCAGTTATCATCAGAAGCATCGGCCGGTATCCACCCTTCCGGCGGCACAGCAGAAACCCGGCACGAAATCAGAGGACGACACTCGTCGGAATCCATCAACTCCGGCCAAATCGAAGACGAAACGTCGTTAACTATCTCAAAAGTGGGAAACTCATTAGGATCTTCCTGTGGAGCTTCGTCTTCGAAAAGCGCGGTCAAATTAATAGCGTGAGTTGACGGCGGAGGAGAGTTAACGCGTGGTGGTGTTTGAACGGAAGCTCCATCGAGATCATAAACCGAAACCCTAGACGGTGAATTCATTTCGGAAAGTGAACTCACCGATAAAGATGAATTTATTTGGTTCCGTTGTTGTTCACCGGGTGAAGAATTAGGAGAATTCGAACACGACATCGAAATTTGAATCAGAGTGTAAAATTAGGGTTTCAGAAAGAAAAGAAGAAGAAAAAAAACAAAATCAAAAGAAGAAGATTTGATTCAGAGAATGAAAAGATTAATGTGTCTGAGACGTGAATTTTTTGGGTGAAAGAAGATTAAGCGTGAAAGGTTTTAAATTATGAGAGAAAAAAATATGGAGAAGTTAGGGTTTTGAGATGAAAAAAAAGAGGGAAGATGAAAAGGTTCAAAACCTGAACAGAAAGATTTTGAAATTAGAGGGAAAAACTGAATCTTTTGCCACCAAAATAAAAAATAAAAATCTCATGAAAACGACATCGCGCGCACTTTCTCTCTCATTTTCTTTCTCTCTCCAAATCTCTCTGTGATTTTCTTGTTTCTCTCTCTATCTCCTAATAACTCTGGTTTATTATTACGCTGTTTTGTTGTCAATGAACAACTGTCTATGAGGTAAATTTATAGATGCGTTTGGTTTAATATTGTTTATTTATTGATTTATACATAAATTAGGGAAATTGTGAAGATTTGGAATTTTATTTAGTGGGGATTTTATTTTATTGTTTTTTTTATGGTAAATCACAGTTGTGGTTATCGTGTTGAATAAGTTTTGGAATTAAAAATGCATTTTAAGTAAAAGGAAAAAAACATATTTAGATTTTTAAAGAATTGTTTAATAATTATTCTTTTTAAAGAGAGGTGTGAAAATTTAATGAAAAGTTTTTTTTTTTTTGAGAGAGAATGAAAGACAATAATATATAGTGGGCAAAAGCATT
>JBBPBP010009780.1:8441739-8459596 GCA_037974735.1 Cicer chorassanicum
TAATCATTTATTTATCTCTCTTAATAATTTTAAATAAATAATATATATTATTAACACATTTAATTAAATTTTTATTTATTTTATTTTTGGTTAGATATTTTTTTAATTGTTATGTATTAATAATCAATTTTATATTTAAAGTCGTAGATAATAATTAAGAGAATTAAGTGAAAGGGAGAAAAAGGAAGTAAAATAGATACCTAACAGTCTTAACACAAAATCATACTATTATATTATTGATAGATTTTTTGAGTATAAATAGTATAGATAGATAAATTATTAAGTATGTAGCGTATGTACACTAATTTTATATTAGTAGTGAATGAAAATAATTGATTATTAACCGTAACGCATGGTTATTAAACCTTTTACATGGACGGAAGTTTTGTGCAAAGTTAATAAATTGGCTTGGTGATTTCATGGAAGCCTCATTACAATCGCTCTCAAATTCAACCTAAATGCAATTCAAATTAATTCCAAATCCAAAATCATCATTTCTCATTTGTCCCCTTCACACTCTTTCTCTCTCTTCCAATCCAATATCACCACCACACGGTGTGGTCTGCGTGAGGTTGTCATCTTGTTTTAAATTCTTCTCTTTCTTCCTAATTTAACCCTCAAATTTTAATAAAATTTCCATTTCATTTCACTTAAATTTACTAATAATGAATCTGTGGACCGACGACAACTCATCAGTAATGGAGGCTTTTATGACCTCCTCCGATTTATCCTCCATGTGGCCACCGGCGCCGCCGCCACAACCGCCGCAATCAACTACTGGATTCAACCAAGACACACTCCAACAAAGACTTCAAGCGTTAATCGAAGGGGCAACGGAAACGTGGACTTACGCTATCTTCTGGCAACCTTCTTATGACTATTCCGGTACCTCTCTTCTCGGTTGGGGTGACGGTTACTACAAAGGTGAAGAAGACAAAACAAAAGCAAAATCAAAAACAAAAGCTACTTCACCGGCTGAACAAGAACACCGTAGAAAAGTTCTCCGGGAACTTAATTCTTTAATCTCCGGTAATCCAACTCCGGACGATTCCGCCGTCGATGAAGAAGTCACCGACACCGAGTGGTTCTTTTTAGTTTCCATGACACAGTCTTTCGTCAACGGAAGTGGACTTCCAGGACAAACTTATTTTAACTCAACTCCGGTGTGGTTAACCGGCGGCGAGAATCTCGCCGTTTCGCCTTGCGAGAGAGCGAGACAGGGACAGGAACTCGGCTTACAAACGCTAGCTTGTATACCGTCGGCGAACGGCGTGTTGGAACTTGGATCCACTGAATTGATTTATCAAAACAACGATCTCATGAATAAAGTGAAGATGTTATTCAATTTCAACAATAGCTTTGAATTAGGATCCGCGTGGCAGTTAGGGTTAGGTTCTTCTACAATTGCTCATCAAGGTGAGAACGATCCTTCTTCGATTTGGCTTAACGATCCTGAAACTAGAGATTCCGTTGATAATAATTCTCTTGCAGTAACAACAACAACAACGAACACTTCAATTTCAATTCCAAGTCACAATAATGTGACGAAGACGTTACAGTTTGAGACTCATGGTTCAAGTACTTTAACCGAAGTTCCTAGTGTTGTTCATGTTTCACAGAAGCAGAATCAAAGTTTATTTTCTAAGGAAATGAATGTTTTAGAATACGGTGCGAGTAATAACAATAACAATCAGCAACATCAACGTTTATTGAAGCCAGAATCTGGTGAGATTCTGAGTTTTGGTGATAGTAAAAAGAGTTCTTATGTTGTTAATAATGGAAATTCGAATTCGAATTTCTTCTCGGGTCAATCGCAGTTAGTTTCCGTTGCTGAGGAGAACAACAATAATGGAAATGGAAAGAGGAGATCGCCAAATTCAAGAGGAAGTAACAATGAAGACGGAATGCTTTCTTTTACTTCCGGTGTGATTGTTCCACCGGCCGGGTCGAATTTGAAATTTTCTGGTGGTACAGGTGGTGGTGGTGATTCGGACCATTCGGATCTGGAGGCTTCGGTGGTGAAAGAGGCGGACAGCAGCCGCGTGGTGGAGCCTGAAAAGCGGCCGAGGAAGAGAGGGAGGAAGCCAGCGAATGGAAGGGAGGAACCATTGAATCATGTTGAAGCTGAGAGACAAAGAAGAGAGAAATTGAATCAGAGATTCTATGCTCTTCGTGCAGTTGTTCCTAATGTTTCAAAGATGGATAAAGCTTCGCTTTTGGGAGATGCTATATCTTACATTACTGAACTCAAAACAAAGCTTCAGAAAACGGAATCTGATAAAGATGTATTAGAAAAGGAAATTGAAGAAGTGAAGAAGGAGCTTCAGAAAATTAATGAAAACTCGTCTAATACACCTCAACCACAACCATTACACAATAAACCCTCTTCGAATCAAGCTTTAATCGATTTGGATATCGACGTGAAGATTATAGGTTGGGATGCAATGATAAGAATCCAATGCAGTAAGAAAAACCACCCTGCAGCGAGGTTGATGGCGGCGTTGATGGAGCTTGACCTTGAAGTGCACCATGCCAGTGTGTCAGTGGTGAATGATTTGATGATACAGCAAGCAACAGTGAAGATGGGGGGTCGATTTTACACCCAGGAGCAGCTTAGGGCAGCATTGTCATCTAAAGTTGGGGATGTTTCATGAGTCTGCAAATTTGCTGCAATGAGAAATTGTAAACTAGTACTAGTGTTTTTGTTTTTGGTAGCTTAGTATGAATTTTGAGGTAATTTAATTTGGGAAGTTAAGTTGTATTAAGATGGTGTAATAATAGAACTAAAACTTACTAGGGATAGTGTTTTCATAGAGCTAGTTTTGATGAAGTAAAGTTAAAACTAGGTGTATTTTCATCTGTAAGATTGTGCATGCGTGCCGGTGTGTGTATATAAATATGTATGTATAATTCTCAATCTCATAAATGGGTAACATGGTGAAAATTCTGAATGTTATTATTATTCTTCAGATTATTATCAGTGATTTAGTTATGCAAGTGAGTGTGTTGGATTCATTTCTGGGATTTTGTTTTCTTCATATGCAATTGCACTTTGTACCTTGTTGGATTGTAATTGTATTGTTGCTTATTCAAAGGAGATAATATTTTTTAATCTCTGTCGTGTACTGGCTGTCTGATCTATCATAGTAAAAGGTTTGGTTTTTCTGTAATGAAGTTGATCCCTTGTTGAGGGTTGGGAACCAAACTTTTTAGTGTTTGAGCCATGTGAAAAATGCATACCAACAGAAAATAATTTCCTCCTTTCTTTATCTTTTATGTTGTTGGTGATTGACTCCTTTTCAGTGTCTTGTGTCTACGACTTTGGCTTGCTACGTTTTCACGTTCTTTTTGACATCTTCACTTTATTATTACATGTTTGGATTAATGGTAAATTTGACGAAATTACAGTGATACAGTGATTTCAATTACAGTGATACAGTTATTAAAATCACAGTGGCACATTGTGATTCTATGCTAAAATCACAATCATTTCAATCATGCATTTAGACTGCTTGCTTATTTTGGTACTATTTCCAACTAGTAAAGAGTGTGAAGTTATGACCCTACCAAGTACCAACTTTGACAATGAAAATGTCTTCTGAAATGCATGGTGAGATTAAGGTGGGAAAAAACAGGGTATTGAATTGAATACAACTGTAGTTCGAACTTCAAACTTGTTTGTGTACTATGAATTTGTATACGTGTTTATGGAATATAAATCACTGCTAATGTACCAACATGCAGACAAGAGCCAGCATTCCCCCATTGGCAAAAGACACAAAGGGTGGTTCTTTCTCTTTAAGTTCCATTGAAAATAACAGGTAACTGATGATGGTTTTTATGAGTTTACCAAACTTTTTATGCAGCTATGTTAAATTGTTATAAATGGAGGTTAATAGGTTATCTTGAATGCATTTACCTACTCTATTAGCTACGCAACTGGATTTTTTTGTCATTATAGAAATATTGTGGATATTAATAGATTTGGACAAAAACTATGTGCACGTAATGATAAAAACTTCTAAATATATTAAAATCTTTGATGTTGCCTCGGTCATTGTAATGCAACTATGTTTGAATTTAGTTCATGTACCATACCATCCATCCTGCCGTAGGTATTATAACTACGGAATTGTCTAATTAAATTCTAAAAGAATAAATCAAGTAGTTGGATTGGTAGTTGATGAACTTTAGTTTCGAACAAAATATTCGAAAGAATTTAAATTCGAATCTTGAATAAAATATTTTTTTTGTTAGATTTTATTTACCTCGAATTAAACTCTAAATTACTAAAATTTTAAATAAAAATAAAATAAAATTAAATTAAAAGAGTAATATAATATTATAATCATCTAAAAAAAGAAGATAACATTGCCCTGACTAATGGAGGCTTTTAATGTGTTATTATAGTTTTATCCATGTGGGGTGTATAATTGATATTGATTGGTCCCTTTGCTTGTATTGGGGGGAGTGAGAGATTAAATCCACTTTCTCCTTACATTTCCTAACAAAGTCAGAGGATGTTGAGAGCTTTTTAATGCCAGCCTAGTGCATGGCCTCAATTATAGAAGGTTGTTCAAGCCAAATTATCCATCCAGCATTTACCAAACAAACAAATACACCCTGGAATGCATGATGCAAAATCATCAGGAGATGAAAGAAACAGAACAAAGGAAAATGATTTGTTTTAACTTTCATGAGAGGAATTTTGCAGCTTCTATCAATATGTAGAATGTATATTTTAAAGTAGTAGTTTTCTTTTAAAGGCCAAATTCAGTAATTAATTATTTAACCAAGAAAGCTTAAATATAGTTAAATTATAAAATTTTTTAATCTAAAATTAATTTAAAATGTTTCAGTATTCTTCTCTAAAAAACCTAAATTTCGCATTTTTCTTTATTGTTTCAATCCTTTTTTCGATGTAGAATTCCTCGTGTTATATCGCAACTTATAAAATAAAAAAAAATTTGAAAAAGTAAAATGAATTTGGTTAAAGGTCCAACACCATTACTAGGTCTAGTACTTGGACTTTCTTTTTTGTCCCTTCTCCTTCTACAATCAAATTATACTCCCACTTTTGGACTTTTCCATATATTTTTCGAAAATCTCTTAATCTCTACGCTAAGAAGAAAAACTTTGATTTAGAGCCAATTCTGGAACCCACCATTGTCAAATGAGTATCACCAGACAAAAAAAAAAAAAATCAAATGGATGAAAATGTGGTGATTAGAATTATGATGAGGAAGATAACTGAAATGATGAAGAAAAATACGCGATTTAGGTTTTTTAGAGAAGAAGACCGAAACATTTGAGATTAATTTTGGGTTAAAAAATTTATAATTTAATTATATTTGAGTTTTTTTTTTCCGTATGAAAAAATGGTTATGTTTTAACGGTGTTACAATTTTTGTAACAAAAATTTGATGAAATAACTATTTTAAAATGAAACTATATTTGTTGGGATGTTAACCAAATAAAAAATTATCAAAAAAAATTTATAATTGCAAGAACAAAAAACATATTTAAACATTAATCAAATGTTAGTATATTTTTATCTTTTTCAAAATTTGAACACGAGTCTTCTAATTCTTTAATTCTTAAGTCAAATCTATTGAACTATCCACCGATCCATGGGTTAGATAACAAGATCATTTTATGTTCGTGTCCTCCTTGTTACAAAAAGAAAACAATTAGACTTTTGATTTTATGAGTTTTTAATAAAAATTGTAAAATTGAATAAAATAAAAAAGAGAATGGTAAAATTTAATCCAAGTCCTTTACCACAATTGAATTAACAAAGAGTGTTTGAATTAAAAAATTTGAGTCTCTTTTTACTTTTTTTTTTTGGACAAAAGTCTCTTATAATTAATACTTAATGATCTCCAAATTGGAATACAATCATTGAAATGCAACTGCATTAAAACTTTTGAGACACAGTTTTGTTGACCATGTAGTCCTATCTATTTTGAGGAATTAAGCTACACACTTGGAGCTAGTAAAATTAATCTATATCCTCCATTCCTCCCTTATTTTTGAGTTGTGATAGGCTAGCTGCCAAAGAAAAACAATGCGTAGTGATTATTTTAATTCACTTTTCAACTTCAATTGGTTGTAAAAAAAAAAAAAGAAGTTCAAAGCAAGTTGGATACAATGTATATGTACTACATTTTTTGTTGACAAAATGTAATATACAAATATAGAATGAACAACTACGTGATGGAGGAGCAAAAATGGCAAGTAGATAGCCGTAGCTATCAATAGATGTGTTAAGAGATAAGCAATCTCCATCATCAAATTTCAATATATTAAATATCCAAAATAACAAAAAGTTCCCACAATTTGTACGTCTTTTTAATAATCAAAATATATTAAAGGCAAAAATACTCATATAATTCTTTAAATTAAGTTTAATTTCGCTTATATCTTTTAAATTTATTTTATCCTGGTTTAGTTTTTAAGTTACAATTTATTTTCGACGTTAGTTTTTTATCTCAATTTCGACAACAATTAGTTCAATTGAAAGTTTTTTATCATTTGAAACTTTGTCAAATACTGTAACAATATGTCATTTACACTAATCATTTAGAAAACATAATCTTATAAATTGTATATATTTCTTGATTTTCTCTACAACAATTTAAACATGCGTATAACCTTAAAAATAAGGTGACAGAGTCTATCCACATAATTAATGTCTTTAACTTCCTTCACATGCAAAGTAGCTTAGACAGTTAACTTGTTGCGATATTTCGATGATCTTAACATTTTATGACAATAATTCAAGAAAACTTTTGCACTTAAATGACTGCATACGCAATTTAATAATTCTTAAAGACTATTGATGCAGAGAAATGTAACTTAAAATATCGAATTGAAAAAAAAAACTTATAGAACCTAAGTGAAAATTAAGTTAAACTTAAAAAATTAAATATATATTTTTGTCTATGTTAAAAGAGTACAACACTACTCAAACCCATTACAAATGTAGAGTTCTCAACCAAATACAAAAGAGTATGAAATACTTTGTAGACGTCCTATAAATACAACTTAATTGGTAACTGAAAGTACATAGATATGCAAAAGTCTAAGTTCGAATTCAACATCTTTCACTTCTCTACACTTAAGATGCCTAGTCTAACCACTAGGGTATTTAAAAAAAAAAACACTTTGTAAGCAATTCAAGTCCAATGTGGTGGTCTATTGAGAGATTGCAGCGCCGCTTCTCTATGGTGTTTTGCAATGCCTTTAAGTACTCAAAAAGCCCTATTTGCGAAGCTTATGGGCGCCATATTGACAATCGAGATAGCTTCTGATAAATAGTGACATAATCTTTGGTTAGAATGCAATTCAAGTTTAGTTGTTGCTTTCCCAAACTCTTAACTTGTCCCTTGGGACTTCAAAATAGGTGAACAAATTGTATTCATTGTACCTCTCAAATGAAGTTTCATTGTTTGCATATTTTTAGGGAGGAAAATTCTTGCGCCGACTTATTGGCCAATTTTGGTATTTCCAACTAGGGTTTTGTTTGGTGGAATATTATACTTCCTTTTATCTCATAGGAGTTATAGATTCTCTTGATGTGTTTGAGTTCGATTGTTGCCTTTTGCATCACTTTGTATCTTTTATTTTTATTAATATTACCTAGTGCACCATTTGTTTGACTTAAAAAAAAAAAAAACTCCAATTTTGCTCATTGATGATTGCGTGCTTTAGAGAAAATTGAAGAGTTTAGTTTTTCCCTCCATTTTAGTACTCCCTTAGTTCCAGATTAGATGTTATATTTGAGTCAGTTTTAAGAAAATAATTAATTAAGTTGATTTCAATAGTAAAATTAGTATCATTTATAAAAATACTTATTGTAATTAATTGAGTAGTTAAGCGAAATAAAATTTAATAAATAAATGTATATAAGTGAAAAAATGTATAGATTTCACATTGATATTCTAAAGTGAGAATTATTTTGAGACAAAGAAAAAGTATAAATGAGACATTTTTTATAAGACATGAGAAGTAATCAATGAACACAATGAGATTGAAGTATATTAAATTGGATTTGAATTCTCTCATGTTAGAATCCAACATGAAAAAGTCATGTTAGTGATCTCACCATTAAAACTCAATAGATCTTTCAAATTGTAAAATTCAATAAATTTTAATATCGAATCATCAATATAAACCCTCCTATTCCTGTTGAATTTCAAGATGAGATTATCCAAATACATTCTAGTACCATGTTTAATCTTTTACGGTGTATAAATTTTTTCCCTTTTTCTATGGTAGTTTAAAATTTTCTCTTCAGTTAAATTTTGAAAATCTTAACAACAAAGTTACAGAGACATTTTGAATAAGAGTAAGCTGAACCCAACAAAAGCTCTTCTGATGCTTGTAATATCGACAAAATGGCTACACATTAAATATTACAATACGATCAAATATAATTAAAATAAGACCAAGTCCTAGATGGAAGGAATGTACATTCTTTTTCGTTTTTTTATGGGAGGAATGTACATTGTTATATATCCTATATTCTATATTCCATATTGATTCACCAAAACTATCCATTACTTTATATAGAATAAAATATAAATATAAATATAAATATAAATAATATTTAGAAAATTAATGGATTTAATTTAAACTTTGAATCACATGAATAATTTTTTTAAACATTCTTTAATTATGTTTGGAATTTTATGATCATATTTTCTTTAATGAATTGAGTAATATTAGTTTTAATTATTATTATTATTTATGTTTTTTTATAAAAAAAAATTAGTTAATAAAATTTCTATATTTGGTCTATATTTTAAATTAAATAAATTATTTTTGTTGATCAAAATGTCTTTATAAAAAAGAACTAACTTATTATTTTATTAGCGAGATACATGCATAGACAACCCTTCGTTGGGTCTAGTGGGGTGAGTTTTGGCTTAATTTATTTTTCATTTATTTTGAAATACCATATATATACATAAATAGGTAATTTGATTAATATCACCCACACATTTAAAACTAAAATTTACACGACAAAATATAGAAAATCGCTAAATTATGTTATTTTTAAGTTTAATTATTTTATCAAATGATTGATCGATAATTTTAAGAGTTGAATTATCGTTATACACAAGTGTCAGTTGTTTCTTAGTAAAAAAATAATTTCTTTGCGTAATTTATTTAAATTTAAGAAAATATTTTTATGCATTTAATAAAAAGATGTTGATTAATTAAATATTTATTAAATAAATATTATCAAGAATTAGAAATGAAAAGTGAATGGTTAAATAATCATTTAATTATTTATATAGAGATATTTTTATTAACATTAAAAATAAAAAAAATTATTCAATATTTTGAAATATGAAAAACCACAAAATATTACGATATATAGTTATACTTTAAAAAAGTAAAATTTTATATATGTTTAATAGTTCAAATTTTATATATGGCAACCTCATTACTCAAAATTTCTAAATCTGTCTTTAAATACATGTTTGAATGATAACCTAAAAGTGGCTATTTATAGTTATATACCACCCCCTAAAAAGTAGGATAGTCGAATTTATGATTTTTTTTTTATCGGTCCAACAACCCCTATGTCTTCCATATATTTATGTTGATGAGAATTATGTGTATATGTATGAAATTAACCAAAGAATAAAGAGGGTGAATTGATTTCCGGTAATTTTTTTTTTATTATTATTATTATTGTACATAGTTGCAAGATTTCAGGTTTAAATTCGATATATGATATCCGATCTAATAATGTTGTCATTTGTCCATTGAGTTAAGTCTAGTACATATGGTTAATTTATACTATAAACTAATCTTTTTATTTTTATGTTTTATATCTCTATGCTTTCAAACTCAATTAAAACATACTATTATATTTATCTCACAATTAATAACTCACTTGATTATTTTACACAAATTAAAAAAAAAAATTTAAAAGAAAGACTTAGAGAATAATACTTTTAAAAAATTATTTTTTGTTAGATATTGGTGTATTCAATATCATCTTTAGTGCAAAATATAATATACTGAAATGAATCTTTAAATTATAGTTCAATTGACAAATGGCGAAATTGTTAATTTGAACGTCATAATCAAATCTTAAATCTCACAATTGTGTGAGTTTATAGTGATATTTAACCTCCCTTCTATAAAAGAAAAATTATACATTAAATAGTGATACATATAGTATTAATTAAAAAAATAATATATTATACATTAAAAATTTAAAATGTGCGATTCATTCATAGTGGGACTGTGATAATATATTTCAACAATTAAGTAGTAAATGAAAACACATCAAATACTCCATCTGATTTTAAATATAAATATTTTTTAAATCAACGAAATTTAATATCTTTAATTTTAATTTTAAATTAAATACATTATTTTTTATTGATCTAAATTTATTATTATCTTTCGTTGATCTATATTTATTTATATTTAAGGTAGAAGGAATAGTAATTTGGCAGTGAATCAATTGATCTCTTGTAACACAAGAAACCCCAGAACAAGTCACACGCATCCTTGAAAGAAACATTTTATGAACCAAAGCAACATCTAAATATTTATAACTTATATGATCTCAATCCAAAACTTAATTAGAGTTGCAGGCACGCCATTACCAGCACTACCAAACCGTGGCTATCAAAAGTGTGACCCTTTATTTTTTAATTGACAAAACAGTGGCACTCTGACCTAGCTGAATTCCACAACCAAATACACATGGTCATTCATCATTCTATTCACACCCACTTTTATTTGTACATACAATTTTCCACATCATCACTGGATATATGTACGAGGAGAGAGAACAAACATTTGAGGAAAGAAAAAAAAATATTTTTTTATTATAAAAACTACGGTATCTGTTATCTAAATCGATAAAATATTAAAAAAATGAATATATAAATAAACTTATATTATTTAATTTAATAACACAAAATAACAATTTAATATAAAACAACAATATATTTATAAATAAGATAAAATTCAAGTAAATATTCATGCTTCGTATCTGAGAAAAATAAATTTAAAATTTTAAAAATGATATAAATATATAGTATTTGTGTCCAAATCTGTGATTGGAAAAATATATTTGTTTATAAACATACTCATTAATCTATTTGTCACTAATTTATATATAGATATTAAAAAATAATAAATTTAAACAAACATATATATTTTTTATCTTTAATTTGTCTAGTAAAATTTATTTAATTTACTTTTTTGGTTTTTTTGATTTTTTGTAAGAATATAAAAAAATGTTTAATTTTATCTTAATTTTCTAAAGCAATCAAAGTTTTAAAAAAGTTAAAAGACCAAAGGTCATGAACCGATAGCATAGTTCAATAGTAATTTAGCAGCAATGTTAAATTATCTAAAGCACCTAGTTATAAATATAGAAAGTTGCTCCGTATTTTTTATAATTAATGCATGTGAATTAAAATGAATGGTTGCACCTAATTTTTGTTGCTTATTTTCTAGTGTTTTAAATTTTGTTTCGTTAAATTTTTTTGTTTTTTTAAATGAAGTAGTAAATACCACCAATAAATTTATCACATACAAAGTAGTGATTATAATTTAAATTTGGATTACCACGAAAAATATCCAACTTAACAATATTAATATTGTTAATTGAACTAAATCTTACAAACTATTTTGTTAAATTATTTTCAAAAAAAATTTATATCTTTTATAGACATTCTTGGATATCTCTATATCTCCGAATATTTTTTGAAATCCATATATATACATTTAGTAAATAGTTTAATTGTCATGCATTGTTAGTGTAAAATATTTACACTATCAACACATCACAATTATTTATGAGTATGACTTTAGAGATAGTTACGGTAAAAATAAAATATTTTTAATAATTGTTTTTGAACAACTTACAAATATATTAAAAAAATATTCTAGTACAAGGCGTACTACAAATTAAAAATACAAGAAAAACTAATAAAAAGAATACAAAAATAAGGTCATTTTCCAGACAACAACAAGAGAATTACATTAAAACAGACAATTCAAACCATTACAACTTCACATATCCGAAGCACACCCAATGACTTGCACTCTTGTGAATGAAAATCATAAACAAAATAGCATATTTATTAATCTAGCGATCTTTAATAATCTAACAATTGTGATTGACTAAAATATTTTACATTCATAATGTATACAACTTGAATCTATTAATAAATACATATACACTATGACGACTCTATTTAAATATTTTAAAATGAGCGGAATAAAATGGAAAAGAATTGAGAGGAGTAAAAATGAGTAAAACAAATTATTTAGTTATTTGATGAAACAATAGAATATAAAAAGTTGGATTTCATCCCATACACTCCAAATTGGAGAGGAAGAAAATGATAGAATGGTACCGAATAGATTTCATCATGTTCCACTCAATTTCATTTATTTTTAAAATATACAAATAATGAAATCACATTAATTAGCACTTCATTCCACTCTATTCTATCAATCCAAACAAAGCCTACAAATGAAATATTATTTTTCTATACATTCCTTTGAAATAGTTCTTGTGAATTTTTGACAAACACATGCTTCATTGACTAACATTTTGAAACACTAAGCTCACGTCCACTGTGTTTAATATCGACTCTTAAGTTGGATATATTGAGTAAAAAGAAGAAAAATACTAAATTTTACAACAAAAACCAACAATGAAAGAATAAGAAAATAGATTTATCCTCTTTTAATTAGTTTAACTATTTTAACTCATAATTTAGTGTATCATTAGTTTTCCCAACTTAAAATTTTAGTGTTTTTAATCTTTTTTTTAAATATCTCTTACTATATAACAACATATGCAAAAAGATATATTGAAGCTATAAATATTTCACTAAAAATTTATTATATTATCGCAACAAACAAATATGTACAAGCAAACTATGCAACTGATAATAATGTCTCGATTTGTATCCTAATCTACTTAGCTCTTTACACGACAAATTATAGAAAGTTTAATGTTACAAAATGATTAAATTCAATTAATAATAAAATGCATTTGAATTTTTTTTTTT
The DNA here is from genome assembly GCA_037974735.1 of Cicer chorassanicum. Classification (NCBI taxonomy): domain Eukaryota; kingdom Viridiplantae; phylum Streptophyta; class Magnoliopsida; order Fabales; family Fabaceae; genus Cicer; species Cicer chorassanicum. The sequence goes on from JBBPBP010009780.1 coordinate 8,454,804, forward strand.
ACAAAAGGATTAAATTTTCAAACACCTAACCATTTTATAATAAAACACCTAAAAAACTAACCAAACACCGAGACATAAAATTATCAAATTTTATATAATCCTGTAAAATTATCAAAGTTACTTTTATTGTTCTAGTAAAAAAAAGTTGTTTTTATTGAAAGATTTAATAACACATCTGATTTGACAGGATTGATTAAAGAAGTGGACCACAAAGTTTATGCCACCCTTTGAAAGCAACTAAAGCAATTAATCCACGTCAAGATGGATTTATTTATAATATAAAATGTAGCGAAGTCAATAGTTTTTTTTTTCAATTATATACTACTTCTTAGATCTCACGATAAACATCACTTTCAAAAAATTCTTTTAAAATAAATATTATTTAATATTTTTAATGTAATTTTAATTATTTTTTTATATTAATTTTTTAATGATGCTTATATATACAATTTTCAAATATTATTATATTTTATATTAATAATAGTAAAAAATTTATCAATAATTAAAAGAGATAATTTGATAATATAATTTATTTCTTTTTATTAATTATTATATTTTTTTAATATGTGTGCAACAACTTTAAATGACACTAATTGTTAGACGAATGTAGTATATAGATAAAGTACAACGAGAGCCAGAGATGCAATAAAAGTATTAGGTTTAATTGCAGCTTTAAATTTTAATTCTCTTATTTTTATCGATTCACGAAATTGATCTCTTATTTTAAAAGTCGACAATTTTGTTCAATCTCTATAATTTTTAATAAAAAAAATGGCGACGTATGATACTTTAAATAACATATTATATGATATGATAATGTAGAATGACTAACACCCATAAAATCAAAATAAAACACCGTAAAAAGTTAACTTTCATCTTCATAATTTTTCATATTTGTAATTTAATTAATGACATATAAATAATTAATTCATCTAGATGATTCTATATCATGAAATTATATGTCACGTTATTTTAAATACGTCAAATCATATTTTTTAGTTCAAAAATCTGAAAGGACAAAAATTGTCGACTTTTAACATAGAAATATCAATTTCGTGAATTGATAATTATAGAGGGATCAAAACTGCAATTAAGTCAACGTATTATAAAAAAAGTTATGCTAACAAGTGTCTTTTTTCTAGGCACTCGTTAAAAAAACCAAATAAAAAAAATAATAACATTTTAGTAGAAAATCACCTTTTTTTACAATTTTAAATTATGAATTACACAAATTTCTATACATTTTTCTACATTTAAACTCTTAACAAATGTCCTAGATCCAAGGGCACTTGTTAGTATTTTTTATAAAAATCCAATGAAAGTGATTGATATATGTTCATGTCTTCTTGACATGGTTAAGTAATAGTCTATTTCTGTATTAGTAATAAATTAAATGTATCTTTCGTATCATTATAATTTTGACGGATCTATCGTGATATTAAATATCTATTAAGTATGAGTAAACAATTATAAAAGTTGATTTTGATTGATTTTGTGAAATTAATTTTAATTAATAATGAGTTGAATGTAAAATAATTTATATTTAGATATTATTGATTAAAGTGAGTTGAACACAAAATTTGAATAAAAAAAAATTACGTTTACAGTCAAAAACTATAAAATCAAATGTCAAATTCACATTTATTCTGAAAACAAATTCAATTATACCTAAGAATAATCAAATATGTCAAAATCAATTTTATACATCTAAAATCAATTTTGAGTCTTTTAAAAGTAGAACCAAGTATACACCGAGTAGTATGAGATCCTGTAAATAATATTTTTGACATTAGTTGTTAAATAAGATGTTTAGGAAAACTTTCCCTCACAACCAATTATAATTTAATGTAATTTGTATTCACATTTTGATGTAAAACAATTTTATAGAAGTTCAATTATTTAGATATATAAAATTATTTTACACTATTTTTTTAGTATATTATTTTATACTACAAATTATACCATATATTGAGCCTTTATTTATTAATAATTTTTTTTGATAGATTTTATTTAATAATAATTGAATGCTTAACTAAGAGATTTTATATGCAACTTGTATCAAATTAAATATTTGACTTAAATGTTTGATTTGTCTCTATAAATTAACATATTTCTTATTTTTGTCACTGTGAGTTTTTTTCCCTTCAATTTAAACCCAAAAATTCAATTTAGTTTTGAAATCATCCAAGCTTTTTAGTTGCTGTAAAAAACACTTATGTGGCAATCTTTGACATGACAATAGTTGATGATATGTTAAATATTTGACAACTAGTTATATTTACGATGACTAAATAAATAAAATTTAAATTTGCAAAACCTAAAATCTGAAATCTCTTTTCTTCTTCTTTTCCTTTGTACAACTTAAAATCTCAGCTCGTTGACTCTACAGTCACATTGATTTATTTGGCCGATGATATATTTACATCGAGGAACTTCACCAAAACAATACATATTAATGAAGCGAAGGGAATCAGGGTACCATAGTTTGCAGCAAAAATAATGGCATTCAACACTTGCAGCAAGAGTATGATATGTGCACCCAAATATCCTACTCTTATGTTCACGTGTACTATTACTTCTCTTCTTTCCATTAATTTTGAAAGCAACCAGTAAAAACTGCAATTATCTGACTATATCTAGTCTGTTGATTACGTTCACTGTTGGATCTTCGTCAATACTAAAATCAATCACAAGAAGCTTTGAGAAAATCCTATTAAAAGATAATTATTTGCTTTTACTTGATGAAAGACTGCCACTCTTGGCACTGCAGTTTCATAATTGTTTGCTTTTACTCTTTGAGAAAATTCTATTAAAAGATAATTGTTTGCTTTTACTTCACAATGACTTTGCCACAAGAAAATTATAAATTCACAGTGACATTTTCATTAATTAAACCACATAGTTGGAAAGGGGATTGGAAAATAGTTGGGATTTTAGATAGCACAAAGGAGAAGAAGAAGAAAGGGGATTTCATATATTAAGTTTTGCAAATTTGGGAATTTTTGAATTAGTTTTCATAAATAGACCTATTTATCAAATATTTGACATTCATGTCAAAGACGATCACGTCACTCATATGTTTGTCAGCTTTTTTTTAACATCAACTAACAATAAAGATAATTGTAAAAGTAAATTGAACTTATCGAGTTTAAATTAAAAAAAAAAATTACAGAGACTAAAATAAAATAAAAAACGCAAATTTACAAGAAGTATTCAGTTACCCTAATAACTAAAGGTTAAAATATAGTTACAACGAGATCGGGGATCAGGAAGTTTAATTTCAGAGGAGGAGGATAAATTCCAAAAGTAAATAATAATATTTATGCAGCGGGGGTGTAGTACAAATAAATGAAACGTGCAAATAACAACTCTCTTTTAGAGAAGCCCGCCTAAGAAATTCAGCAAGAAACGTACAAAAAATGTCTTGATTGTCTTCATAGATCTTTAATCCTTTGTCTAAAATAATGTATCTAGTGTTATTTTATTGTTGAAATGCTTTGGTACACAAGTCATGGGCTCAGTCAGCTCAGTACACAACTTGATACAGGCCTATTGGGCCTGGACCGATTGATTACAAGTTCGTTCATCAACTCTCAACCTCTCTGACTTAAGCCCGATTTGTTGTTAGTTTGTTATTCTTGTTGTAACTTAATTGTAAAAGGGTAGTTTGATGTAATACTCTATATAAGTTCACATCTTAATTAGAAGAAGTAATCATCATTATACATACACATGAGTGAAAACATAAGAGAAAAAGGTGAAAAGTGAGGAGAAAATTATGATTATCTTAATACTCAAGAAATCAAGTTTTGTAAATTCAAATATAATAATCATTTATTCATAGTGAAGTTTTTCATTTGGATTATGACTCCAGACGTAAGAGTTTATGTTCTAAACTGGATTAACAATTCTCGGTGTTCTTAATCTTCTATATTTCAAATTTATCAGCTTCATGTTCATAAGGTGTTTCAAAGTCTTTACAAACTTTTCAAATTCTTCGTCAAAAAAGCTTAACATTTATAATTGTCAATTTTCTTTAGTATAGTTTTTGTTTTGAGTACATATAGGTAGGAGAAAAGATTTTGTCAAAAAATAAAAAAGTACGAGAAAAGATATAATTTTTTAATAATATAAATAAATAAAATGGTTAGAGTATAGGTCGTTGGTGTTTGAGAAGGGAGTGTTCTTGTTTTGTAGGCAATGAGAAGGGAGTGATGCAATGTAAGTTTTAGTAAACGTTTTCAATATAAAATCATCAATTTTTTTATACAATAAAAAAAAACTAGAAGATACACCATTGATATAAAATAATTTTACATATATCCAATGAATATCTCGTATTATGTGAAATCATAAAGATATGACAAATTGATAATTTTTTATTAAATGACTATTTGAAATCATTTTATAGGGTTAGTATATATGGTCACTATATGCCTATTAAACTCATAAAAATATAAGAAATGATATAATAAGTATAATCAATTTAAAAATAATTGTTTTTCCATAAAATATAAATGGTTTAAATATATTTTAAACTCTAAAATATTTGATTTTTAATTTTGTAAAAAATTGTTCAAAATAATCCTAAATAATTTTCTTTCATTTTAACTTTTTTTAGTTCGAACTATTTTAACTCTCTCATTACTCTCCCCCCTTCTCTTCTCCCCCTTTCCTTATATTTCTATCTCCCTTCCCTTTCTTTTTGTTATCTATCTCATTCTCTCTCTCTATATATCTTTTCTCTCCATTTATTTTATACATATGTGAAAATCCCTTGACTCTATAAATAA
>JBBPBP010009780.1:8469207-8479886 GCA_037974735.1 Cicer chorassanicum
CTTAAATATATTTAAATTTTAAATCAAAATAAATATTCTAAAGATATCCAGACATATTATTCTCAACATTTCTATTCATCATTTTAGTAAAAACAATCTTCATTTTTATTATTTGTTTGTATAAAGTGAAAATAAATGACATTGTTGAAATTAAATATAAAATAGAAACACAAACGCTTTTATTCATCACTTTAGTCATAAAAGAATATCAATGAGAAAGCTGGCCTTGTAAGAGTTTAATACTATAATTTTAAGAGACATAATTTGAATCTCTACCGAACACAACAATCAAATAATAATTAGTGTCACTTTAAATAATAATACTTATATTTTCTCCATTTTAAAAAAATTAAAAACCAAAATTTGGTAGTAATTTAGTATATTAAAAATAAAGAATGGAGAAAACATTGTAAAAATAAGTCATGTTTGCTCTCTCTAACGCAAAATACCATGAGATACTTTTTTGTTTGACAATCACACATTTGTTTTCATTTACAAAGCATTGGCACTTTTGAGTTTATGCCTCCATTTTTCGTCTTAATTTAAGTTTCGAACCATGTACTTTAGAGTATTAAGGAGTTCCAGAGTAATAATAAATTAATGAGTAGGACCACCAAAAGATTTTGACACGACATCTCTATCAAAATTCTAAGATATTAAATATGTAAATCATCTATCATATATTCCTTTATTTAGCTCATTCAAAATCAATATGAGATTAATTATTCAAACTTATATCTAAAATTGTGCAAACAAACTATCAACTACGATGTCCCCAAAATAAAGACATCATTTATAAAATAATTTATGAGACCTCTAAGCTTTTGCGAAAACAAAAACATCAATTAAAATTTTGGTTGAGAACCTGTTCTTGGCTATTCTTTTAAAGTAAATATTGACGGTGCTTGTTTATCAACAATTATTGAGAATGGTAGCATAGGATGGTCTTTTAGGTGACCATAAACATTTCAATGATAACATTAGAGCATGAAACGTCATTTTAGAAGAAGTTTGAACTCTTCTCCACAAAGTTCGTGTGACTCACAATGTAAAACTTAAAAATGTTATATATTTGACTTTGACTCCAAAATACTTATTAACATGATTCGTGTCATTTCTTCTCTTCTTCGTCTTTTTGATTGAAGTTGAATTATCTCTCTTAAACTTTAACTGCATTTTCAGATAAATAAATAATTGTGTAAACTTTCTTACTAAATTTAAGTTATGTAGCTCTTTAAATATACCATTAATAGATATTGTGTTTCCTTTATTTGATAATATATTTTACTGCAAAAAGATTGAATAAATGACTCTAAATGAAATAAGTTTGTTACTAGATAAAGTGAAAAAGAAATAGGTGACCTCACTAAATCCTAATCCCAAATTGAGTTTCCGATCAATTTGTTGAGTCACCTATCCCTCCATTGACATCAGCACCAGCATCAGCAATTTTACCCCAATTCACAATGATAATGGCTTCAATGTCCAAAATGCCCTTATCATTTCCTCCATTGACCACTTTCATTACTCGGTGTTTTCTCTTATTTTCTTTCTCCACCGTTATTAGGGTTTTCTACACTTCTTCGTTTTTTTCCTCTTTCACACTTTCCACCAAGATCCACTTGGACTTTTTTCATACCCTTTTCTGTTAAAAGTCTTACTTTCTATAAAGTCTCAGTTTTTCGCCACAAACCCCTTTATTTTAGGGTTTTTTCGTTCCGTTTACTCCATTTTTCTTTCCCTTTCGCGTGTTTGAACTCGTTGAATTTTAATTCTTATCGTATAATTGGTTCAGGTTCGTGTTCAAGTTTGGATTTTCAATCTGATCCAGTTACGTTCGTGCTGAATTATCTGGAGCTGGTTCTTCAATCTGTGAGGTATTTTGTATTTTGGGTGTAGTTCGATAAAAGGGTATGTTTTCTGCTTCTTATTTCGGTTCTAGGGTTAATTTTGGTGCTGTTGGTGGAATTGAATTGCTTGCTGTCTGTATTTGTGATAAAGGGTTGCTGTTGAATTGAGATTTAAATCTGGGATTTTTGGATGTTGGTTGCTAGTTTATAATTTGGTTGACTTAAAAAAATGCTTAGATTATTGCTCAAGATTGGGTCTTTCAAGTAGTTAGTGTATTAGAATTGTTGAAGCATAAAGGGTTATTTAAGTTGATTTATGAGAGTAAAGGTGTTTCAGTTTGGATTTTGAAGTTTTGGTTTGCTGTTGGAAGCTTGTGTCAGTTGTTTTGGTTTGCTGAAAGAGGAAAAAAGTGGTGATTTTTTCATTGGAGCAAGTGTTGTTTTTGGAAATGGATAACTCCAAAAACAGAAATAATGATAGTTTGGGTGTTAACAAGTTGGGTAAGAATATAAGGAAGAGCCCTTTACATCAACCCAATTTCGGCAACAATGCTGCTAGACAACAGCCTCAGCCTCAGGTTTACAATATAAGCAAGAACGATTTCCGGGATATTGTTCAGCAGCTTACTGGATCACCTTCACAGGATCCTCCACCTCGGCCTCCACATAATCCGCCAAAACCGCAGAGCATGCGTTTGCAGAAGATTAGACCTCCCCCGCTATCGCCCATCAATCGACCTCGCTTGCCCCCACCCATGCCAATGCCTGTGGCCCCTCCTCCGGTTCCTTACAATAATGCCTTACCTAGACCTGGACATTTTGGACAACCATCTCCAACTCCTTTGCAGCCATCACCGTCTGGAGATTTGTGGGCCAATACAACTGAGTCACCAATCTCTGCTTATATGCGTTATCTTCAAAATTCTATGATGGATCCAGGTTCGAGGGGTAATCAATTTCAGCCTCCACCACATCCATACCCTCAACCCCAAGTACAGGGCAATTATCAGCCACAACCACCTTCATCTGCTTTGCTTCCTAATCCTTCCATACCCCCGATCCCTTCTCCTAGATTTAATGGTCCTATGCCACCAACGAATGCCACTAATCATCCAGTGTCTAGTATTCCATCACCACACGGAAATGGCCCTCCCCTTTTACCCTCTCCAACCTCTCAATTCCTTATGCCTTCTCCAACTGGTTACATGAATTTGCTGTCCCCTCGGTCACCTTATCCACTACTGTCACCTGGCTTTCAATTTCCATCACCATTTACACCTAATTTTCCTTTCTCACCCATGGCACAATCAGGGATTCTAGGTCCTGGCCCTCAACCACCACCTTCTCCCGGCCTTATGTTTCCATTATCTCCTTCAAGCTTTTTCACCATGCCAAGTCCTAGGTGGAGAGATCAATAGTCTTCTCAATTTGTGCTTACATGTTTGATTGGGGGTGCTTCCTTCTAACTGGACAGATCTTAGTCTTGTTCATTGGCATGTAATGTACAAAAAAATTGTAAGGTTTTTTTTTTTGTGGCTATTTGTAGTGTTCATTTCCCATTTCTTTGTTTTTTTTTTTTATTTGATAACCATAATGGTTCCGATCCTTTTACTTTGACAAGTTTTACATTAGACAATATATTGGAGATCAAACAACTCAATTGAACAGTTGGACAAAAGCTGTAAGATGGAAGACTGATATGTAACTTGAAGGGATGTAGGATTACAGACAATACTTGTTATGTAGGTCAGTTCATGTTCTTTTGTAATATATAGGTTTACAACTTAAAGTGCATAGTTAATTTCATGTTATCTTTCCTTTGGAAGGTGTTTTTAAATATTGGTCTTATGGTTATTACCATGTGAATTGCAATGAATGATATTTTCTTCTTCAGTGTATTTTGTTTTTCTTATCTCAAGTAGTTCCCTATTTCAATTTATCACTGTGTAAGTAGATTTCTTCAGCTTCCTCTTGTGGGGGATAAAGGTGGTCAAAGTCCCAAGATAAGAAAAACATACCTTCTATGCTGATTTTGAGTAGACTGATCAGTCCTGATTCAGATACGTATTCATGATTTTGTTTCACTTGCGATCAATTGTTTGTGTTTTCCTATCCGACTAGGTTATTTAGTGTAAATAAACAAATTTTGAGTTTGATTTCTGTTTTAGATGGTACTGCTGGGGAGAGGCTATGATATTGCTTTGCTTTACTCACTTATTTCTTTTATGCACTTTCTTCTACGAGCTTTCTGAAATAATGAGATGTTACTTTTACTGGTAGGCATTTTATCATTTGCTTTTGACCATCCCTTTGACCCTCTATACGTTTTTGCTCTTTTGCCTCAGATATGTTGCTCCTTTGCAAAATGTCGACTCATGCATGCTGTGCTATCTTGAAAAATGCTAGCAACCAGTGTTGTTGATGGTAGATGGCGGAAGGTGCTGCCATGACTGGCATTCCTTCACAAATTGCCTATGGGGGTTGTCCAAAAATCCGCCACGCCATTGCGGCCTAAGGCGCTGCCATTCCTTCACAAGTTGCCTATGGCAGTTGTCCATGGCCGCCATTCAACAACACTGCAATTCACTCTTATCGATACATTCTAGAACACTCTTTGTGATTGGTTCATCTCCCAAAAAGTTAACACATTTTTTAAGAAATGATAAATTTTGCAAGGCAACTAAATTGACTTTTTTTTTTTTTAATAAAAGAAACTAATTACAGAGTGTGTAAAAAAGAGTGTTGCTAACATTAGTCTCAGAACATTAACCTGAACATTTTTATCCAGTACTATACTACTACTTTAATACTTTTGTAATGCCTTGTAAATGGTTTTGTTGCCATGTGGTTTTAACTGTTAAGGGTATTCCTTCTATCTGATTGTATGGATTACTTACTTTGTTTTTTCACCATCCACACCATGCATTCACACCTAGGTCTGTATTTGACTTTCTGTCTTTCTCCAACTTTGCTTTTAGTCAACTCTGATCTTATACATTATACTTGTCATCAGACTTCCTGTTCCCTGCCATTGAAATATGGTGCTGTGTAATTTTATTTTTCTAACTCTACTTTTAACTGGATAGAGAAACACATGATAGACATGAAATGTTAGTTGAATAGTTTTGGAAACTTTATTTGAAATTTCTGTGATGAGAAGTGATAATTTTCTGGAGCAGGATAATGCGTTAATGACTGTTTAATGTTCTGTATTTTTATCTGAACTGGTTTTAACTAACTATATTCATTGATGCATTCAATTTTAGAGTTTGTTTCAGCATCTCCAGACATCAATTTTACCTGGCTTGGTTGTTTTTCATGTCAGTCTTCCACTACTGAATGGAGGGGTATGAACTCGATTAGTTTGGAGTGTCTAGAATGATGCTTGTGTATGCATTCACACGTTTATCATTTTATAGTGTAACTTGTATTTTTGAAAATGTTAGGATGCCTCTATTTTATTGCGCCTCATTGAGGCTTTGCCTGCATTTTCTATAGACATCTTTTTATTACTAAAAAAAAGCCAACTACTTCATAGTTGTTTGCACAAGATTCCGGTGACTTTTTTGTATGAAAACGAAAGGGGCACAAGTTATGTTTCTAGTTGAAAGCTTGGGTGTCTGAGTTTGTTATAATCTTTTACCTAAGCTCTTGATTGTGGCCCAAAATGGAGTTCAATGCTAAAAGAGTTGTCAGTTGAATATTCAAGTAGAGTGTTTGGATTCACGTTTTGATCATATTTATCGCGTCTCAAGGTACTCCCACCTTGATGTTTGTGAAGCAAGATTTTGTAGCTTCACTATAATCGTGCGTTTATTTGCTTGCTGGATGTGGTTTCAAACAAGCAATCGTTGGTGATGCCTATCTGCCAAAACAAAGGTTGTCAATTTTGAAGTTTATGAGCTTTCTGAGGTGGTTTGTGCCCCACCAAGTCCAGGCTGAATTGTGAAAATGTTGAAGCAAATTGATGGGTAAACTTAGTTAATTAGGTTTACTTGATTAATGTTAAGGTTTGATGGATATAAATTAGAGGAAATGATTATAGGGAAATTGTCATTTTGGGTAAGCTGGATCTTTGGGGAATGAGAGATATAGACTAGCACCTTTGCAATATTGTAACAAATGGGAATTTTGAGAGGGAAACTTGTGGGTTGCTAAATGCTTTTGAGAGGGAAACTCTACACAGGTTTCGTTGTAGAGTAGAAGCACTTGTGGGTTGCTAAATGCTTTTGAGAGGGAAACTCTTGGTGGTTTCATTGGAAAAGAAAGCAACCAAAATGTTAAATGGTGGACCTTTGAGAAGGTAATACTTGAACAATTCCAACTACAAGTTTTGCTTTATCAATTAGGATATTAGGATCTTGCGAGTAAGAAAATAGGAAAGATGAGTTTCTAGTGATTAACTATGGCGATAGAGAAGAAACAAGTTGTGGGAAGATGAAACTAACTATAGTGAGAAACAATTACTTATGTGGATGAGTCTGGACGCGAGTTCTTTAACACTCAATTTTTGTTCATTTGTTGTCGTGTTGAGTGAGTTAGATGTTCTATATTGGATGGAAAAATAGATGTTGAGTATTATGTAAGTGAGATGATTCAAATATCAAATGTTTTTAAGATTTTGAGAGAAGATGTGATTTTTAAACTATGTGTGGTTGTTATTACTCCAATAATTTTGGTAGTTCTTTTCATGGTCCAATAGTGGTATAAGAGTCAATGATTTGACTAGAGGTAATCGACTTTTTATATCAAAAGTCTTCCTAAAATTAAGGTGGTTAGACAACATGTTCTTTTAATTCATATGTGCTAACAACGATGTGAAAGTTTTTTGGATGAAAAAACTTTAGTTTGAGGGGGAATACACATGATATACCAAAAAATTTCTCCTCAAGTTTTTTGAAGTGTTTTTGGAATGCTTTAGAAATATTTGGTTTACCAAATGTCACACTATTGTATTTTATATTCTCAAAACTTTGGCTACGGAAAATGGAAATGAGAAAGGAAAAGTATCTCAACTCGGAAAAGTTATAGATATCTCTATTTCTTTTGAAAAATGGAGATAATTTTATCCATTATTTATGATTTGAGATGTTCTTATTTTTTTAAAAGAAATGAAGATTTTTATTATTATATTTTTGATTTATAAATGTTAAATTTTGAGAATTGCGCCTTTATATTAGTTATGTACCTAAAAATTATAAAGAAATTGAGAAGATAGTAACTCTTAAAAATTATAGTAATAAAACATTTTCATTTCTTTTGAGAACTAATGATTTAAAATTTCAAATATTTATTATTTTTCTTGAGCAGCGAATTCACGTGGAAAAAGCAAAAAGTCTTGCAACTATTGATGTATTGCTTTTATGTTAGAATTGATGTTTTGTTTTTATTCTATGTACTGTATGTTTGTATTGATTTCCAATAATTATTAATGCTCTGATGAAAAACAATCCATTGAAGTAAGATTTAAATAAAAATATACTTTACTTCACTATAATACATTTTAAAAATCTTTCAAAAATATTATTATGTTACTTAATATATAATCATGAAAAATTAAAATAACTATTATTTATTAACGATTGGTTCAACTACAAATAAACTATAGAACCTTAACGAATACCGTCGTTGCTTCGATGTTCGGTTTAATTTCTAAAATCTTGTTAATGCCTCCAAATTTTAGATCAAATGGCACATTTAAATCACTTATGTGATTGTTGTTAACTCAACTAATAATCTATTAAACTCATGTTATGATCCAACACCATTCTCATCTTTACGTTAACGGTAGATGATGAATGCTCATTCGTCTTAAGATCCAATAATATATTTTACATTACCGAAAGTTAAAATGTGATAAAAAAAATTAAATAAATTAAAGAGTTTGATGAACATTCACCAATGTAGATGCTAGAACTACAATTTCAATTTATTACTCATTAGTAGATTGAATGGGCCTTGCCCAAAAAAATATGTGTCTTGTAAATAAAGCTATTAGTACATGCAAAAGTTATTCATGATGGATAGGGTTGTTATCCGCGCTTAATGTGTATGAATATAGATAATATATTCATAAAAGAACTTAACTGATTTCAAAGTTAACAAATAATCACGAGTATAAAGATAGGAGAAAGAGAGATTCTGAATATAAAACTCTAATATAGAATAAGAGTAGAGTTAATGGTTAAGGACATTCGAAAGGAAAATTGGAGATATATATGCAAATAGAGCTTAAACTTTTAATGATGGTGATGCCAAAGTTTTATTGAACTATTTACGATGGTGAGTGGAGCCAACTAGTGGTGAGCATCGTGAACAAATGAAAAAGTTAATTGCAGCTAGTCATGAAAGTAAATATGGTGAGATATGTAATTAATATTAGTGTTAAGAGTCTCACATTAAATGAAATAAAGTCTAACAAAGTATTTATAAGTGGTATGTAGTCCTTATCCTACAAATTAGTTTTGTAAGAGGTTGTGTAAGCCGCTTTCATTTTTTCCTTAAAAAAATGAAGATTTCTTAATATTTTGAACATATCTATATATTGAACATAAGTAGCACTTGCTTGATGATGTAATATATCAATACTACCTACACTTTTTCATTTTTACGGTATTTAGAGACAAATGGATCTTGAATCGACACACATTAGTATTATTGTTTTCTTTATTTTATTTTATCTTTTTTTTTTTTAAAAAAAAGATTCTAAATCTATTATTACTTTAGTATGTCAAAACAAGCTTTTCATTATTATCTTCACAATAAAGGACAAGCCTCCACCAACATAATGTGACCATCGTACAATATGTAAGGTTGAATTTTGGTGCATGGCCCCCCTCAAAAGCCAAAGCATCATATTTTAGAATCGAATAAGCATTTGAGATTATTACTATCTGAATATTGAAAGTTGTTAGTGGTGACCATGGTAGCTTATCAACAAATGACTAAAAAGACTTTGAATAGGGCCTCTTTGACATTAGCATCATGCTCAATTTGGTAAAAGAATGATGGATAGGGAAGTGGGGGCATCAAGTAAGAGTAATGAAAAATGATTGGACTTTTCATTTTTCTTTTTTGATACCAACATTGAAATTTCATTGGTTTTGGGGAGGGCCTCTTACTTGTAGATTTTGGCCACTACTTTTGCATCCAAGAGTAGAGCCAATAATGAAGTAGCAAAATGAAAAGAAAAAGGAATGCTTCCAATTGGACTAATTAAAAAGATTCTTTTGACACACACTCATATAAGCATTTGCTTCCTCTAAAGCTAGTCTTTGTTGCTTCTATTCATCTTCATGTTTTTGACTTTTTTTTAATTCTTAATTACAATTTTGTTCTTTTATTTTCAATTATTCACAACACCTAATTTAATTTTTCTTTTTTTTGTCTTTCACTCAAACTTTTTTTAACAAAAAATGGTAATCTAAAAACTTTATTTGTATTGACGTGGCTTAAAATTTTGAATATAAGCCTATTTGGATAATTCTACATTAGATCATTGTATGTGAGAACCGTCTCAAACATTTTGAAGATCGTGTTCTAATTTTAAAAATTATATCATAATAAAAAAATATTAAAATCGAAAAAGAATTATTCTTTATTTATATTGTAAATAACATCAATAACATAAAAAAGAACTTGTAAATAACATCAATAATATTGAAACTCTAATTCTTTTTTTTTTAAAAAATTAGACATTTTTTTCTCTTACGAATTATTGGACTTTTTTTCAGACTCTATAGTATAGAATGAATTTTCATCTCTTAGCAGTATTTGTTAGGGTCTTATAATACTCTTAAAAAGTATACAAATTGGACCCTCTCCAATTGTTCTCCACATCATGTTCGTTGTATGTTACGTCAATAAAAAAAATGATACCCCAAATTTAAAATAGAGAAGACATTAAAATTTCATTAAAGATTTAAAAAAATCTTTTTAATGATATTAGCAAATCTTTTTACCACTAGGCAAAGTTTTCTTGGTTCTTTAGCACAAGTTGGCAAGTTGTATCAAACACAATGCCCCAATTGGTTGATCACAAAATGGGGCATGTCGCTATCTTGAACCTATCTTATCGTGGGGGTTAGTGCTCTTCACGTGCTATGTTTTTTTGGAAGAGAGAATTTTAGTGAAAAGGATAAATATTGGACATATAACTAATATATATACGTGCTATACACCTTAAAATACAGTAAATAAAACCCTGTTTTAAATCCTTATAAATATTTATTTATTCAATATTCTATTGTAATGAAAAATAAAAATATTACCATTTTGGATGGAAGCTATGTGTGTATAAGAGAAAAGTCTAAAAGGTTAGTCATAAATTAGTTATTACATTAGTTTAATTAATTATTGTTATTGGCTATATAAACCTAATTGTACTTATTGGTGTATCGTGGCTTACCATACTTCTCTAACATAGTATCTGAATTGGCTCTAATACTATACTATCTTTCTAGTTGGAAGCCATGTATAAGTGAAAAGTGTAGCAAAATAAAATGAAAATTTTATTGACATATCGTGATAGTGAGAATTAATGTATATATAAGAGGTATAATTAAGCTTATATAGTCAACTAGAATAATTAAATTCTAACTAATGTAAGCAATTTGTATAGAACTTTTATATCTCAAATAAAAAAGTGATTAATTTGTTAATGAATGTATTGGACTTAGAAATGAAGTTTTTTCTTAAAAGATGAAATTCTTATTTCTCTTTAATTATATTATTTTTTTAATTATGATTTGTGACTATTAATCTATTCATTTATACTATTGCAGTCAGTATTATAAATAAAAAATAATCAAATTTTGGTTATTGTTATAA
>JBBPBP010009780.1:8499151-8543553 GCA_037974735.1 Cicer chorassanicum
AATCACATCACACAAAATAGCGGTGTGTAAAATTTGAGTATGCTATATCGCCATACTACCTTCATAGCCGCTAATTGAAGAAACTGATATAGATATGCACAAATAAGGAGGTACAAAAAAAAAAAAAAACAAATAATAAGGATTTCAAAGTTCATTGAAGTAAACGCTGGTTCAGATTGCAACAGGTGAAAGAAAGCGATACTCTTTCTTCCACTCTATTTGTTTCACTAATCAGAAAAGTAATCACAGATTGCTTTAAAAATGAGTTGCTATTGAAAAGCAACACCTCATTATAATATATATATATATATATATATATATATAGTACTCTATCTAATCTTAAAAGTAAGCAAAAAGTTAAATGTATTTAGTTCAAATCAAGACCAAATACATTACCTTTTCTGTTTATATTTAAGTCCAGAGAGAGTAATACACATACATCTATAGGAAGAAATCAACAAAGAAAAGGTTGAGATCACTGAAGTTTTATTCATTCATTGAAGCATCGGTAAATTCAATACACAACGAAATACAAAAATTGTTATTATTTTCAATAATTCCAACACAAGTGTGGAAAATGAACACAATCAAACTAGTGATCATCTAACTAAATTAGATCCAAACAAACAAACAAACACTAAATATTTTAGTCAATGAAACATTTGAAGGTAGATTCATAATCATAACAAAGTATAAGGAATCTGATCAATGATGGATGACATTTCAATATAGAAAGAATGTAATGTTACCTTGGTTTATCGAATTGGAGAGAACAGCACTTTAAGCAGAGAGAATGGGAGAAAAGAGTAATAATGTATCAACAGCAGAAGAGTTAATAAATCGAAAACAACAACGAGTGTTGATGAATCGCAATAAGGGAAATTTTGTAACCCGACACACACGATTTGTCAGAAAGCGACTCTATAATATAGTGGACACTCGAAACACGCACGAGAGAGAGTTATTATTATTGTGATTGCGATGCGACCAACCTTGTTGTATGTTATGTGCTTGATGCTTATTATCACAACGTTGGGTTTAAGGAAAAAAATTGAATAGTGTTGTTATGTTATGTTAGGTACTTAGGTCACTGTGACGGCGCCACCTAACCAACTTTTTTGTTGTGTTTTTGGTACTATACTAACGTTACATTTTTATTTGAGGCCCAAAATGAACAGCAATATTTTTAATTAGCATATTTGTTGTTGATGCATTAAGCATATTGATTTCATATTTAAAGCTCGAGACCAATGCGCTGCATGTAGTATTTTGTAGCCACTCTCCATCACATAAAAACTGTTTATTGGAAAGAAAAAAATAATTTGTGCCAAAAATACTGTGACTTTTAAATGTTCAATGCAACTTTGTTATTTTTTTTTATTAATTGTACCCTCCTAATTAATATAATGGATATCGTTTTTAAGTTATTATTTTCTTTATATTAATGATGATAGAAATATATCAATGATTAATAAGGGTAATGGAATAAGATCATCATTATTTTATTTATTTATTTTATTTATAATTTATGTGAAATAGTCAAATGTAAAAATTATTTTGAGTTGAGTGAAGTACAATATTTTAATATAAAATTATTAAATGTGACATTAGTTGATTGTGATTAATGATTATACTACATGATACCAAGACCGTTGGCAAGATCCTAAAGAAATTAGGAAAAGTCAGAATCTCATTTAATTAAAATCTAATACTAAGTCAGATATATTAGTAGTATCTTTAATTTTAATAGGAAAATCCTCTCTCACTTGTATACCCACACAAAAGAAGAAATTTCATGAGAATGCAGTATATATATACCAAGGTTATACATGCACACTATTGGATTACAAAGATGAAGGTAAATGGTTAAAAGTAAAACGGACAAAAAAGCTTAAAAGATTGAGGAACTTTTATATGGTAGAATGGTGATATGAGAGCTCGCACTCAACTAGGCAAACAAGTTTTAGAAATAATGAAATATTATCACACTACGCTATATCAAAGTGGTCTTTAATTTGGTTTCTACTATTATACTACTCATAAAAAATTTATGTGTTTATCTATGTGTCTTCTTACCATTTTGTCTTTTCGATTTCTGTAGCTCATCACAATTGAAGTAAAAAGAACAATAGCGACGAAATAAAACTTCCTAATAAAGAAATTGTAAGCAATTAACTTAATTTTTAAATTCCAAATCGCCTATGAAGATATAGATACACTTCTTTTCATCTTGACCTTCGATTTTGAGAAAAAGTCCCTCGAAGATATGTATAGACTAAACTAAATAAGAATACCTTATATTAGTTTTACCATACAAAAATACAACTGGTTGCTAGTTTCTTCGTAAGCATTAGCTGTTTCAATACAAACAAACGTGAAGAAAAAAAAGAAGAATAAACGTAATTTCGTACAGAATTAACCTTCCCCATACGGTTGTCACATACGGTTATCACATGTTTATTCGTTAATCCTTCAGATTTTTAAGTTCATTCCGATCTTAAGAGTATAGTGATAGTATATTTTCTGAATATAATTCTTTTTTTTTTTCACTGATTTTCTTAAAAGAATTAGATGTGTAATGACATGCTCAGCCATGCAAGAATATGATTTAACATTGGACGAAAAACTAAGAAAGCATTTTAATTCTTCCTGAAAGCTTGGAGAATAGTATTGAAAAGAAGAAACTTGGGGCAAGTACACATTCCTTGCAGAAAATATTTGCTGCTAGTTTTTCTTTTTCTTTACAATAATTACATGGAATAACAAATATACACTACTAGTTTCTTTTTTATGGAAAAAGACTTGAGAATTACAATACTTACATCCAACGACAATTCAATCATGATGAGTGGATCCAGCAATTCCGTTCCATTTCAAATGATAAAAAGATGAAGGCATCTGCAGGGTCTTCCAGACATATAAAGGTTATCCAGTATATATCCCTTTTACCAACAAGCATCAAACGCACCATCCACCATTTTCTATATGTCTGATTAGGGTAAAGATGCTACTGATTTTTACCTCTTGAAGGATAAACCACGATCCTTTCATTTGCAAATTGTAAGCATAACTTAGTAATAAAAGTTCGTGAGAAATTAGGCATGCAGATGGCTAGAAGCATCACTGCTCCCTTCAAGCAATGGCTTCCTTTTCCCTCTTGAAGTTGTGGCAGATTGGTCTTCATCATCTTCGTTAGACAGATCAGCGCTTTTCAAAAAGGTCCCTGTAGAATTTATACGATTAAGTAACTATAATCCAGTTAAATGTCAACTTTCAACAGGATTGGCATTTCTTTCCATTAGTGACTTATTATAGCTCCCCTCGTGCCATAAAGAAAGGGATGAATGAGTAGTAAATTACTAGTAAAGCTGCATGGCATTTACCTATGAACCATATTCCAGCAGCAAGAAAGAAAACAGATGTTAAACAAAGAGCTGTTTTCCTCCAGTCGTTAATATGATCCTGTGCAGGAAAAATGAGCTGCTTAGAGTTGAGATATAATGCTTAAAATTAAACTTCTAACAAATAAAGGCAAAAGACTGAATATTGCCATGAAAATTCAGGCCATCAAATCTGGACGATGGCCACATCAAAATGCAAAACAGAAATCTGTGTTTTCTTGCCACTAATTTGTCCAACATCTTTGTAATAGATCTTCAAAGGGCACATTACTAGTTATTGAAACTCCTTCACATTAAGGGGAGAGGTAAGTAGAGAAAGACACGGCTAATAAAACAGTATTATGAGAAATCAAACCAGGTGTAACATGTATCCTACAATTTACATGGGATTGATAATACAAACGTAAATATAAAAAGAAAAACTCATGTTTGATTACAGAACACACTACAAAGGCCAGACTCCAACTAAGGTATGATGAACTTCACCTGAGCACTATTGAGTGGAAATAATTATCTAATAAACCTCACATATGCTAGCTGGTAGTTATCTATAACAGGTTATAACCTGTTATAGATTAACCAAAGCACGACAAAAATATCAGGAAATTAGGTACAACCTGCAGGACCCCAACCAGTGGTGCGGAAGGGACATCACCAAAGACATGGATTGAAACTGTAGAGATTGCCATAGACAACGGCCTCAAACTTGGTTTTACACAACGGAGAGAAACATAATTTACTGGAGCCTGCAAAAATAGTGCTATATCATCAACCAGATATTTAAGTAAACCATGAAACTAAAGAGGATATATCAATAAAATTAGAATAGAATCCAGAAAAATAATATAATTGATGAACAAATGATTGAGATCTCTTTTCAACTATTAGCATCTCAATAAAGGAAATCTGGAAGTGGCATATCCAATCAAATGAGGATGCATTTGGTTTGTAGCAATGTAATGTTTTCATTATTAAATACAAAAAATGAAACCTTTTCTCTTTATTTCCTGTTTTCAAATAATATCCAACTAACATTTAAAAAACCACCACAAAACTGAATATAATAAACAACCAAATTGCTAAAATCACACCATAATTTTTGAAAAACTTCTTCGCAAACAATATTCTTAACGATAGAGCATATCACACCATCATTATATGTTAAAGTTTTCAAACCACTTTAACATTTCAACCTAGACGGGACAAGGTATAATTATGCAAGAAATAAATGTTATTTTCATCCTTTCCTATAAGATATTTGAAAATAAAAAATAACTGATAATAAGGTGACAATTTTGTAATTATTTATGAAAGCAAAAAGCAGCACTAAATCCAAGTAGCATATATAGTCTCATTCTCACCCTTAAAGTAGACAACCGAAGTATCCAATGACTTGATTACACTGTTGGTTGAGAGCAATAACTAAATCCAAATTAAGGCTATGGACACTTTAAGGCAAAAACTTTCAAATAGAATACACAAATTTGCTAGGACTATAGTTGCAATTTTATTTATTCTATTCATGCAATGTAAGGGAATTGTATGTAAACTCATCCAAGAAGTGAAAAGGATAAACCAACAACCTCAAGACTAAATTGGTAAATTACTATAATGGCTCTCATTTTCAAGTTCATTGCACTAAGTATTTGAATCTACAAAAGTTAATCTAATCCAATGCAAAACTAATAGAATGCAACTGTCATACAAATAAAAAAGCAGGTGAACACTTTAAGGGATACAAAATTTAATCCAGCAAGTGATCCATAAAATTACCTGGGTGGCGAATATCAGCAGTTCACCCACAGAGAAGAAAACAATGAAACCAGGCAAGCCCTTGAAAAGGAAAGCAACCAAGCAAAAGATTGCCCCTATAAATGTTGCTCCAAAGAGAAGCTGCAATTGTAGCAAGGGAAGCCAAAGAAGAAATGAATTTAACAACATAGTATAAAATTGGATTTGACTATCCTAAAGTGAGTAGTTAAAAAAAGGACAACCTTGGGCCATAAAGCTCTCGCCATGGCAAATCAAAGGAAAGGCTAAATCCATTAATGATCTACAGCATGTAACTTTACCTTGCATTTAGAAGAGGTTGAATCCACAATTTGAACTCATTACCTCCAGTTACACGGCAACAACTCTAACAGTTGCACCAAGTATGGTGTTGAAGAATCACAATTTGGTCCTGACAGCCCTTATTTCCATATTAACAACTGCCCACTTTCACCTTATTTTACCCCAATTTTTTATTTTGCTTTTATTTTTGAACTAAAAGTTTTAATAACATTCCTAGGAATGATAAGTATTTGCCAAACATATTTGTAAGTTATATACTTTAATAGTATTCTGATCATATGTCTTGAGGGTAATTATATATATACAAACTT
Source organism: Cicer chorassanicum (assembly GCA_037974735.1). Taxonomy (NCBI): domain Eukaryota; kingdom Viridiplantae; phylum Streptophyta; class Magnoliopsida; order Fabales; family Fabaceae; genus Cicer; species Cicer chorassanicum. Next base: position 8,504,937 of record JBBPBP010009780.1, read on the forward strand.
AGTTATATTTATGTGAAGGAAGATAAAGATACTATTAGGAATCCAAGAATTGAACTCCAAAGAAAGAAACACTTCTATTAAAACTAGGAGAGAAATCTCTCCTCCAAGGGTTTCTCCTTCACAATAGAGACTATACTCTATTCAACAATTGATTACAATATTCAAAGATATCTCTACTAACTACATAACTCTCTATTTATACACAAAAGTCCTAACTATCTCATAACCAACTAACTACCTCATAACCAACTAACTAACTATAACAACTCCAAATATCTATTATTCTATATCCTAACAGATACACAATTTTATTTTACAAAAATTAACTGCTTCTATTTACAATAGAATACAGACTGAAAAACAGATCAATAATTATAAATGTTTTCATAACAGTTACGCAAACTTGGAACTTCTCCACAAAATCAATAAGGATACAAACTTACTAATGATCTCTGTTTTACCTTAATCAAAGAAATACACACACACACACAAACAATAGACATGTGTGTTTGTCTATATAAAGTGGATGACAAAACCTCGTGTACATGGTAAAAAAGTGCTACAACTGTTGAGATTAAATTCAGGAAATCATGCATACTATTGCTGGTGAAAATGATTTTCTTGCATCTAGGTCATGAATCAAGATATATTTTAAATCCAAGCTTTGTAAGTCTAAGTTTTCAATCAAATAACAGACCTAAACTAACAGGGTGATTCATGAGTCGTTTGACTTGTTTCACATTGTATGAAAATGGTATCAACTATGTTTACCTTGAAAGCATTTGAGATTGTTGAATTCATCTTATCAAGAATCAAGCCTCCTGATAAAGTCCCCAAAATCCCACAAACAATTGTAATACCTCCAAACAACAAGTCAGCATTACTCTGTCAAAAAACAAATGTCAAGGAAGTGCAGTCCCAACAGCAATGCCAGAATTGTACCAAAGTGAAGGTAACAATAACACAAATAATATTAAGCAACAACAACGACAACTAAGTCTGATTCCACAAATTGCAGTTGACTAGATGAATAAATCAACTCCATTGGACTCTATCAAAAACCAAATCTTAAAAAAAAAACCATTTAGATTAAGGCTTTTTGGTAATAATTTCTCACAATATTTAATATGATAAAATTGTTGGAGAGGCATATGAGAATACCATATGATAAATACTGTATCCTGCCTTTGGGCCCCAGTAAGAGTAAGCTCCAATGACAAAATTGTATGCAATATACCCTGGCAATAATTGAATTCTAAGTAAGGAAATAAATAACATAGTTTAGAATTGACAGTGCCGTCATCAAATTTTCAAAAATGACCATTTATTCAATTTATGGGGTATTATGGTTGGTAAAACTATCACGATAATTTTCCGATTTTTTTTAACAATAAATGTCAAGTTCCAGAAACAAAGGAGAGAAAGGTTTCAGGTAAGGAAAAGGAACAGGTACCTAGCACATTTATAACATACACACGATCATGTAAAAGCTCCTGCATATCTTCTGAGAATCTGGTGAACTGATTCCGCAATTTGGATGTTAACCTGACAATCATAGGTTAACTTGTAAAGGGGAAAAATAATGTTTTGATTAATCTCTTGGACCACAAGAAAAAAACAAGATCACCAAGGAGATCCCAAATTTACTAAACTTTAGAAGAGGCACTCATCGCGAGAGTGTAAAACTGAACTTTAACCATAATATGCAAAAACAGTTCAAAAGAGAAGTTATTTGAAAGTAGGAATGGGTGAAAGTGGGGGCATTTGTGATTAATAATGATAATTTTCTTCTCTTTTCAGTTATATTAAGAGCAACACATAGTTCTAATAGGAAAAGGAAACATGACACCAAGTGAGAGAATCCCATTTCCAGTATGTCACTAAGCATATTGTTGAAGAATCAAGAGAAATCATATTTGATTCTCTTTTATTTTATATTATTATGTTTATTTTAATTTTATGATTCTGTCATTATTACTCAGTATTACTATTGTAATTTCTTTTCCTATATAAACAGCTTAAGGCTGTAGTAATAAAATATGAAAGTATTATATTATTTTGTCTTCTACTTTCTTCATGGTATCAAGAGCTCTGGTTAGGGTTCTGTAAAGAACCCATCAGGGTTTGCCGCTCCAACCAACTGAGCTATGGCACAAAATACCCCATGGAAGGCAGCCCTTATGGGTAGCAGCGGCAGTGGTTTGGGTAAAAAATCAGAAGTAGTCAACAAAGCCGACAATATTGGTTTAGGCAGCGGCCCAGGCAGCAATAATGGTTTATCTAACAATGGTTTTTCCAACATTTTTGGCCATGAGGGAACTTCTAATGTCCTCAAGGTTGAAATTCAAAAACTCAATGGAAAAAATTATGTTGAATGGTCCCAAACCACAAGATTGATACTAGACGGTAAGGGAAAATATGATTTCCTAACAGGAGAGGTGCAAATGCCTGCCACTACTGATCCGAATTACAGGTTTTGGAAATCTGAGAACTCTGTTATTATCGCTTGGCTGCTTAGTAATATGGAATCAATGATAAGAAAACCTTTTATGTTTTTGCCTACTGCAAAGGAAATTTGGGAGGCAGTCAAAGAAACATATTCTGACATTCAGAATTCTTCTCAAACTTTCGATCTCAAATCACGATTGTGGCATGCCAAACAAGGAGATAGAGATGTCACTACCTATTATAATGAGTTGATGACACTATGGCAAGAATTGGATCTCTGCTATGATGATCATTGGAAGTGCTGTGAGGACAGTGTTTTGTTTCTTAAGAGACAGGAGAACGACCGAGTATTCATGTTCTTGGTTGGGCTTAATAAGCGGCTCGATGAAGTCCGAGGCAGAATATTGGGAAAGATTCCATTGCCATCACTTCGGGAAGCGTTCTCAGAAGTTAGAAGAGAAGAGGCGAGACAAGGTGTTATGATGGGTAAGACACTTTCTGTTGGTGAGGTTGAAAGCTCTGCCCTAGTCACTAAGAATGAAGACGGGAAGAGAGATGGCAAGAAACCATGGTGCGAACATTGCAAACGTCCAGGGCACACATGTGATACATGTTGGAAGCTCCATGGAAAACCTCTAAATTGGAAGAAAAAAGAAGGAAACGAAGGTCATGCCCTCCAAGCTGGTACCTCTAATCAAGAGAAGCAGTCCCCTTCAAGCCCATCGCCTTTCACCAAGGAACAATTAGATAAATTGTACAAACTACTTGAGTCTCAAACTCCTTCTTGCTCTATAACTCAGAGAGGTAATTTTCCAAATACTGCTCTACTTAGTGTCACTCCCAGCCATACTTGGATTATCAATTCTGGTGCTACTGATCATATGACTGGGGAGTCGAGTCTATTTTCTTGTTATAGTCCTTGTGCAGGTAACCACAAAATTAAAATTGCAGATGGCTCTCTTTCAGCCATTGCAGGGAAAGGTTCTGTTATTCTTTCACCTGTGTTAACCTTAAAAGATGTCTTACATGTTTCTAATTTATCATGTAATCTGTTATCCATTACTAAATTAACAAAGGATATAAATTGTCAAGCTAACTTCTTTCATTCTCATTGCACTTTTAAGGATTTGAGCACGGGGAAGATGATTGACAATGCTAAGGAGAGTGGAGGACTCTATTATCTTGACAATGGACTCGACTTCAAAGACCAACAAAAAACAAGTACTTGCTTTGAATCTATTTTTGTCTCTTCTAATAATGATGATATTATGTTATGGCATTTACGGTTAGGACATCCTAGTTTTCCGTATTTGAAACATTTGTTTCCTAAATTATTTTCTAAGAAGGATCCGTCTTTATTTCATTGTGAAACTTGTGAACTTGCTAAACATCACCGTTCTTCTTTTTCTACACAACCATATAAACCATCAAAACCGTTTGCAGTTATTCATAGTGATGTTTGGGGTCCTAATAGAATAAACACCTTTTCTAATAAAAAATGGTTTATAACTTTTATTGATGATCATACTAGAATTTGTTGGGTTTATCTATTAAAAGAAAAATCTGAAGTTGGACAGGTTGTCAAAAACTTTTTTACAATGGTGCATACTCAATACCAAACAAATATTCAAGTCTTCAGAAGTGACAATGGTAAAGAATATTTTAATACACTTTTGTCCGATTTTTTTCTTGCAAATGGGGTTGTTCATCAAAGTTCTTGTGTTAATACACCCCAACAAAATGGAATTGCAGAGAGAAAAAATAGTCATCTTCTTGAGGTTGCTAGAGCTTTACTATTTGCAAATCACGTTCCAAAATATTTGTGGGGTGAAGCTGTTTTAACTGCATCATATTTAATTAATCGAATGCCATCTAAAGTTTTCGATTTTCATACCCCTCTTGATGTTTTTCGAAATTATTTTCCTTTGACAAGTGTCTCTGCTGATTTGCCATTAAAAGTTTTTGGTTGCACTGCTTTTGTTCATGAACATAAACACCTTGACAAACTCGAGCCACGAGCAATAAAATGTGTGTTTACCGGTTACTCTCCAACTCAAAAGGGGTATCGGTGTTTTGAACCAAAATCAAAAAGAATTTTTGTAATCATGGATGTTACTTTTGTTGAAAACCAACCATTTTTTACTGACATTCATCTTCAGGGGGGAAATTTTAAGGAAGATTCATCTTTTACGTTTGAAAACATCATTACTTTAAGTGATATAGTGTCGTCACAAAATTCTGAGACTTATATAGATGCACCAAAAGAAAATGCCCAAGAATCCATATTGAAACTCAATCCACTTATGAGTGAGGTTTCGACAGATTCGGGGGCAACAATTTCAAATCAAAATCACAATAATGAAGGACCGCCTGAAATGCCACAACATAATGACTCAGATAAAGAGACACAAAGCAGGTTTACTACAATTGACCCTACTTGGAAGGGAAATGTCTTTGAAAGAAGAAAGCATAAACAGAGAAATGAAGGACCCATTCTCCGACCCTTCCAAGATTCCGAACCAATAGATAATCCAACACATCATCTTGATACAGGTAAGTCTTCTTCTGTTCTTAGAAGTCATGTCGAGTATCCTGATATAGATCTTCCTATTGCAATTAGAAAACCTGTTAGATCATGCACTAAATATCCTTTGTCTAATTATGTGTCATACTCAAAATTGTCTTCTTCATTTGTTGCATTTACCTCTAAGTTGTCTGTTGTAGAAATTCCAAAAAATATACAGGAGGCTCTAAAAATTCCAAAGTGGAAGGAAGCTGTTCTTGAGGAGATGAGAGCTCTTGAGAAGAATCAAACTTGGAGAGTCATGACGTTACCTAGAGGAAAGAATACTGTTGGTTGTAAATGGGTATTTACTGTAAAATATAATTCTGACAACACAGTTGAAAGATACAAGGCACGCTTGGTTGCTAAAGGGTTTACTCAGACATATGGCATTGATTACTCATAGACTTTTGCTCCCGTTGCCAAATTAAACACTATTAGAGTTCTCTTGTCCTTGGCAGTGAATTTAGATTGGTCTCTTAACCAACTTGATGTAAAGAATGCTTTTCTGAATGGTGATTTGGAGGAGAAAGTATACATGGATAGTCCACCTGGCTTTGAAGATAAATTTGGTTCAAATGTGTGCAAACTACAAAAATCCCTTTATGGTCTCAAGCAATCCCCAAGGACTTGGTTTGAAAAATTCACTCGGTCGGTCAAAAAGCAAGGATATATGCAGGGACAATCAGACCATACTCTGTTCATGAAGTTCTCTAATGTTGGTAAAATTGCAATTCTAATTGTATATGTAGATGATATTATTCTCACAGGAGATGACATTGTCGAGATGGAAAGATTGAAGAAAAATTTGACACAAGAATTTGAGATCAAAGATTTAGGCGCCCTTAAATATTTTCTTGGTATGGAAGTTGCTCGCTCAAAGAAGGGAATTGTTGTTTCTCAAAGAAAATACATCCTAGATCTCTTGGAAGAAACTGGGATGAGTGGGTGTAAACCAGCAGATACTCCTATGGAATTAAATGCTAAACTTTGGGAGAAAGGCAGTGTTCCTGTTGAGATTAGAAGATACCAGAGGTTAGTCGGCAAACTTATTTATCTAGCCCACACTAGACCTGACATCGCTTTCTCCGTGAGTGTTGTAAGCCAATTCATGCATTCTCCCTATGAAGAACACTTGGAGGCAGTTTATCGGATCTTAAGGTACTTGAAATCCAATCCTGGAAAGGGTTTGTACTTCAAGAAAACTAATGACAGAGAAGTCTCTATATTTACAAATGCTGATTGGGCAGGATCAATTACTGATAGAAAATCCACCACTGGATATTGTGCCTATGTTTGGGGTAATTTAGTTACTTGGAGAAGTAAGAAACAAGGGGTTGTTGCTCGAAGCAGTGCAGAAGCTGAATTCAGAGCAATGGCTCAAGGAATCTGTGAACTTTTATGGATTCGTAAACTCTTGGATGAATTGAAAATGAAAGTTGACTCATCCTTAAAATTGTTCTGTGATAGCAAAGCAGCAATAAGTATAGCTCACAACCCTGTACAACATGATAGAACCAAGCACATTGAGATTGACCGCCATTTCATAAAAGAAAAAATTGATGATGGAATTATATGTCTGCCATTTGTGACTTCCAATCAGCAAACTGGTGATATCTTGACAAAAAGTTTGGCAAGACCCAATTTTGAGCGACTTATAGCCAAGTTGGGCATGACAGATATCTATGCACCAACTTGAGGGGGGTGTTGAAGAATCAAGAGAAATCATATTTGATTCTCTTTTATTTTATATTATTATGTTTATTTTAATTTTATGATTCTGTCATTATTACTCAGTATTACTATTGTAATTTCTTTTCTTACATAAACAGTTTAAGGCTGTAGTAATAAAATATGAAAGTATTATATTATTGTCTTCTACTTTCTTCACATATGACCCTCACTAAGTAGACAGTTGAATTTAGGGTAATGGTAGTTGAATTCTACCTCTAACTTTATTTTGCTTTTCCTCTTTTTTATGCATCATAAAAAAATTTGCTTTGGGTTTTCCTCTACTTGACATCAGAAGCAGGAAACAGACAAAATCAGAAAATCGAAGGCAACAGAGCAACTCACCTGGATCCTCTGATAAAGGCTTGATCTTCAGCAAGCATACCATCATCTATATATAAGGGAAACCTCTAACTTTGAGCATAGACATTATTTAGTACCACAAGAAAAAAACGACCATACAAAAGGAAACAAAACTAAGATGGGAAGTGGAGCAGCAACAAAAAGTTTCTAAATATTAAATATACATGATAACAACAATAAAAATACATACAATTATTCTACTTTTTCTCTTTTGATTAGCACTACTGCTGTTTTTCAAAATTAAAAATTTATCTTGGGAAATTTTAGCCAGCCTGTGAACTTTCTCAAGAGCTTGTTTGGTTTATATTTCGGTTATCTGTTTTAACTTTTAATTGCAAAAAATTCCCCCTTATTTTCACATTGTTTTTTGTATTCAAATATTTGTACAGGGACAGCAAAAAAAATCATTGCTTCTCATACAAACAATAAACAAATATCAAACAAAGTGAAACCTTGTGGCATTTTTTTATTTAGAATTGAAAATGAAAAAGAAACCAAATATGCTCTAAATTTATTTGTCCCCCATAAATTTCAATCAGAGACCTTAGAAAATATTGAACATCAATTACCAAAGTAGTATACAAAAGATTTAGAGATACCTCCATTTTCTTCGATAGATGTCAGTCTCTGCTTGGATTCCATAGGAGCAAAACCTATTATTAGAAATTAGATAGTGAATTGCTTTACAAGGATAAGAAAAATTAAGGGCATTCTAAATTGCATCAAACATAATAAAATGGTTACCTTTCAACTGCAAAGGCTTTATTAAAAAACCCAATATGGGAAAAGGAAGCATCAAAATTGCCTCACCCCAGAATGCAATGCGCCAGTTGAATTGGCTTCCAACCTGTACATTATTATTTGAAAATTTGAAGCTGACTCATTATCACACTGAACAATGTTCAAGGTAAGGTACTGTTGACCATACATAAAGTACTGTTGAGCATTAAGCATGCAACTTGCCAGTAGCTTACATAAGGGTAAAACAATAGTTTCTTCTGAAACCTGTTTCACAAATATCCTTCCTTTTACATAATAAATTATAAAACATGGATAACGTACTCAATAGTTCTCCTGCAGAATTCCATTATTTATAGTTAATCATTCATAACCTAACTATTTTTGCAATGGTTCAAGCTATGTCCTTTCTTTTTCATTCACTCCACTTATGGAGTTAAAAGTGGGCTTGAAAGAGGTTGTTGTCTCATTCATAGTTTGCTGGGGATACAATTACACTTTTAAAAAAAGGAAGAGGAAATTTCGGATTTATTTCTCTCTCTCTCTCAGCTTTATGAACACTTCTAATCTTGGTCAAAGATTAATGTCTATAAGCAGTATGGTGGGTGTTAATCTAGACTCTCAAACTGATTCCATCTTTACATCAATAGCAGGTTGTCAGATCTTGGAAAAGAAGTCATTCCATTTATTTGGGTTGTAGGTGATAAATGATAATCAAAGAGCTTCTTCTTTTTTGGATCCAGTATGAAGAAAATCTCTAAGTGCATAGAGAGTTGGAAAGGAACTTATATACATACAAACATGTGTCTATATATATACACACCAAGGAAATGAGACAACACAATTAACAGGTATAGTTAAAAATGCCATTTGTTCATATGACAGAAGGAAAACAATTAGGTCATGCAACCAAACAGAATTAACAATAACAACCATCTTAACACAGCTAGATTGTGCATCTTACCAATCCACCATAAACATAGCCCAGAGCAGTTCCAGCTGGTATACACATGTAAAATGCAGCAAGCCATGCTGTTTTCTGCCATCAATAAAAACATTATAAAGCTGAAACTCTGCATTCAATGTTAGAGATTTTTTTTTTTATCGAATTCTGAAGGGGAGTAGAGAAATAAGGCATACCTGTGCAACAGGGGCATTGTCATCTATAAATGGTGCTGCAAGACTTATGAAGGAAGCCTCACCAACACCAACTAGCCTGTGAAACAAAATGCTGTCAGTCTTGACTCAAATATAGCATGAGAAAATGGTGAAGGCCTTGAAAAGTTGAAAGCACTAGAATATTCCGTTACATTCGGCATATTGCAATAGACCAAAAATCAAAAGAACTGCCACATCCAGCTACCGCAAATGTCCAAACAGACAATCCAACACCAATAAGCCGGAATGGATTGTGACTGAAAACATGATAATGCATTAGACCACCATTCAGTTAAATACGGAACATGAAGATAGCAAATATTTAATCTCATTCTAAGCTACTTAAGCTTTCTTTTAGAATATATATGGTTCACAGTTGATCAAATAAACTCATACTAGATGATAGGAAGGTTACGTAAAATTAGAAAGAAGGAGAAACTAAAATGTGACTTCTTTCTATTTCCTTAAAGATTAGATAAACCACAGAAGAATAAATATCAATCAATTTATAACAGAAAATAGAATTGACTATTTAAGTGCAGAAATAGCTACTCATTTGTAGAATTCTTACACCTCTATGATCACATTAACCAAACTGCAAAGACTAAATGGAAACAAAAAATTACATGGTGATGTGCATGGTCCAGGAGGAGTCAAACCGTGTAACCCATGGACAGGCTTGTTATTCACTGATGTGAATTTTAAAAGAACAGGAAATGATCAGACAAGTAACCCAAGTATAGACTTTAGACTCTTCAGCAACAAGAACTTTGATGAACTTGAATAAAGAATCTAGAAAACAAAATTTTACTTTCTTTCTATCCCTAGTTTCAGAGATAAAAACTGTTGAACCTTTTGGGATGAACAGTTCCTCAAAAAGATATTGGATATTGTTCCATCCTAACATGATATAATGGGCCTACAGTGACCAAACAACTTGGGCTGTTGGATTATTAATTCTTCTCCTCCACAAATCACACATGTAAGAGGAAGTCTAACGATGTTGTCATGTCTGAAGTGGAATGCTCAAACACAGTGAATATTCAATTTGTTCTATACAGTTAGATCAAGGGACTCCAAAAATTCACAACATATTGAATCATTTAAACAACCCCGCAATGTCAAGGATCTTCTTCTGTTATTTTCATTATGGTGGCTAGAAGGTCCTATGCACAACTTGATTGAAACACCCTTAGCTAACATTAAATTATACACATGTAAAATCAACACTACAAAATTTAACCTGTGCATCAAATAATGTAAAAACAATATATCATTTAGACATTTTGATGTCACAGTAAATGCATAAGTATGAAAACTGTCAGAAGCAGGCAGAAGCTAATGCACAATGTAACATTAAAGCAATTCACCTTTTGGCAAGAGAAGCAAATATTGGAGAAGCAATTAGAAGTCCCACCATAAATGCAGATGACAGAACTCCATCTTGAAAATTGTTCAAGTTAAAATCCCCCCTGAAATGTGAAAAACCATGCTACCGTAATAAGTTAAATACTACCATAAAAGCAATTTACTTATTTAGTTTTCAGTCCTAAAATTTGCAAGTTATATGCTTTTTTTTTTTTTTAATAGTCAGTGTTAGTAATTAGTTGTTAATTTCGTTAGATTCTTGACATGTTTGGATGAAGCTACAATATGTAGTTTTTGGCTTTACAATAGATTTTTACTATTATTCAACCCACTATTAGATGAATGTATCCAAACAACCCACTCAGTTTAAACTATATCAATTTTACGAAATCAACTTTTGTCACGGCCGAACAAAACACACACTAAAAGTAAAATTATAGATAATACAAAAAATTGTAAAGGAGCAGTAGAACATACTGAATTCCAGTGGCGGCAGAACAAATGCCAGAATCAGTACAAGTTGCAAGACTTCCATTAACACCATTGCTAGCTATAGCTCCTCGATCGACATAGTTGATCAAGTTTATGACGCAAAATATTATAAGAAGCCTGAAATCACAATATATCACATATCCGTGTGCTTGAAATTGATATCGAAATTCTAAAGATAGAAAGGGAATTGAAATGCAAAAGTAGGTTTGAGAACAAGTACCTTTTGGGCGTAAACCAAGAAGGATTTTGAGTTTGACCAGATTTGGGTACCATTTTGGAATTGCTTCAGCGTTATTGTGCGATTCTAAATTCCAATAGTCGTTGTTTGGAGTTGGTCAACAGTTCAAGTAAGTTTTGCCTTCAACTTTCTTTCTTCGAATCGTTACGCAATTCTTCGTCCAAACACGGCTTACACCGCCTCCAAATGAAATTGTAATTCAATTTAGCTATTTCTTTTAAGCTAAAAAATTATTAAAAACAAATTTGAGGTTATCCAAGAATGTTAAAATAGTTTATTAAATTACGCAAATTTTTAGGCAAGTTATATAATATAAGTTCTTTGGTGTATTCTTTTTTAGTGGTTTAGAAATTATCTCAAAAGTTTTTATGGATTATAGATCTGTGTGATTTGTTAGCGTCTTTATTTTTAGTAAAATTCCATAAAACTTTAAATCATTAACAAAATTATGTTATGTAAATTGTAACGATAATATTTAGAAATGTAATATTTGAGATAATGGCCTTTTAGATTAAATTGACAAATCAGAAATATTTAAAGATTTTGAATATAATTATCCTATAAAATCACATTACTAAAAAAATCAATAATATACATATATAAATATTGATGATTGTCTAAAATAAAATAAAAAAGTAAAATAAAATAATTAATAATTTTCTTAAATATTATCTATTTTAGATCAATTAGATAAGTGAGAGTTAAAGACCTTATAAATTATATTTTTAAAACTCTGTGGTATGGACTTCAAATTCATAAAGTATCTTTGGAATAATTCACGTAGAGTCAAAAGTTTCTTTATAATTTTTAGTAATAATAATTTAGTCACTTGCGTCAAAAAAAATTATTTGCTTAATTTTTTTATAAAAAGGGTTGGTTGATTTTGTTTATGTACCAAAGTTCTCCCCTCCAAACTTTTTATTTATTATGAGTATGATACTCTCAAACTTAGCCAAAACATTTATTAATATTAAAATCATGTCTTCTTGTCCTCTCATGCACTGCATGCATCAATAGATATATAAGATATTTAAAATTATGTTGCTAAGTTTGAAAATTAATTAAATTTTTTATCAAAATAACTATTAAATTGCTTGATGATAACTAATTTAATGACCAAAATTATAATTACTCTGTAATTTATAATATTACAACCCGTTACTTTTTATAAATTTTTTTATTTTATTTTAAAAAAAATGATAAATTTTACTATAAATAATTTACAAATAATTAATTATAACTTAACAATATTAATTGGCAAAAATGACAAAACCATACTCCGAAAGATTCTCATAATATGACTTAATGCTATTGATTATTGCGCATCAAACTTGAAAATAATATGCTTCAAACCCAGTTCTTATTGAATCTAGCAATCCATCTACATTACATATTTTACAGCATATACCAAGTTTGAAGAGCTAGCTAATGACTTACAAATTATGAATAACTTTTCAGCCATATCTCAAAATACTAAACAAAAAATCTGTCCATTACATATATACATAATACATACATACATGTACATCCGACCCACTTCACATGGTCTTCACATATTCTTTATAGTTGAGTAAGCTGCCACATGAACTTCGTAGCATTCACCATCCCATGATAAGTCATGCGCCATTGCTTCCATTATGCTTTGTTTCCACTTGGATGAGCTATTCCTCTACACCCACATCAAAGTCAATAATTCATTAATGAGTCTCTCACACACGCACAAACACTAAACACAACAGTGACACTGACACGTAAACACCAATAATAATTTAAGAAAATAGAAGTGATTAAATGTAATGTACTAATGTCGTATTAGTGCTAATCATCAAACCTATCAAACATTGGACATAAATGAGCTCTCTAAAGCATATACTCTCTTCGTTCCTTAATACATGTCGCTTTTAGAGTTTTTGTAGTTAAAGGATAAGCTAGTTTGACAAACAAAAAAAATCCTATTATAACCTTATTTTTTATTTCCTCCATTTTATTTATTTAACCTCTTTCATTATTATTCTCAATAAATTTCTCAAAAAAATAACATTTTCAATGCAAACAAAACAATTGCTTGCTGCTTGCTTTTATGTGAAAACGGTTTGTATTCTATTCATCAAAAGCTAACTCCAGCTTTTAGTCCAAAAAAAAGCTTGTTCCAGCGTAAAAAAAAAAATAAAGCTTTCCAAAAGTTGTCATTCTGCAAGTAATCAACCTTCATTAAGTACGTGGTCAATAAGAATTGAATTGGGAGAACAATTACTTTATGGAAAATCTGAAATAAAATTAATGGCAGACAAGAGTAAAATGGACAAAACGTAACTTTAAACTATCAAAACGACATGTAAAAAGAAACAAAAAGTGTCTCCAAAAGCGACATGTATAAAGGAACAAAGGGAGTAGCATTTGGTAAAACTTAAATAAGAAATAGCACCAGAAACTACATACAATCTCATCAATGGCAAGGCCAAGTGACATGTTCCGAAAGGTATTGTTGATTAACTTTGAGTATTTAGTTGCCTCCTGGTCATGGTATATGAAGTTTCTATCAAAAGGTATTGCCCTAGAAAATATGAATGATGTGTTATACAAGTATGAAAGAAAAAAAAAATACACATCACAAATATTTTTGTGGACTTCTACCTGTTTGTGTGAGCGTCAGGACCAACTGCTATTGGAGCTGCTCCATACCTTAATGCTTTGAGCTACATATTCAATTTATAAAAAACTGTACGATTCAATTAACATTCCACATAACAACAATGATAGAGCAGAGGTAAGATAGAATTAGATGAAGAGAATTATTGTATTAATGGATATGAAAACAGCAAATGATTCCAGAGCTAATGCTCCTCAGCTAGAGAAAACAATTCTCTCTCTGGGACAAATTGCCATGATATAGTGAGTCATGAAAATAAAAGACACCGTCAGAATAACCATCAACGGAAGAAGAAGTCATCACTAATATGATTCATATGTGGGAAAAGGGACACCACCAGAATGATCGTCGGTGAGAATAGAAGCCACTATTATAATCTATTAGTAAGAACTAAATTGCATGACAAACACCGAAGAAGAAGCAGCGCGACTCTAACGAAACGAAGCCTGACCGATCAACTGAGTGAGAAAATGTACGGTGACTTCCTAGATAAGGTCCTTGTGCCTAATAGGGCTGCCAGATCCAATTGGAGAACTAGATAACGAGTTTTCCATTGGACTTCCTGGATAAGACAAATCAACGCCATATACAGGATTTCCATACTAACCATGATGATTAGAACCGCAGGATTTACCACCCATTGGAACATTGTATGGTGACTTCTGAGGTGAAAGCAGAGACCCAAGATAAGCTTTTTGAAGCTCAAATAAATTCATGTACGAGTTGCCCAAGTAATTCCTGTCCACGGATGGGTCGTTAAGAGCAACAATTTGTGGATCAGGAGTAGTGCTTCGTGACAAGAAAGAACCAAGTGCAGCATCATAAGAATATGAAGTTTGGGGCCCAACATTTTGGGCTGCAGGTGACCCCTGAACATTTGATCCAGATCTTAAAGCATCAGTGGCTGAGGAATCATGGCGCAGATGAGCCAGCTCTACTTCAGCGGAAGATGTGATCTCAACATTTTCATCAAATGCATTACGATTGACTGGACGAGAGGGAAAGCCCGTGACAGGTGTGGCACGTCCCAAGTCATCCTGGAAAAGTTTTGCAAGGCTCTTTTGTTTGGTCCCAAGACCAGGTCCTGGCAAACCAATGAGTCCATCACCACTCCACTCAGCAGAACCTCTAATTTTTTTTCATCAACCACCACCTCACTCCCTCTTTTTTTATGTTAAAACTAGGAGGTGTAGCAAAAATTGATCTACCCCCATTATCATCAGCAGCTCCATTCACTTTCCTCCTATCACCAATTCCACCAATTACAGAAGCTCCACCTTTTAGTCTCTGTGTAAACCTCCAATCCTCCTTTGATAACAAAGGAGGTGGAAGTCTAGGATTCAAATTCACATTGCTGTTATAATATGAAAGATAAGCTGGATCAAACCTAATCTCTTCCTCAGAAGCAAAACCATTATGCGAAAACTCCGTAACAACAGCCGACGCCGTAGAACCACCACCAAATAACCCACCAACTGCACCCAGAGAACCCTCAACAGTTGGAGGAGCTGATCCACTCCTCTACAAATTAAGTTCAGGTTCATGATCATCAACTTCATGTCTTCTTTGATCACGAAGCAACATACCTATTTCCTTCTCAAATTCATCACCAAATGAACCCTCGTTACCACCAATCACTGGCCTCCTACCCAATTCAGACAACATTATTTTTTCTCTTTCAAAAACTCAAATTGATCATCGCAGTTTTTCAAACTAAAACCTGATCACTACCCTTAACCCAAAATAAAACCCTAAACCGTTAAACAACTCAAAAACACAGTTTTACCATGGAAGTGGTTGTGTCGGAAAACTTTTCCAGCAGCAGACAGCGGATCTTTAAGGTAGCAGGTGTAACTGTAGCCCGAAACTAGAATATAAGGGCAGATATAGAACCAGAAGGCCGAGGCGAGTTCAATGAAAGAGGTTGCGTCTTAAATGGCTGTCGAACGCGCCATCACATGGATTTGACACGAGGTAGACGGTGAGGCGTGTGCGGTGGCTTTCGGAGGAGTGCTTTGAGGTGTGGGCCGATCTGGAAGAGGCGAAGCTGATGGAGTGGTCGTTTTCCAAAAAAGTTGCTGGAAACGGTGACGGCGGCAGTAGCGAACTGAACGGAAAACGAGTGAAACGGTGTCGGAATGTGTCACGACAGTGGTTTGAAAAAGGAATGATCACGTTGGAAAAAAGAGAAACTATGATTATATTCCCTTACTGTTGAGAACTCGGAAGCGAAACAACAACAAGATTGTTCAAGGAGGATCGAAATAGGCTCTCATACCATGTTGAAGTTGTGGGATTTTAGAGAAAATAAGGAGAGAAAAAAATAAGAGTTCGAATATTATTGATAATAGCTTGCTAACTTGATTACAAAAGACTCAATATTAATCTCTATTTATAGAGAAATATAGACTCAATCCTAAATCAAGAACAAACCATAATAATAATAATGAGAGATATTCTAAGATATCTCTATGATTATAAATTGATCATAGAAAATAAAACAAGATACTCTAATATAATCTAATAGATATGATAAGATATTTTCTAATATTCTAATGGTAAGTGTAATTCTCCCTAGTATATATCATTATTCATTAATCATGTTGATAGCCAAACCATTGACCCCTAAAATTTCCACATAACACATGAAAATATCTTCGCTCAAAACCAAATTTGTTTATATTAATGTTATTAAATACTGCATAGGAAAAATGAAATAAAGTGCAAGTTCATAAGAATCAATTTCTTTGAGAAACAAGAAACTTCATGTTTTACTAGTGTTAATTAGTGGAGAAAAATCACCATTAAAGGGGGTGAGGAAGGGGATGGACTTACTGGGATTTCATCAGTGGGATCAAGAAAAGATTGACACAATATAATGTCAGATCCTGCGAATAATAAATGCAATAGAGCTTCATCATTTGCACGCACAAATTTAATATTATCATCCTGCAGATTTTGAACGAAATGGCAGTGTTAGTAGCACACAAGGCTAAATAAATACTACTAATTGAGCTTTCTATAACATAATATCATAATAATGCATCTTTATGACCAGAAAAGTTCAGTCTGCATGACAATGACAGCAATAACAAGATACGCCAAAGTTATCAATATTCAATGCCTGCATACACACGCAACTATTGCAAGTTAAAAAAAAATTAAGAAAGTGTGGAGGCAACCTTGAGTTCCTTCTGAAGTGAATCTAATGCCTGATTCAAGACTGGTCGTTCACTGGTCCACATAAATATAAACTGCAGAGAATTAATAATCATTCAAAACTGGTTCTAAACAACAAATCCTCTGGAATAACAATTTTTGCTTATAATAATATGAAATGTGGATAGATTAGTTGACATTTGCTTATATTTTAGTCCAACAAATGCATGCATTTTTTATTTTTTTTGCTTATAATTGAGTCCAGAATAGTATATCAGTAAATGAGGAAGTCAAATTATAAGCAATGCAACAATAAGTTCCGTAGAGGTGGCCCAACCTGGACGTCCTGTTGCTTAGCATTCAAAGCAATATCCTTAATCTTTTTCTCATCAACATTAGCTCCTTCTGAAATATCGCATCCAACCTGATAAAAATTTCAATAATGAACAGACAAGCCAAGTAAAACAACATGCAAAAATTCACAACACTATTATCATACCAGTGATAAAAAGTTTTAGTTTAAAAAAGGCTGCTCCAAGAAAGCAACCTTACGGCCTGTTTACTTTGAGAAAATGTTTTCTATTTGCATTTGTTATTTTTTCTTTTAAATACAAAAATTGTCATCTTATATTTTAACATTTGTCACGCGCACAAATAATTAAGGCTTATAGGAAACAAAGAGTGGACCACTTACAACAGTAATAGAAGAATGTTCAGATAACCCCAGCCGCTGCAGCAATGCAACTTTGCAAACAGCTTTTCCACTCATATTTTCAGCATTAAATTTTTTCGGAAGAAAATAGTCTGTTGAAGGATCCCATGTTGATTTATCGAATCCATAAGGAGCAATGACCAACTTGTCCCTGCAACCAAATGTAATTCTCCATTTTGAATACTAAGGAAAAGGCAGAGGGAAAAGCCTTAGTATAAAGTCATGTTATATAAATATTAAAGGGCATTATCTAAAAATAGTTAACTACAACATTTTTTAAGTTAACAACTTATAATTAATAATGACTTGCAGGAAAAATGAAAATAACCCTCTATCAAACATATATAAACAAGATATGGAAAATGCTAAAATGTTACAACACTTACCAATGAACATTTAAAGTAGGTTCCAGTTCATGACTCAAATTACGAACAATTGCATGCTTTGGATGGATAGACGACATTATTACAACTCTGTTTGAATAGACAACTCCCCCCTGTAAATTTGATGGCAGACTCAATATTGTACAGTCATTAGTAAATATGCCTCCAGTCTCAAAACATTTGTCATTGTGGTTTGGCAAATGATGTTATTAAACAACTAAACGCTGCAGCATTTGAGGAGTTAATACATAAAATAAGTTAATTGTTTGTAATAATGTCTTGCTCCCAGATGCAAGTGTAACGATTCTCTAAATTCGTCAATTAATATTAAGGTGAAAGACTAGTCCAAGGAACTAGATTTACTGATAAGGGGGAAAAGCCAGTTAGAAAAAGAAACCCCCAATGGTTTTTTCAATACCATTTTGCAATTTTTATAGAGATTAAAAGTGGGTGGAAAAATAAAGAATACACGAGTGAGAGAACACCTTCAAAATATTGACAAGTTGTTTGTTAGTGTTGTCTTGCAGACGGTCAGGGCGATGAAGACTTGAAGGATCAAGTCCACATAAGGCTAGTTTATCTGGTTGCTCAATACCCTAAAACATAAATAGCACATCCAATAATTACAAGATTGACATGATCATATGAAAACATTAACTCCATAACAAACTAAGTGTATTTTTTCCGTGCAAATTAGAAGCAAATTCCAGATGGAAGAATTATTAAGATTTAGAAAACCCAATACAAAATGCATATCCAATAGGAGAAACATGTGCAACTAACCTGTGAATTGAAGCCATGGCATGTCAGTAATATTCTGGTTCCTCCCAGTCCCTAAACAAAAAAATGATTGAGAATATTGCAAGTGATATTTTTTCTTTATAAATAACCAGAAGTAGAAGAATTAGTGGCAATAAAGATTTATTTGACAATGCCATATAATCTTCATTATTTAAATTGTCTCTACATGCAACCAGATGAACTTTGCAGATTTTATTTTCTAAAGATCCAAAGCGATTTAAGGATTGAAGAAACAAAAAGTAAATGTATGAAAATTCTGCTAGGGAAAGTAACTGAGTGAGTGGCTGTGCGAAGCCTTTGTTTCAAAAGAACTAAAATACGGCAATGACAAGCAAACAAGGTGCATTCAATAGCTTTCTTTCTGTTTTTTGGCATTCAACAGTTTAAGCTCAATAGACTTTCAAAATCTTTGACAAGAATTGACGAAACAAAATACATAACAAGTAGTTGAATCACAATTCATGTTAGTGATACAAAACCTACAATTTATACATGTATTTCAGAATTCAAAGTCATTTGTGGTTTATTACATGTGAGTTATTTGACTGTATCAAACCACACGATTCAATTCACAAATCATGTGAATTTATAAATACACAGAAGATAAGCTCCAAGAAAAGGTGACATGGAGTCAATAATAAGAACTTACCATTATATGATATGATGTTTTAAACAAATAATATAAATATGAACTTTCAAGAGTTGGATAGTCTGTATTTGAGGCCATAAAAAATTCAGTTGTATTCTCTTGTTGGTTGAAATTATTCTCCATGAATAAAACAGTACTAAGAGATAATCTAATATTCTCTAAATTATAAACTGATCTTACAATATAAACTAAGATACTAGTACAGTATAGTATAAAAGATATTATAAGATACTATTTTCTAATATTCTAACAGATACCTTGTTAACAAATATATCCCAGAAAAGGGGCCCAACAATGGCAGTCTCCCAGTTATGTAGATGCAGTATATCGGGCTGCTTCCCACATTTTACTATATAATCCAATGAGGCACGACAAAAGTAAGAGAACCTGATGGTAGAAGATTTCACATCAAGATTATTGACAATTTTGTACACATAACAGAGGAAAAACCTCAAGTTGATCAGATTTTATTTTCCACTCACTTATTTTCAAAAAGTAAGGTACTAATTAGATACTGGCTAATCAGAGCGTCCTTTCTATTTTTCTTTTAGAACACAGTTTGAATGCATAAAAAAGATAGTCATAATGGGATCCCGAAAAGTATTTTGATAAAGGAGAAACAAAATTACACTGTGTAATACTTGAGTACTATTACACTGCATAATAAATTTTTATCAAATACTTGCATAATAACTTAAAGCCTATTGATGTGTCAATGAGGTACGTTGATATTTATGTCATATACGCTTTCATTAAAAAAAAACATCTCAATAACACATCAAATGATTTTAGATTTATGCAAATAAAATCATAGATAATATCCATATGATATCAATTTTTAATCCAACGCCGACTTTTGTGAGGTAAAAATTTATTGAGCAGTATAATAGTACCTAAGTATTACAGCAGTATAATTTGATCCCTACTCATATTGATATTATTAAATATTTTTCCTCCTTTTAGCTTCTTTCTTTTCACCTTTGCAATTTGTAAACCAATTCATCCAATTTTATTGCAACAGTGACAGCATTCAAAGTATATATTGTCAAGCTCAAAAACTCACATTTGAAGAAACCATTCTGCTTTCTGGACACTAATTTTAATTCTTTATCAAAAGTCCCCTTAATAATAAAAATTTCAAACTATTTAATTAGTGATATATGAACTTCAAATTTTATAATTTTATTAGTCTTATAGCAGATGGAAATTAGGATTTCATTTACCTTTCAAAATCATCCGGGTAACCATATATCATCTCACGGCTGAAAAAGGATGAATAGTGCTGTGGCTCGATCAAAGTGACTCCAATGTCATAAACAACTCTGTCATACACTAAGGGTAAGTATAAAGGAAAGCAATATCAGTAGATTTTATTTTAAACAATAAACAAAGACATGAAACTTTATTCCTAATATCTTTCATCAATTCTTTAGTCACCACAAATACATATTATTTTATGTTCATTTTATATGCAGACCAATGGTTATTAATAAGCAAACAAAGCAAAACTAACCCAGTCCAAATTTTGTTTCCATGTATTTGACCATTAAAATATGAGTAAGCCTCCACATTAACTTCACGCAACCCTTGCACTTCCTCTAGGTCTAAACATGCATATCTACATAGTAGTTAGATTATTAGATACAACTAAATTGAGAAATAATAAATATCAGGGAACTATTGGACTAATATTGAAATAGAACAACAGTCATTCATAAAGATCACAAAATAACTTAAGAATCTCATGCTTACTTTGGTTGACATTAATTGAAAGAAATAACAGAAGAAGCAAGGAAACAGATAAAAGGACATCAGTTTCTTAATTACTTGGGCAATATAACCTCCACCAGGTGGCCTTTTCTTTGAAGTGCACGAGATATGCCGGTTACATATGATGCTACAGATCCTCTAGGCACCAATGGTGTCATTTCAGTGCAAATGTGAATAACATGAAAACCATTCCTGAATGAAGTTGATAAAAAAAATAACAATCAGATATTAAGTAGGTAACTTACACAGCATACCTTCAAGCATTAGTTGTTACATTTAAATGTGAAAATAAAATAAAATGATCAACTGCAGGCAGGATTTACCTTTTGCTTTCTTCTGAAAAGTGATGAAGTTCTCCCAGTAGTTCAGAATCTCTTTTATGTGAGACGACATTAAAGACATCAGCCACACTCCCTTTGTGGTTTAACACAAAACTTCTCAATTCAGATGCCTCGGCAGGGCTAATCACACTGCCAAGGACCATTGAGTCTATTCGAAGCAGCAATTCGGAACAAATTGATAGCCTATCTGGTTTACAAAATACAAACAGAAACATTAGTTTAATTCATCATCCTAGTGATGAACTGTAGACTTCTAAGAATATATATAAACATATCATTGTTAAAATCAAATTAATTTTAAATTTCTGTTAGCAAAGATATGAAAAATGACATTTAGTTCAATTCTATTAGCACAAATAACTGAAAGCCATTATATATAATTTTAGTATGTCAGCAGTGATTAAGTTCCCTACTTATAGATACTTGTGCAATTTTAAAATAAAATAGGTACTGTAACCAGAAGAGAATGGCCACAAATAAAAATGAGAACAACATATCCTAGTTAAGTAATTAAAGGGGAAAACGAAAGAGATAAGTTAATTGTTTAATCAAAGGAAAAGAAGTATATTTCATAATTGTTTAAGGGAAAAAAACCATATTATGTAATCAGACATATGTTATGAGTCAACATTGCATAATTAAAAAAGTGAAAGTATATGGAATCATGTTGTTTTGTATGGCAGCTCATATTTACTAATAAGTGGACAATTGCTCGAGTGGAGCGGGGAAAGAGTATTGAAGCACAAGCTGTAATCATGTAACCCTAATCGCGTTAATATAAATCAGAGTGAATGCTTTGTTGTCAGAGACATATGCACGATTGACCAAACTTCCTAATCAAATTGTGTTGTCCACTTTTTCGCATTTCACGTCATCTATTTATCTTTAGTTTCAGTTGTTGTTAACCAATACATGTTTTAATAGTAAAACAGAAGATAATCTAGTGGCTGTTAATAGCAAATAAAAAACATTAATCTACAATTGATTGAAAAGTTGTATGTTGTATTAGGTACAAAAGCACATGTCATGATGCAATCACTTTTACCAGCACCCCTCTGCTTTTCTCCTTCCAATTTCTTTATCTTATCCAATAGGGACTGTTTTTCTTTCTTCGATTTGTGAAGTTCCTCAATGGCACTGAGGCGTTGATTGTTTAAGTATAGTATGTCTGCATACAATAAGAAAAATACACCAAAAATTACTAAACATTCTTCCATAAAGTATAGACCACATGTATGAGTGAGGTGAAATGACTAACTCTGCTGAGCTTCTCTGAACAATTGCCAAATATTACCATGTTTCACATTTTGTTCATCACCATCAGAAAATGACTAAAATAAAAAGAAGAAAAAGAACAATAAGAAAGCAACGAAACACTTGAGAAATTAGGATAGAAACAGTAAAAGGGGGATGCAAAAACAACAATGAAACACTTGATAACCAAGTGTTTAATGAGTTTCAGTGAAGGTCGAATTCGAACACTAGCTGGAACAATCATCTACTTGATAGAGTTCAAACATTGGCCGCAACAATCATTGATCAGACTTTACTTACCTCTCATTCGAATTACTAGAGTGTTCTTCCCTTGGGAATCAGACGGTTAGGACAAAAAGAAAAGGGGAATGTAAAAGACACAACATATTTGAAACAAAAGCAAACATACCTTAGACATGTCCTCATTTTTATTACCCTCTAACCTAAGACACAGAATCTTATATTAGTTTCCAAATTGTAAATACATTTGAAAAGAAAAGAAGGTCACCTTTGTTCATGTAAGCCATTGGGATCTCCATTATTCCAGAAAACACATTATAAAAAAATTAAACAGGATAAGACCAAGACAAACAAAAAAATGAAACAAGAAGAATAGGCTAAAATCAAGTTAAATTTTCTGTCAAAAACAAATCAAGTTAAATTAGATTAATACTCATGATTATTCACTTATAATAAACCCTTATATAAATTTTAGAAGTTTTAAAAAGAGATTAAACAACAGAGCTTCAACTAAAAGCTAATTTTTATTTAGTTTTTAAAAAAATGCTAATTTTCTTTCAACTTCAAAAAAAGAAAAGCAATTTCAAATTCTTCTAGTAATTATCAGATTCTTTCTTCATACACCTATTTTTTTCTATTTTAAAAGAAATTCATACTCTAAATTATGAATGATTACTCATTTGTGAGATGAACTGTACAAATTATGAATGATAAATTAAAAAAAAAAAGACTAGTTTATAGTTAAAGAGGCTTCAATGATGAAATGTAAGGAATTAGAGTATGAATGTAAAGTGTTATAGGAAGAGTGTGACCTGAAACAACAAAGAGGTGAAATGGGTTTTGGAAGAAAATGAGAAGGAATTCCCAAAATCGGCATCGTTGAATTCAGCAATGTAATGTTAATGTCATGATGCTTAAATTCAAGTGAAGAATCATATAATCATAAAAATATCATTAATCAATGGAAACTAAAAACACAACTTCTTAATACACAACACGTGTCAAATCAAAATCACACTCAGTTAGGATTAGGAATTCGTCCTTTTCTATCATTTTGAGGAAAATAAATAAATAAAAATTGTTAAGCACCTCGTGACCTTATAAATAATTATTGTGTTATGGTAATATAGATTTTTAATTACATAATTGAATGACATGTTTCAAGAAATTATCCTATGTTATTTTATTTTAGTTTGTTATTTATTTTAATGATTAGTGACTGAAATTTATCTCACATCTCACATCCAAACCAAAAAGAAAAGTAGATGTTAACTAGATAAAACTCAAATTTTACTCTTTCAAATTTATCTTTTTCTGTCAAACTCAAAACATACTCGTATATGATAAATAAATCTAAACTAATGAAGAAAGGAAGAACATAGAGAACAATAACTGAAATTCAACTTTCTCTATTTTTATTTTTGGGATTTCTTAAACATAAAAAATCATGAAAAACAACAGAAAAATCATTTTACAAATCAGAAGCAAATCTAAAAAAACTACTAGTTTTATTTTTTTTTTGGAACGTTCTTTGCTTTTTTAGTCTCTTCATTTTTTAGCTCAAGTTTAAATTTTTTTAGGGTTTTGTTCTAATATTGATATTGGATCTATTTTTTGTTTTTGTTTCGAGATTAGTAATAGTAACTTTGGTGGTGTTGAGGAGGAGGAAGAAGAATAGAGTATGTGGATGAGTTTGGAAAGAAGATGAATAAGTTCTTCTATGTTAGATTTTGTTTTTAAATTCATTCTTATTTATTCTTTTAATCTCAAAAAACTTAGTCAGCAAAACCATGTGGTCATTATTTAACACTTTTTCAATGAGATGAAAAAGTGATTAACAAAATTATATTTAACGAACTAAAATGACATAACAAAAATTAATTAATAGAACAAAATAGAATCCAAACTAAAAAAGTAAGGGGTAAAAACTAAAATAATTAAGTCATTCAATAAAGAGTTCCTTCGTTACCCATTTTACCATTTTAACCGTTGAATTAAGTTCAGTTTTTTTATGATTAAAAAAAGTAAATGGGTTTTTTGAGAGCATCGTGGGGTAGAGATATATATGATTTTGGAGGAACCGGAAAGATGAGGGAAAAATAAAAGCAAAAAGAGTTTAAATGGAACATTGTTAGATTCGGTAGAGGTGCAAGATCCAAATACTAAAATTAAAAACAAATATGATCCACTCTAAACAGCCTATAATAGTGGTCTTTTGAAGCAGAAGATACACCTCACCAAATACAAAAAATTATCTAATTGCCATGTTTGAAAATATTATGCTCCTTCAAAAAGAGTTAACTTGTATTGTTTTATATTTGTATGATATGATTATCTGATATTTCAGGCCAACCCAAATCCATTGTTATTAAACTTTAAACATCAACTCATCTAAACAATTTTCCCAATAAAATTTAGGGTTGAAGGCCAAATCTATCAAACTAACTTCCGGGCACTTGCCCCCTTTGTAACAATAAAAAAATTGTAATTATTAGTTGTATGATTAGCATTATTACAAATTACAAAATATAATACAAACTAGCTTTGACAAAACATCACTTGCTTTTTGCATCACCATTGGATTGAATTGAGCAAATCAGATCTCATAATAATCAAACAGATAATTTGAAAACTGAGAACGGTATTTTCTTTCGATGTTAATACTAGTCACCAAGCTTACGCTTCTTCAACTTGGACATTCTTCGTCTCCGCTGTCTTTCCTCCTCCTCCTCTATCAACCTAAGTTGCTCTTCATCCTCCTTCTTAGCAATTAAAGCACTGTTTGCATATATAATACACAAAATCATCAGCACATGAAAATATTACATTTTTTGGATGTTTTGTTGGCCCAAAAGATTATTTCATAGCATTTTTTTTATTTATATATTGTATTTGTATTTAGTTTTAGATTAATACTTATTTTGAAAATTTTGTATAGAAAACAATGAAAATCTTCACAATTTTCCACACAAATCTTTTAAAATTAAAAATAAAGTGAAAACTTGCGTAAGTAAAATTAAAAAAAAAATAAATAACATTCTCTAAAACCAAACAAACCCACCCTAAATATAAAAATATAAGTAAAGGATATTGACATTTATAAGGAAATCACTGAAATCAGGAAAATGAAATAAGTAACTCACACAGCAGCTTTTAAATATAATCTTCCTAACAGGAAATGCTAACATACTTTCTATTAGTTGAAATTTATGTGGAACCCATTTGAATTTCAACTAAGAGAAAGGAGTTACAATTCTATTAAAGTGTAACTAGCACTCTTCTTTTCCTAATTTTAACAAAGTGTTTTTCTAAAGTTTATCTATGTTTTTAGTCTCTATAAAATTTCAAATTTTCGTTTTTAGCCCCTATAATTTTTTCTTTGGCGTTTAGTGCCCCTTAAACAAAAATACATTCAAACTTTATCATAATACTGCCAAAATTTGCAATTACACCGTGTTATGAGAATGTATGTAAAACTGAGGTCAAAATTCGATTTTTAGGTCTAAATTTCTGTTATTTTGGGTTCGAGTTTTTGCGCTTAGAAATTCACAATTAATTTCATCATTTGTTAAACAATTCAAAAAATTTGTGAGTGATATTTTTATAATATTATAAACATGCTTATAAAAAACCATTCAAAAATTTGAAAAACACACATGAGGCTTAACACTAGGGACTAAAACTGCCAATGGAAAATATTATGAGGACTAAAAGTAGAAGAAATTTTTTATAGGGACTAGAAATAAAAATTTGAAATTTTACAGGAGTTTAACCCTTTTTTCAAACAAAGAACAAAGAGTGTTGAATGTACTTTGTTTCCACAGTGCCATTAACTGCATCTACCTTTAATTTTATGAAGTATTAACAGTACTATTACAAAACTACTTTATTGTAAAGATTAGCATTAATCAGTATACGAAGAGAAAAAGAAAGGGTCAACAGAAAAATACACGTAATTCAACAAAAAAAATAGACAGATAAAGGTTATAAAGTTATAAGCGTAAATAGGCACCAGATAATTCGACGAACGTCCTATTTTGAGAATAAAAAAATGGAAGAAAGGTTTTTTTTATTTCAAGTAGGTTTCGTGTTCGTAGTTTTATTTCAAGCAAAAGTATGATTGAAGAATATAGTAAATATCACAGTTTAAGCTTTAGAGATACCAACCTCCTCTTTTCCTCCCTCAAGATTTCATCAAAGCCTGCCTCCATATTATCGTCGTCGTCGTCATCGACAAATCTGTTAGGGTTGTAACTGCAAGAAAACCAACAAAATGATAAACAAGTATAATAAATCATGTGTAATGAGGAGAGGACGTTCGGTCATTAAAGCATAGTCTCACTCAGTTGGAAGATTTCAATAATCAAGAAACAAGAGCTAGAATAAGAATGACCCTACATGCAAAAATCAACATTATCTAAAATTACCAAAAAAAACATAAAAAGCTTACTTAAACATTGATCTGATCATTCTGCTAACATCCATTTCATCCTCAGACTCATCGGCGCGTCGTTTACCAACTTTATTCTTAGGGCGCTGATCGTGCAAATCAGAACGCTTAGGAATTTGTTTAAGTGGTGGCTTACTTATCTGTCAAGCAATTGAACATATAACATCATAAGAAGTGTGAATCAAGTTCATGGGTTCTTTTGGGGCAAGGGGATCCTTGACATTAATCATAAATGAGCATATGTATATAGCATTATACCTGAGCTTTTGATGATGAAACTGGTTGTTTCGGTAGTATTTTGGGTTTACTCTGTTCTCTCACATCTCTTCTTTGTTCTACGTGTTTTGGAACAGACGACGGAACCCTTGAAGTGGGTGGCCTCTGCACACCATTCGCAGGGTTTCTCATGCCAGGCGTGACTGATCTATTTCCCATGCTATTAACAGGCATCTTTGATGGCAACCCTTTTGGCCCCACTGGCCGGCCTGGTCCATTCCCACTATTGCTACCAAGCTGTTGTCCATTCCGACTGTTGCTACCAATCTGTTTTCTAGAATCTACCGATGCCTTACTGGCCTGACTGGCAGAACTTAACTTATAATTGGATTGTGGTTTAGGAGCTAAATGACTAGCCCTGGCAACAAGTTTCCGGTCCTCACCACTACTACGAACGAGCTTGCCACCATTGCTCATAGATTGCTTACTCCTTCCTGCAACTTGAGCTGCTTGTCCCACTTGAACATCAGCAAAAACCCTGTATAAGTTTCCTTTATCACAGAAAAATATTTTGAAACACCCACAATTAAACACCACACAACACATCCAAGCAGCAACATACCAGAACTGCGCACAGATATATTCCTAGATGGAGGCTCTTTTGATGGAGCAGGAAGCTCCGCATCATCAGACAAAAGAAATGAGTAATCCCTAGTAACCTTAAGTTTCTCAGCTTTGACTTGCTTCTGCTTAAACACATCAGTTCATCATATAAGAAGACAATGAGTAGAGAGTTACAAAAGAAAATGTATACAACAGCTACAATACCTCATTGACTTTTGGTGGCTGATTATGAGCTGAAGGCTTCAAAACACCATTAGATACTTTATTTGTACTTTTGTTCTGCAGACAGGATTATTATAAGAAAGCTGCATGGCATAAGTATTATGTACTACAAAGCAAAAAAGACATTAAAGCAAAGTGAATAGAATATTCTCCGTGATGGGTGAATAGCATTGAGAAAAAATAAACAAACTGCAATAAGAATAATGCTAAAAAATACAAGATTAGCAAACAAGATTGGAGAAATTTAATAACTTAGTTATTCAGTCACATGCAGGAACAGAGTTGTCATACTTCTGACCAATTTTACACATCATGAGTCACTCCTAACTCTTAAGACAATTTTACAATAGGAAGTCATGCTAAAGGAACTAATATCAATATAAAATAAATAATGAAAAATAATAAATCTAAACTCAAATAGAGAACATAAACCATGAGAACTGTTAGGGATCCCTCTATTCATATAAGCACTAACAAACTCTACATAACCTCTGCATAAGTTGTTTCTATAAACTATCATGGAGAGCTTTTGAAAATAAGCTTAAAAAAGATAATGAACATATAAGATATTTTCATAAGCTATTCCGAGTACTTGCACAAGTGTGTATGACATAAGATAAGCCCAAATCGATTATTATTATTATAAAAGCCTGCTAAATGCCGGGCGGTAAAGACTAAAAGGAAATTGAACTCAATGTACAAGATATGAGAATGATACTATGGATTAGTGTTAACACAGGACATTGTAAGACTATGTATATGGTTATTAGATGAACATTAGAACAGTTTCCACATAAAAAGATGGAAGAATCTCAATTTGAGTGGTTTGGTCATGCGTGGAGAATACTCATAGAAACACCGGTAAACAGAGCTGGGTAGACAAATAAGGTTCAATACTTAAACAGTAGAGGGAGGTCAATAAAAAACTATAGACCAACCCATTAAGAGAGATTGGGTAAAGAATTTTCATCTCTAAATAAACTTAATTTGAGAGCACATACAATTGCTTGATCCATATTCTCATCTTCATCAAATAGAAAAAGGCACCGTGTTGTTGTTTGTTAGTTCAATTTTTGGTTGCATTACTAAGAGGAAACAGTTGCCAGTAGCCAAAAGACCCCATACAATTAATTAGCCACACAAAATCACATACATTCCACAGTATAAATTAATCATAACAAATCAAAATGAAGATTAATAATATCACACAGGACTTGACAAAACAATATTAAAAAAGGAACGTGGAAAAGCAAAGGTGCTGAATACATACAGTTTGTGGTGTGTTAGAAGGCTTGGGCACCAAATGTCGGTTTTCTAACAATGATTTGCTCTCTTGGATTACTCGCTGTGCAATAACCGGTTGAGAAGGACCAAAAAAAGACCCATAACTGCAGAGAAATGAAGATTGATGACAAATATTTTAAAATTATTGCTCTTGGCATATTGTATGTGTTATGCAACTACAAACCATTTCATGAAGAGCATAAAACATGCTACTATTTATAGTCGCACAAGCATCGTGGTTAAGATGATAAAAAAAATTGTAGCCCAAAAATTTTCAATTTCAACAAGACAATAAGTTACTGATTGGAAATAACAGACATCTGAAAAAAACAAACAAAACATAAGTGTGCAAAACAAACCATGAAGAAGTATTTAAGACAATCACAAACTATAAACCAAAAATGGACATATAATAGGATAGTACATCATCTATAGGGAATAGGGATAATCAGATATCAAGAAAAGTTGCAAATTTGTCAGGAAATAAGCCTCCAAACGTGAAGCAAATAAGAATGTGAGTTTGTATTCCAGAAACAATTGACTTCAAACAAATTTCCCCACATAAAAGCAACATTGTAAACTCACTGCCACCATGCCCCCAAGAAATGGCATTCTGTGGTAGGTAGAACAAGCAATAGGACTTGCTAACAAAAGAATAAAATAAAATTGCACTCTTAATTCTTAAACCAGATCCATATTCCCTGGTTATTTTTTTAGAATTGAGCCTAGTCAAAATATTAATATGACTTTGTGTATGTGGTTAAAAGATTGCTGCAATACTCACTTATCATGACGAATTTGCTTCTTTCTAGCACTGGAATCTGCAACGGAAATACTATTCTCCTTCTTCATCTTTTTTCTAATTGATTCTTTCAACTTCTGCCTCAACTCAAGGTATTCAATTTCTTCCTTTGTTGGCTTCCGAGGTTCTTCCACCATGTATTCTTCCTCTCCCTCCTCTTCATACTCATCCTGCTGTTCATCCTCATAATCATCATAATCCTCGAGCTCCTAAAGACAAGAAACCAGAGACAAGACGAAAACACAACAAAGTAAAATTTAAATTCAGAAACAAAAAAATATTAAATTTAACAAAATAACAGTAATGTGAATCTCAATCCTTAAAGTTGAGAATGCTTACATCTCTATCATAGCCCCGCATTGCGGTTTCATGCATGACTAAAGAATCAAATCAACTGTTACAAAATTGTTACGAATCAAATCAACTGTTACAAAATTGTTACGAATCAAATCAGAAGTCTGATTAATAATAAAAATAAAATTAAAAAATAAAACTTTGTTGATAGCAATACAGTGGAATTAACATTAGATTCAAACCTGAATTTCTCAGCCACTCTAACTGACAGTGTTATTATAATTAAAAAAAAACTGAAGAACAAAAAAAAACAGCCCAGAATCGAAAAAGAACGATTTAAATTGAGAAATTAGTAAAATTAGGGTTTTTAAAAATTCAGTGATTGTTCCCGAAATTGGTACACAGTACAGAATTGAAACCTCGCAGAGCAAGAAACAATGAAGAAAACCCTAATTTAAACCAGAGGCAAGCGAATCGAGTGGGAAATTGGGGGAAATTGAAAAAGAAAAGATAAGAATAAAGTGGAACGAGATAGGGTGAAGAAAAGATGTAATGGGAGGAATTTCATTGAGGAAAAGAATGAAAGAAGAGAAGAGAAGAGAAAACGTACCGTGATTTGGAATGGAAGCGCGGTGAAGTGAAATTAGCAGCGGTGGGAATTGGGATTTGACGAAGAAAGTATTTGGAAGGGGGAAGTATGTCTTTTTTATTTTGTGATTCCAGAAAATTCCATAGTCCCTTTCTCTCTCTCTCTCTATGGCTCTATCCCCCTTCAAAGAAACGTCCAATAATCAATCCGACAAAAATATAATCATTCTATTTGGGCCCGTACAAGGTTCATTTGTTTCTTCTTACAATTCATCCAAGCCCAATGGCTTCTTTCACTTTCTATTCAACATTTTCTTATCTCGTATAACAAAATCTTTAGTTTTAAACTTTTTTCATATCTTTATTTATACCGTTATATTGTAATTCAAACCTATTATATCTTTTTAAAAGGAATAAATCTTATCAAATCTTCAAAATATTTCAATAATAATTTTCAATATAATTATATATAATCATATTTTATTTTATTTATTTTATTATAGCTGTAATTCTTATTGATATCTTTATTTGGATGGGATGACATTTACAATTGACTTTAAATTTTTCATAATTGAATTTGAGGTTAAATAGGTTTTTAGTTCATATAAAATTTCTAACACTTTTTAGTCTTTACACAAAATTTCTTAACTTTTTTGTTATAAAATATTTTTGTTTTTATTTTGTTATCTATACTTTTAAATCAACTCATGTATATTACTTGAGCATTTAAATAAGTAAACATCTTTCTTACAAAAATTTAAAAAAATTTAATAAGGGGTTAATTGAATATGATTATGAATTTTTTAGCTTTTGGTGCTTAAAATTTTATATTTAATTCATCTTTTATCAAAATAAATATATTTTTGCGAGGAAAATTTGATGAGTACACATAAGTTTAGCTTAAAAGTAGTGATAAGAAATTAAAACGAAATTTTGTGAAGACTAAAAAGTTAAAGAAATTTTGTATAACTAAAATAAAATGTTGATATTTTATAGAGAGTAAAAACGTATTTAAACTTTGAATTTATCATTTTTATTAGCTTATTTGTATTTGTCTGTTGTGTGTTCCATGGTAGAAACATCACAACTTTTATAGTTGTTAGGTAGTTCTTTAACTACACCTTTGTTCTTCTATTTAACATGAAATTTCTTCAAAACACATACATCTTCATGGTCTTCGTTGCATTTAAATCCTTCCGTATTCTCTTCTTAATAAGTAATATGTTCATTCTTCATTAAATCTATAGCAAAAAATTTGTCTTTCATATGAACTATGACCATTTCTTTGTTATTTGGATATTTAATTACACAACTTTTATTCTCAAATAACATTTTGTAGCCTTTCTCCAAACTTAGCAACATTTAAGATATTTTTATCAGTACCAAGAACATATAAAACATTAAAAGTTAGTTTTTAAATTTGAGTGACTTTTAATTGCAATTGTTTCAATGTTTTTCAGTGAATGTTCCATTTTCAATTATGACTTTTATAATATCAGTTTTATTGAGTTATTTAAATAGATCTTAGTCATAAGTCATATGGTTTCTACAACCACTATCAATAAGTCAAGCTTTTGAAGAAGCTTTGGTGGTTGTAAAACATGACATTGTAAGTAGTTATTCCTTTTCCACTTCATGTTGATCCTTTACAATGTTAACATTTCCTTGTTGTTGTCGATGAAGCCTGCATACTTTTTTCATGTCTTAATTGATCTCACTTGTAGCATTTTGCCTATAGCTTTACCAATTAATTGCATTGTGATTGCAAGTCAATTAAGTAATTATTAATATGCAAATGTTGATCAATCCTAATCATATGACAAATTAATTGAAATAAAAATATAAATTCAAATATGAATCTCGAACATAAAAAAAATCCCTTAAAATGTAAGATCAACCTAAAACCTTGGAAGAGGACTTAGCTACCCTTAGTCATAAAAAAAGCTAAAACAAAATAGGATTCATGAAAGGTGGTTGCTCATTCACTCTTTCAATGTTTACTCAAATTTTGTAAAAAACAATATCAAATTGTAGTTTTCCATAAATTCATTAATTATATTTTTTACTATTGGATCAACATTTTTAACTACCGAATCGTAAGATACAATAAAAGACCGAAAATCTAAAGAAAGAAAGAACATCTAACTTTATAAACTTAAGAGAAAAGAATAATCCAAAAAGCCCATATAACTAACTGTAGCACCCAAAGCCCATGAAACCAACCGTCACATCCAAAAGCCAATATAACCAATTGTGGCGTCCAAAGTCCATGTAATTTTCTAATGAATTCAGTTAACCAGAAAGAAAGAAAAAGAAAAAAAGAAAAAAAAGTCCATGAAACCAATTATGGCACCTAAAGCTCGCACAACAACTTGTGATACCCAAAAAATTTTAGTGGTTTAATGAAACAAGACTTAAGCCATTATTAATCTATTAAAGGATATGAAGTTGATTTGGTGACGGGAGCAAAAAGTTAAAAAATGAAGTGATAAATCCATTAATCTATTAAGGGATATAAAATTGATTTAGTAGTTGAAGTAAAAAATGAAAAAACAAAGCGATAAAGAGGTCACAACTTCAACAAAATACTAACAATATTTTATACTACTAATTGCTAACATTAAACTTTTAAAGAAAAAAAAAATCACTATTACTTTAGTAGAAAGTACTAAAAGGAGAAAAAGAATTTTATCAATATTTTACACACCAATCATTCTTAATTCTTATTTATCTGAGGAGTATTTCCTCTCTTACTCCTTGCTTTCTTGATTTTAGGATCAGTTTCATCTATCTCTTAAATTCTTCTAATTCTGTTATTGAGCTCCTTGCCTAGATCATATATTTTGCATTCATAACATAACCCTATTGGTGAAATTCACTACCTCTCACATAATCATTTTCCTTGTAATGGTTATATTGCAATTTAAAGCACCAATTTGTTGATAAGAGAAAGTTAAAAAATTAAGGAGATGCCATTGACTAAAAATAATAAGAATATAATAATGTAAGACAGCAAATGTAAAGACTAGCAGCACATTTGTGACATATACATATGAATTACAATCATACAAAAACTAGAAATATAAATCTCACCCCAACCAATATAGTACATAATTATTCTAAGGTCACATTTATTCTACCATCCTAACAATCCCACAACACACAATCAGTGCTTTAAAAGATTGGACCAGCTGCAAGAATCTCTTCTGTGAGAGTGTCACCATTTCCAATCTTGTAGTTGGTGAAGGTCTCAAAATTATTCTTGAACAATCCAGCTAGTTTCAACAGTGTCTCATTGTAGGCCTCTTTGTCTGACCACTGCAGTCCATAAAAAACACCAATTATCATAAGACATTGCATAGGCGCGACAAAATCGATTTATATATATAAAAGATATATTTTCAGTTAAGAATGAATTGATCATGAGTATCTGAATTCAAATCCTGAATGAAATAGTTCATGGTTAGATTAAAATAAGTGAAGAGTATAGATTGAATACAAGATAACTAACCACATTCACAGGATCCAGAATTTCTGAAGGGACACCCTCCACTTCAATTGGGGTCTCAAGGCCAAAGATCTCACTCTTTTTGTACTCAGCATCCAATAGGCTTCCATTGTGAATAGCATCAATGATTTTTCTAGTATACTGTAGTTTGATACGGTTTCCTGAACCATAGCTGCATTAATTTGACACAAACAAGAACAATGTTTTAGATTTTATTGTGTAAAATAATAGTATTTTATTTTGGTAGAAAAAACAAAGAAACTCTATATACCTGCCACCAGACCAACCAGTGTTAACAAGCCACCCTGTAGCACCATGCCTCTCCATCTTTTCAGCAAGCATTGCTGCATACTTTGTAGGGTGTAACATTATAAATGCTGCACCAAAACAAGCTGAAAATGTTGCTTGTGGCTCTTTTATACCATCCTCAGTTCCAGCCACCTACATTTATTATTGAAGCAACATTAGTTTAGCAAATAGTAACGCAAAACAGATAAATGTATTTGGTCTAAATTTGATCCAGATAATGAACTTTTTTGTGCGAAGAAATTAGTATGAAATATTACCAAAGCAGTATATCCACTGATGAAATGATACATGGTTTGTGCCAAGCTTAGCTTACTAACAGGTGGAAGCACACCAAATGCATCACATGCCAAAAGAATAACATTCTTTGGATGAGGACCAACACATGGTAATTTTGCATTTGGAATGAACTCAATAGGATAAGCTGCACGAGTATTTTCTGCAATAGAAAATTACCACTTGTCGTTAGAACAAAAAAGACACAAAGTTAAGATCACATAGTTCGATTAATTATGCCTATGTCTTTAATTTGTGTTTAAATACTTCGATCTTGTAGATAAGATTACCCCTGTATCTTACCGTAGAAGACTTCGTCCACTTATGAGATAACTACGAGCAATATTAAGCACACGACTAATATTTACAATTTTACAAGTCACAACCACATGTACTTAGACTACTTCAAAAATCTCAGTCCACTTTCTTGATTGGAGACTAGATATTATTATTCAAATTCAATAAAAATCAATAGTTGGCAATTAGAGGTTTGAACCACTTGTTTATTTGTCTAATCAAAATGCCTGTGTCTTTATTTAATGCCATCCTTTTCCCTTGTGCTGTATAACAGGAGATTTGTATTTAAATAAAAAGGAACCTTTGACAATAATAGATTACTTGTTGTACTTATCGTACAATTTGCAACCATGTACGAAGTCAACTATTAATTAACAGAACAATTTTAAATGAAACCATCTTAGTCATTACACAACCAAAATTGCAAGTCAACCCTTGAACAAAAGAATTAACAAAATCCAAAAACTCATCTTAATTAAAAAAATAAAAATAAATCATTGCTTACCTGTAACTGATTTGTCAGAGTAATCAACTTCTCTATTATGCTCATCAAACACCACATTTTCCAACACTGCCAATATGAAATGGAAAATAATCAAAAAATACATTTCAATGTTTTTAAAAAAATATATACGACTACGACATAGACTACGACATGAAGTTTTTGTTTTTTATGATTCTGCATCGCAACTATGGCAACCAAACATTTCTTATTAATTACAATAAAACAAAACTTCATGGTACTAAAGAATTTACCTGTACCAAACCTAATTGCATTCCAGATATCAGGCTCTTTCTCCCGGGAGAGATCAATGCATTTAGCATAACAACCACCTTCAATGTTGGATACACCATTCTCACTCCAACAATGTTCATCATCTCCAATCAAATACCTATTATGATCGGTAGAAAGAGTAGTCTTTCCGGTACCTATTTCAAACAAAATAATAATGAAAAAAATCCATTAGAATTATAAGAAAATGAGAACAAAAGCCATAACTAATATCCATGACTAAGTATATAGCAGTGGAGTATTAATTGAATAAATGGCCACAAAAGGATTTATATAATATATATGGTGGGGGGTGGTCGGAGTGGTAGCCAGCGGCTTTGAATATTACTACTATACCTGAGAGTCCAAAGAAGAGTGCAACATCACCATCTTTGCCCATATTGCAACCAGAGTGTAAGGAGAGAATTTGGCGCTTAGGCATGAGATAATGCATGACACTGAAAAGACCTTTCTTCATTTCCCCGGCATACTGCGTGCCGAGGATAACCATTTCCCTTCTAGCAAGATTAAGATCAATGCTAGTGGAAGATGTCATGTAGTGAGTGAAACGATTACATGGAAACTTCCCGGCATTGTATATAGTGAAGTCTGGAGTACCGAAATTCTCCAGCTCTTCAGTGGTGGGTCGGATACACCTGTAACCTACCCAGTTATCCACTTTTTACATAGTTGGGATGTCTTGACGATCATGTTTTTACATTACTATTTTATTTATATGATAGATTATAAGGCTTTCGACGATATAGGGTACTTATCTGGTGAAGCTTACAAACCTACCTTTTTGTCTTGAATTCGAACAAGAGAGAAACAACTAGTGTTGTAAATTATAATTTAGTTTTCACTTACATGTTGTGCATGAACAATGAATGGTATGCTCTGGCTGATACAATCCTCACTTTGATTTGGTTCTCTGGGTCCCAATTCAAGAATTGGTCATTCACAAACACCTGCACAACAATATATTGTTAATTTGTTATTATTATTATTATTTTGTGCGTTCTAATTGAAGTTGTCATCTAGATATGAAATTTATAAAGTGTATTTTATTGTTTTGGCAACATGATTCAAATGAAAATGGAGATATATTAAAATGTAACAAATTAAATGGAGTGTAGGTCTAGTTAATTTCAAGGAATGAACTACTTTGTCAAGAAAAATTATCATATGTCCTGTTTGACCTGAACCAATATCACATTAATTATATTAGTGAAATTTATTGAAAGGATAACAAAATCAACTTGAACACTTAAACTTATCCAATTGGATTGAATTAATAAAAAAAATCTTATCCAAACACAAATTAGTTTAATAAATTTTATTTTTATCCAAAACTAAATCCAACTTAACTTGTAGCCACCCTAATAATTATAAAAATGAAATAACTACCCAGTCTCTTTGTGGCAACAAAAAAAAAGATAACTTACCATTCAATGAATTAATAATTGTTTAAAAGAAATGAGAGGAAAGGTAAAATAAAATCATAGGGTATATTGATTTTTTAGGAAAAAATAATAGGGTGTTGTTAGTTAATTAATTTTTTCTAGTAGTTTTTAGTAGGTTATATTTTTCAAACTCTAAACTTCCATCTCAAACTTTGTTTTCAAATGTTTCAGTTCAACCACTTAAAGTACGCTTTAGAGAGAAATTTTGTTAATTAATTGAGACAAAAGAATAGATGCTTTTCTAATGGAGGTAATTAACTCATTAGTCATCATAACAACACATAAAAGGACAGGCCATAGGACACACCACAGCATTGGTGCCATGTACTGTGAAAGGAAAAAAAAGCATATATACTTATTCGTGCATGAATTCTTAGGTTGAGTACTGATTTTATTAAAGAATGGAATAGAATGGACATATCTTCTATCACTTAGAAATATACAAAAAAAAAAAAAA
>JBBPBP010009780.1:8553299-8576603 GCA_037974735.1 Cicer chorassanicum
TTTTTTCAAAAAATAAACAAAAAATTTTTATCGGGAAATTTTTGACACTTATTTTTCTCGAAAAAAATTTCTCAAAAGAATTTCAAAATTCATTTCCTGAAATTTTTTTATTGGAAAATTTTTTAAAATCTAATTTCTCATAAGAAAAAAATCAAAAACTTTTATCTCGAAAAAATTGCAATTTTTTTGTCAATAGAATTTCAAAATTCTTTTCCCAAAGAACTAGTTTGAAATCAATTTTAACTAAAAATGTGTTCAAAATATTAAACTAGTTTATATTTATAAATCAGTTTCAAATCGGTTCAAAACTACACTGAACTTGATTCAAAAGTGATTTTCAATAACTGAACCAAATCACTAATGCAGTCCAATTCAGTTAAGTTTTTGCACCATGAACACCCCTACAATACCACTAATCCGATATATATACAAATGAGATTGAGATTCTCATTAGAGTTCATTGATTTCAAAATACTCTAATGATATAATATGCACTTTCATTGATTCGACATACATAACAAGATTCATATTTTCGTTAAGAGCACACTTGTTTAAAATTACTCTCTAATGATATGATGTTTAACAGTGGAATACTAAATTTTTACTACAAATTTATCGTGATAAGATGTTATAATTATAAATAATTTTGTCTATACACTCCTGTTGATTCCACATATATAAACAAGGTTGAGATTCTCGTTAGAACCCTAGAGTTTTTAAATACTTTAGTGATATAGTATTTAGAGTGGGTTACAAAATTTTCGGTGCAAAGTTCTCAGAGATAAGAGATTATACAATTTATTATTAATAGAGTTTCACAAACTCAACCATATATTTTGCACATTATGGAGTATAGTAGAATTATTAAGAAAAGTGGTTACATGATGAGAGTATAAAGCTCACTATATTCATAATTTATCAATGGCCGGTTTTATCAAGATTTGAGTTTTGTAGTTAACTACATTTTATACATATAGAATTTAGGAGATTATAAGATTTTTTTTTCCACTTAATAATTCATAATATAGAATCTCCTATTATAATAAAAATTCTCAAAAGAATTTTATAGACAAAGTAACTTTTACATTAAAGAGTATGATGACCGTATAAAAAAAATTCATCATATGAGTAAAATCAAATCCCTACTATTTAAAAGAATACGAGTTACATACAAATTTTAGTGATTCACTAAATCAAATGCTACAAATATTGCAGCCACACACATTTGAGAATTAAGTTATGTGCAACGGAAGAATATGAGACTTAAACTTTTACTATTATTGAGGATTTAAGAGAAAATGATCATAAACTTTCATAATTATCAAGGAATGACAATGAAATTGTTGAGACAAAATCTCTCTCAAATGATTTTAATGATCACAAAATTACTTAAGAGATTATAATTGTGTTTTATGACTAATATGTGCTCTTCAGTGGATTTATAATAGAAAACAGGTTACTCATCATAAAGACTAAAAGGAAGAAAATTTGACTCAAAACCACCATATTTGCAAAATGGAGGATGGGATAAATATGTGAGAGGATGATCTCTTAAATACATAATACTCATCCAGCAACGTAACCATGATTTTTAATCATGCTGATAAGTCATAACAGTAACCAAGAATGACCAAATATAGCACCTTATTCAAAGAGGTCAGAAAGCAAATTTGAACCAGTACGAGGATATGTAGTACTAGGTGAGAGGACGACCAGTACTAGGTAAAAGGTTGGACAAATTGTCACATCATTCTCCAAAAGTTGAATTCAACCTAGTATTACAACATTCAGACGACTGTAACTCACATAGTCAAAGAAATAGCCTTTCATGTCTTGGAGAAACAAAAAGTGAAAAGGACTACAAAGGACCAAGTACCTAGGAGGTTTGAACCTCAAGGCTGAGGATGGACTGTAACTGTTCAAGACAGCTGGATGGCAGTTTTGTAAATTCAGCTCAAAGACCATTGGACTTTTTGATCAAACCTTCTAACGGTCATAAAGTTGTTTAACACATGGAAGAGCAACACAAGACCTCTATAAAAGGCAACAAGCTCTTCATCATTAAACACACAACAATATTGCAGAAAAAAATCAAGAATCTTAAGTTTATCATAAGCAATATTCATCATCTCTTTATACTTTATACATTCATACATTAGATCTTTGAAATATCTTTTTAGAAAGTGTTTAAGTAAAGAGAAAGAAATCATTCTCATATCACTCTGTAATTTTCAGGTAAATTGTACTTGAAAATAGTTGAAAGTTGTAAGGAACAAGGTTGTAAGCTTGGTGAAGCTTAAGAATACACAAAGTGTAATCATCCTCTGCGATAGGTTGATTTGGTTGATCTTTAGTGAAATCTCACAAGTGTGTGAGGACTGGACGTAGCCATCTTTGGGTGAACCAGTATAAAAGTTGTGTGTCTCCCTCTTTATACTCTCCTTGCATTTATTATGTTCTTATTTAAAGGTTTAAATTTATGTCCTCAAGTTCGCATCCTCTTAGAGAGGACAGCAATTCAAAAACTCTTTAAAACACTTTTAAACGCCAAAATCTCTATTCAGCCCTCCTTCTAGTGATATTTAGCTCCATCAGAAATGACGATGTAAAAAAATATAAAGTATATATCCCAAAGTTGCCATTTGTAATTATTTAAAATAATAGTATAGAGTAAATAAATTATTTAGAAATTTTGAGATCACAATGTTTATTGAGAGTAATAAAATATTATGAAATTGTATAAGAATTTATTTGAAAAAAAGACTATAATATCCTCATTATAAGTCTTAAGAACAAATAAAATATTTATTAAATAATCAAATAAGATATACATTTGAACAATTGTTTATCAATTTTAGTTAGTTTTGACATTTAAGATTATTCCACTAGATAGAGATGGATAGTTGATTTGTCGATCTAAAATTTTTTAAAATAAAATATTCAACTATTTTCTCTATCACACAATGATCATGTCAAGTAATGTCAAACTGATAGACTATGTCCACTATTTACATAATACACAGAATCACAATCCATTTAAAATAAAATAAAGATTTAAATATGTCTTTGGTCCTTGCAATTATAATATTTTTTTGATTTTAGTCGTCGCAAGTTTTTTTGTTTGGTTAACATCCGTGTAAATATAGTTTCATTTTAAAATAATCCTTCCATCCAATTTCTGTTGTTACAAAAATTGTAACACCATTAAAATATAACAATTTCTGTTACAAAAACAGTTCTTCTATCTAATTTCTATTACAAAAATTGTAACACCATTAATCCAAAATGTTTCAGTCTTCTTCCATAAAAAACATAAATCGTGTCTTCTTTTTCATCGTTTCAGTCTTCTTCCTCATCATAAATCTCATCATTGTCACCAACATCTTCATCTATTTGAGATTCATCACCGTATTCAACTTCATCGTTACCATAATCTTTTTCTTTGTCTGGTGGTACTTGTTGGACAATGGTGAGTTCTAGAATTGTCTCTAAATCAGTTTTTTTTCTTGGCGTGGAGATTAAGAGATTTTAGGGGAGTATATAAAAAAAGCCAAATGTGGGAGTATAATTTGGTTGTAGAGGGAGGAGGGGCAAAAAAGAAAGTCCAAGTCTTAGTTCTAGACCTAGTAATGGTAAAGGGTGATGAATGAATTCGCCATGGTAACAGGGTTGAACTTTTAATGAAATTCGTTCTGCTTTTTCATATATATATATTTTTTTTTATTTTATGAATTGCGACACAAC
This sequence comes from Cicer chorassanicum, assembly GCA_037974735.1. Classification (NCBI taxonomy): domain Eukaryota; kingdom Viridiplantae; phylum Streptophyta; class Magnoliopsida; order Fabales; family Fabaceae; genus Cicer; species Cicer chorassanicum. Next base: position 8,557,044 of record JBBPBP010009780.1, read on the forward strand.
GTGAGGAATTCTACAACGGAAAGAGAACTGAAATGATGAAGAAGAATGTGCAATTTAGGTTTTTTTAGGGAAAAATACTGTAACATTTTGGGGTTAATTTTAGGTTAAAAAATATTATAATTTAATTATATTTAGTTTTTTTTTGTTAAAAAATGGTTATGTCTTAACGGTGTTACAATTTTTGTAACAGAAATTAGATGGAAAAACTATTTTAAAATGAAACTATATTTGCAGGGTTGTTAATAAAAAAAAAAACTTATGAGGACCAAAATAAAAAAATGTTATAATTATAAGGACCAAAGACAATTTTAACCTAAAATAAAATAAAAATAAATTTATATATATAATATGCATTAAAATAGAAAAATATAAATCATTAGAATAAAATTGGTTTGCATAAAATATATAAATTTCAACATGCCTTTTGAAAAAAAATTATTTATTGTGATCTCAACTAAGGGGTTTTAAAGAATAATAAATAAGAAATATAAAAATATAATGTACATATATCATGTCACAAAAGAGAAATTATAGTACCAATAGGGTACTCGAATCATTATTGACATAATTTAAAAATTAAAAGTATAGTGAATAATAAAAATTTATATTAACAACATACAATATGATTATTATTATTAATATAATATTGATTATTTAATTTATACAAAGTTTGTACAACTGTACTTATGATAGGCGAGATACAATCATAGAAATTAAGAATGATTATAAATAAAGGAGTATGATAAATTAATATCATTCATAAAAAGGAATATTTAGTTTATTAGTTTTAGATAATTGACACGTAAAATTAGATATTTGATGTGTAAGATTCTCTCCCTTGATAAACAATGATATCTAAGTTAAAAATAAAAAATAAAAATAAAAAACTCCTGGATTGATAATTCAACTATCATTCTCTATCAAGGGAGAGAATCTTACACGTCAAATATTCACTTTTGCATATCAATTATCTAAATCTAATAAATTAAATATTCTCTTTTATGCATTATATCAATTTATCATATTTCTTTATGCATAATCATTCTTAATTTATATGATTGTATATCTCAGCTCTGATGCCAATTGTTAGAATTTAATAATAATCATAGACACAAATTGTAGCATATCTACAAATAAGGAGATGAACATGAACGACATACCTTGTCGAAAGCAGAGATAAAGGAAGAATGAGTGGTTGACTACCCTCATCGTCGTTTAGAGTTTGGGGAATTAGAGTTTTTCGTCTAATGAAATAACGATTATATAACTAAACGGTTGATGGTAGGGACCTCTCATTTGGCTCGACAGAATATAGTTCAACCCATCACAGTCCATTCACCAACAAAAGCCCAACACATAATTCGGTACTTAATACTAATCCATAATTAATTAATAATAATTTCTAATAAATAATTATTGTCAATTCATAATTGATTAATAAAATAATTAATTTAACGTGCTCTTGTTGTTCTTGCTTAAGAATCACCTTTGAGAGAGTTATAAATAAATTATTTTTTGATCCTATGAATGAAACTCATTTCACAACACTTTGATCCATTTTTATCCTTTGATTTTGACAATGTAAGTATTAGTAGTTCTACATTAGGGAGAGTTCTACAGTGAACCATCTTCATAAATGGTCCATCATGGACAAATACTTATAAATCACCAGAAATTCTAATGATGGTCAACAATATTAATTCTCCAGAACTAATAGCTCACGACCCTCCTCATCTTTATAGATAAGACGTTTACTTCATAAATTTCGATTTAATATGAAATACATATTTGTTTTGTACTTTTATTTAACCATTATCATTTAAGTCACTACCTCAGTCACGAAAATAAAGAAAACCATTAATATTTACTTCTAAGAGTCGATATTTGTGGTCGTTGGTGTTTTAAACATATTTCAAGTATTGGTCTATGGTGGTTGTGGTCCATATTAAAATTTACCTCCAATTTTTAAGATGTGGCCTTGAGTATAAGAAATCTTGTTTAATACCCTTAGCTACCTTATCCATCCTTTTGAACTTTGTTAAAGACTTTCAGGCCATATATTGAGTTTTACACATCCAATAAATTAGGCGTTTGTATCCTCACAAAATTAATTCAATTACCTACAACTTTTGTGTTTGGGCCAAATTTTAATCCATCCATATTATATAATCTAAATTAGGGATGAATTTGAACTTCATGTATTGAGTTTCCTACTTGACCATTACTTTGTGTTTTTGTCATATCTTAAGCTACACAACTCCTTTTTAGTGCAATACAAGTCATTAGATTCTTAACATCCACGCATACTAATACTTGATTATGCCTTTTTCTTTGTCATGTGACGTGATAAGCTCTTTGTGCATGTTGAGCCTATACACAACCAGACTGTTCTACTTGAGTTCGTAGTGCAACATGTTTTCTAGTAGCGACGTAGTGCATGCTGAACCAATTGTTAAGGGTTTGAATCAATTTTTTTTTATCCATTCCTCTCAAAACCTTACTTGAGATGAGCAAATCCAGAGACTCCAAAAACTTCTAATCACTCCGGCTTTCCATGCAAATCCCTAACCAAGGGGAACCAACTTCCCTTATAAAGTATTATCTATGAGCATTAGTGAATTCCAATAAACACACTGTGAAACTTATTTTCCTTCCCTTCTATGAGATCCAACATTTTTCGTGATTATCAACTTGTTTTGAGAAATGTCAACCAAATGGGGATGTTCTTGAAAAAACAACTATTACGGGTGTTTTTCATCAAGCTTTAAAATCCATTATCGACAATCTTAGTTTATTGATCGGATAAATATGTTTTGCAATATTTTGATTTTTCTTTACCCTTTTCATGTGTGCCCACTGATTAAAACGCGAAAAACTCATTTGTAGAGAGCAAACCCTCATTGGGTAATATTGTGCAATTGGAAGTTAAGGTGAGAGCAAGTCTTAACAAAATTCATTTATGGGTATAATATATGTAGGACAATTGAAAATGTGTAAGTATCACAATATGAGGGATTTTATATGGCTAAGGTCCTTGTGTAGTAATTTAATAAATTGATTTAATGTGAATTTGGGAATTTAGGAAAATGAAAAATGAACTTAGAAACTTATAGGTTGTGTGAGCATTGATATTAAACAATGTGTTGATACCATGGCATGTGAATATTTGTAAACGGTTAAAATGTGAATGATTAACTGTGACCTCTTGAATGTAAATTATGAATATGTCATATATTATACTTCTATATGAGTGATGATTATATGATCAATTGTGTGTGGATAGGAAGTATGAAATATTTATGTGATATGTTGAGTTTGTGAATAATTGTTGTTGATTCTAAATGATTAATGTGATGTATATAAATTGATGTACACATGATAATTTAGTAATTTGATGAATTAAGCTAAGATGATGTTTATGTGTTGAATTAGTGAATCGATGAGTGTGAATTAATTGTTGAGCATATGTTGGAATGATCATTTGATGAGTATGTGTTAAATTTATTATGTGATAAAAATAATGGTATGGTGTATTACAATGATGATGTAATGATGTATGATGCGTTGATTAATCTTTATGAAAATATAACGAATAGAATACATGACTCATCTTGTCACAAAAAAAAAATACCCGACTAATGCCCATGATAGTCATTCGAAAATAAACAGTGGCTTAAGACGATGAGGGGACGACATAATATTTTGAGGGCTTAGACTCCATAGATATGTGAAATATGTGTGTGCATTATGAATGTTTACGAGGGCTAAGTAACCCAACAAAAACAAGGAAACTTAATTGTATTTGGCCTTATATGTGACGACTGGAGGACCTTGAGGGTGATCGTGTAGGAAACCCCTATGTGGTTTAAAGAGGATAGACCTGCAATGTCGGTCATGCAACACATTAGCATCTCATCAAGCCGTTGAGACTGACCTGAAAAGTTATGATGTTGAACGAGCAACAAATTACTTGAATGTGTTAATCCAAGAAAATGACATAATGCCACGATCCTCTTATGTGTTTCAGACTTTGTTTAGTGCCACATTATGAGAAGTGATTGCATTAATAGATTGCATTTGAAAGCACAAATAACTTATTTAAGGTACTATTATATTTGCATTTACATATCGTGAGATTGATTGTGTGAAATGTGAAATAGAGATTGAGTCTAATAATAATATCTCTAATTGTGTTCTATGGTGTATGTGTGAATACTTGATGTTGTGATACATATTTAACGATTAATGATGCTTGGGGTGAATAATTGATACCATGATTGCGAATTTAGTGTGATTAAATGATGGTGAGATAATATGTGGTTAATGTTATGTTGATAATATGAAATGTTATGAGTGATATGATAGTTGAGTAAGATGATTATTAACAGTTCAAAGGAATAATAATGATAAATGAATAATTAGATTTAATGTCATGATTGAGATTAATAAGTAATTGAGAACATGTTATGGTGTTAATACAATGTTGATGTTTGTGTTTACTTGTACTTATGTGTATTATTCCATTAACATGAGTTTGATGATTTATTCTATGTTGTTTGTGTATGCCGATGTGATGACGCAATTATGTCATATGTTACATGTGAAGCTTAGAATTTGAGGTCAATATGGAAGTCTTTGCTGAGAAGTTCTCGTTCTCATAAGTGATACTGAGTTGGGGAAATTTAGTAGCATAATTTTCTTTGAAATATTTAATTGTTATATATTTTGAAGTCATCCAATTTATTTATTTAGGAAAAATGAAGAGTGTATATGATGTAAATGTGATATTTGCATCTTTGTGAACTAAGTTTTTGAAATTTTTTTATTGCCTTCCAATTGAGAACTTAATTAATTTTTTTGAATAAATATGATAAATATTTGTTTGGGCTTCAGAGTGTTAGACTACATAATCATTCATTTCTATCGACCAAGTCGTCCCCTCCAGCACAGCATATAATATCTTTATTTAAAGCATCCACACCTCTACATATTATCAACATAATAAAAACAATTCATAAAAGAAATAGAAAATTGCCAATAAAAAATAGAAAAAAATAGACTAAAAGAAAGAAATAGAGAAAATCCATCAAATAAGAAATAAAAGATTTTAAAATAATTATTAAAAAAAAGGTATAACGAAGAGTTAGAGCAAATGATTCTAGATGTGAAGAGTTTGAATCAAGCAATTGATGTCTTCTATAATTTGTACTCATTTTCCATACAATTAATTCTCTCATGTAATTCACTTTTTACATAAAAATAAATTTCATTAAGCAATTAAATCAATTGAAAGATAGGAGGAAGTACAAGGAGGACAATCCTTAATCTAAATTCGAGTCTAAAGAAACCAAGTGAATTCGTTATACCACATTAAGAGAATCCTCTTCAAAAACAACCTGTCTAAATCCAATGTTGAGAATAAACTGAAGGACTTATTTTAAACTCAGGGCTTTCGCAATATCACAATCTGGAAGTGCCTCAAAACACCAAGTGGATGCAGTTTATCACTAAGCCATTAACATCACGAATATCTACTCCAACACCTCATTTATTATTTACCGGTTCAGCTTCATCCACATTAACTTAATAGAAACGTCTAGTAAAGGATGAGCAAGAGGACGAAGCAACAGAAGCCTAGGTCTATGAAATTTATAACATGGGTGTTCAAAATATTCTTATGGTCCTCCATAGCACCCTAAGCTTTACATATGGTTTCAATTAGAAAAGTATTGTTTCCTTCAAAACTAGTTTTTTTTATAGCATACCAAATATCATAACATAAGGAAAAATCAAAACATGATTATTCATCTGAGACATGATTGACCATAATTTCAAGCCAATGAATAATAAAAGATTAGTAGCCCTAGAAGTGGACACCCATAGGAGAATGGAACCATACTTGTTTTGACCAAATGTACACAGTACTTAAGAAGATGATCAATATCTTCTTCAGTCGAATCACATCTAGGACAAAAAGGCTCTAACACTATACCTTTTTAGAGAAGTTTTTTTTTTGTTGGGATGCTATCTTTCAAAATCCACCAAGCCACGTGGAATTCAACATAACTAATTAAAACAAGCTAATGATTGCGCTTGTTCGTGAGAATCCTCGTATAATGCAATTATAACATAAAAGATACATTTTTTGTGGGACCTTCCAAAACATAGTGTTCATTTGGTTAGAGATATCTAAATGATAAGAGAAATTTTAAAAAGTAGCAAAATTGAAATGATCAAACATTTTAAAAGCAAACAATCAGAATTTAAGAGGATATGCCATGCCATCCTTGATAATTGACATTATATTATAGTGTACTAATAGTTTTTCATTTAGAAAAATATTTTTTTTTAGCCAAAGATAGATGTTGTTTGAAATTGGTTTTTGAATTTTATAGTATCGATAGATGTTGTTTGATTCTTTTTAGAAAGAAATAAAAATAATGGGTTATTAAGAAAAATAAAATAAAATATTAATTGGTACGATGCTTTTTACTAACGATATGATACATTATTGAAAATGATGATAAAATTAATGAAAGATTGTTGGAAATAATGGTGACATTAATGAGCTAGTGTGCTTGTGAATTGTGAAAAATGAGAAGTCCCACATATGAGGGATATCACACACTAGTAGGGTATATAAGGCGGAGGTATGTACCTTGGGGTGTGCCCCAAGGGGTACCCCAATTTTGTGAATGAGGAAGAACACATGCAAAGTTGACCACCACACACGTGCGGCGCTGCCGCCCGGCTCGGCTCGGCCTAAAATAAACTTTGATATATGCGAACTTGATGGGACTTTAACCAGAAATGGAAAGCGTTATTTTATTACTTTTATCGACGATTGTTCTGACTATACTTTTGTATATCTTATGAAAAATAAAAGTGAAGCGCTTGACATGTTTAAGATCTTTGTAACTGAAATTGAAAATCAATTTAGTAAGAAGATTAAGAGATTTCGTAGTGATAGAGGAGGAACAGAGTATGATTCTAGTTTATTTAATGAGTTGTATAAAACCCAAGGAATTATACATGAAACTACTGCACCATACTCACCTGAAATGAACGGTAAAGCTGAAAGAAAGAATAGAACTCTTACTGAACTTGTTGTTGCTATAATGCTTAACTCTGGTGTTGCCTCTCACTGGTGGGGGGAAGAAGAAATCTATATGGAACAACTTGAAGGTTTTGTAATACATGGGCAAGAAGACAAGGTCTGTAAGTTAGATAAGTCTCTGTATGGTCTTAAACAAGCTCATAAGCAATGGCATGAAAAATTTGACAACTTGATTTTGTCGAATGAGTTTAAAGTGACTGAAAGTGACAAATGTATTTATTACAAATTTGAAAATGGCATTTGCACTATCATATGTCTCTATGTAGACGACTTACTCATATTTGGTTCAAATAATCATGCCGTCAACAATGTGAAATCACTGTTGAGTAACAACTTTGATATGAAAGACCTCGGAGAAGCGAGTGTAATCCTTGGAATAAAGATTACTAGGTCAGAAAAAGGAATTTCTTTGGATCAGTCTCACTATGTTGAAAAGATCCTAAAGAAATATAATTACTTTGACTGTAAACCTGCTTGCACACCATATGATCCAAGTGTGAAACTTTTCAAGAACACTGGTGAAGGTGTTAGACAAACTGAATATGCGAGCATCATTGGCAGCCTCAGGTATGCCACTGATTGTACTAAACCCGACATTGCCTATGTCGTGGGATTGTTGTGCAGGTTTACTAGTAGACCTAGTATGAAGCATTGGCACGCTATCGAAAGAGTCATGAGATACCTTAAAAGGACCATGAGTCTCGGATTACATTATCAAAGATTTCCTGTTGTCCTTGAAGGATACAATGATGTTGATTGGAACACCTTATCAGATGATTCCAAAGCAACCAGTGGCTATATTTTCAGTATAGTCGGTGGTGTTGTATCTTGGAAATCGAAGAAACAGACGCTACTGGCTCAGTCCACTATGGAGTCTGAAATGATAGCACCAGCTACTGCTAGTGAAGAAGCAAGCTGGTTGAGATGCTTACTAGCTGAGATCCTTTTATGGGAAAAATCTTTACCAGCTGTGTTGATCCACTGCGATAGTACCGCGGCTATTGCAAAAATTGAGAGTTGTTATTACAACTGTAAGAGACGACAAATACGTCGTAAGCACAACACAGTTAGAGAATTACTTTCTAAAAGAGCTGTTAAAGTGGATCATGTACGCACTGATGAAAATTTAGCAGATCCTTTAACGAAAGGATTAGCTAGAGAGAAAGTCCAAAATACATCCAAAAGGATGGGACTAATGCCTATAAATCGATGAGTCACTTATGATGGTAACCCAACCTAAAAGACTGGAGATCCCAAGAATTAGGTTCAATAGGTGATAACAAGTCATAGTGATATGAGATGAACATGTTATTTTATATATGAGAGAAGCATGATTCCTGAAGCGATATAAGGATGAGATAATAGAAACTCTTAATGAGATCTATACTCTATGTGGAGTGGAGTACCTAGCTACAGAAGTGTTATTGATAGACTCACCTATGTGAATGTGAAAGTGGGGGCCGCTTCCTATGGAATTTTGAGGCAGAATTCCGAGAGTGTTCACTATACTGGGATACACGTGCATGGCCTTAAATGCACGAGCTTTTGAGAATACACCCAATGAAAAGGTTGTGTGTCGGTCTGATGTCAGAGATAGAGTTCAAGACTACGAGTCACTCTTGTTGAATCTGAATCTTACTTGTTATGGAAAGGTTCAAGTCAAGAGACACTTTTGTTTATGCACAATCTTATAGAAGCGTTTGACGCTATTTCTGAAACCTATTTTTTTAAATTCAAGTGGGGGATTGTTGGAAATGATGATAAAATTAATGGAAGATTGTTGGAAATAATGGTGACATTAATGAGCTAGTGTGCTTGTGAATTGTGAAAAAATGAGAAGTCTCACATAGGAGGGATATCACACACTAGTAGGGTATATAAGGTGGAGGTATGTCACTTGGGGTGTGCCCCAAGGGGTACCCCAATTTTGTGAAGGAGGAAGAACGCATGCAAAGTTGACCACCACACATGCGCGCGTCGTCGCCGCCGTTCGGCCGGCCAGCTCGGCTGGGCTGGGCTCGGGCTCGGGTCTGGGCATTGGCTTTGGTCTTGGTCTTGTTCTTGTTCTTGGTCTTCTGGTGTATTATTATTTTTTAGTAAATGAAAATTAATAAAATTTTTAATTAATTTTAAAATTGAATGCTTGCATTTTATCTCTGATTGTTGCGTTAATTACGTGACAGCCCTCCACCGAGTCTACCTGATGATCTGATCCAACCACGTAACTGTTGTTGTCCGGTCATTATTCAAATTCAAAACCCTAGCGCATGTTCAGGTAGGCAAATGCGCACGTTTTGGGTGGGCAGCAGTTTCAGAGTGCACGTTTTCTGAGGTCAAGGATTGGAGCGGTCAACTGAAGCGCACCATTTTCTTTGATTCAGTTGCAGAATTCCTCTATAAATAGAGGGCTCTTCTCAGTTGAAAAATCACACCAAAAGCACTCTGAATCTGAGACTTTTCTCTCTTCTCCCCCGTTCTTACTTCTTCTTCTTCTTCTTCTTCTTCTTCTTTTTCTTGAGTGACCTTAGTGCCATATTACGAGTGGTAGTCGTAAGACTGCCATATTGAGGGTGTAATTCTAGAACGGTTTTCTACGGTGCAGTAGAACTCCAATACAGTGATCTGAGTTGTTTTATCTTGGGGACTTCGTGGTTGATAGTCTGTCTTGCACCATTTGGACAGTGCCTCGAAACGTGATCTCATCTACGGTGGCATAAATTGTTTTTTCAAACTTTTTTGAAATCCAAAATAACATACATTTTTAAAATTAATTGATTATTATTACATATTTTGATATTTTAAAATTTCCACTTTCAAATTATATAAGGTATGGAAGGTGGAATGGTACATTGAGTTATGATGAATAGAACCAATGCTATTGAAGTTTGTCCAATGAGATTTTGATCGCTAATCAACTTTAGATCAAAATGAATCTAATTTTGAGTTTCAAACAACAAAACAATCTATTCTTGAATAAATATCACAACCACATTTTTTTTTATCTCCTGTAGAAAACACAGCTCTTAGAATGCAACAACTCCACATAATTTGTCTAGGAATTTTGGAATCAAAACTAGCATTTGATTCCACAAAAGAATTAATGCTAGATGAGATCACATTTCATATTCCATTCTTAGAAGAAATAGGTGGCAACTTGATTATACTGCAACCAGTATCAGTGTCCATAATGGGAAGCAGATGTTGGACATTCTGTTTTAGATAAAGGAATACACAAGTGGCATAACTCAACTTTTTTTTTTTCTTCTAAATTTAGCTACTTTTCACTCCATCACATCCATATTTTGGTGGACCAAGATTTTCTTGAATAAAAATCTTGAGTGGTTTTCAATCTATGAGATATTTTATTTTCTAAAGGATACTACTATATATACTCACTCTTAATTAAAATATGGGTTCAGAGTTTATTTTCAATCTCATAAGAATGGGGAAGAGGAGTGAATATAGGTTCAAATTATTTTTAAGTTCAGTCTATTTTTCCTTTTTCCTTTTACCTTTATTTTATTTTATTTTTCTGTTTTTAAAAATAGAAGAATAAAAGAAGAAGACTTAAATTAATAAAAAGCTCATTTAAAACTACTATTTAAAAGGGTAAATATTAAGGTAGACGATTTTGATAGGTTGTCTATTGAGGAATTCTAACGACGATTAACAACATTTTTTAGAAGTTTAATTTAACAGTTATCTCCGTATTTACACCTAATATGGTGATTTTATTGACATTGACTTGACCTGTTAAGTTTTCAAAGACACATATATTTTTCTTTATTTTTATCGAACTGATCTCGATCGAGTCATTGGCTCAATCGTTAAGAACAAAAGAACCGTTCAAAGAGTGTCGTAGATCATCCTTAGAATTTTCAACGAGTTTTAAACACTAGTCTACGATAGACCACTTATGAAGGTGATTCACCGTAGCATTCACCTTTAAGAAGACTTATCATAGTAAAATTAATTAGAAGATTGACTTAGAAATTAGAAGGTTTCTTAGAAGGCTCACTTAAAAATCAATAGCCCTAAGGTATTCGCTTACAAGACTCACTTAAATTTTTTAAAATAACAATCATACAAGCAACAAGTTGACACTTATAAGATTGAACAATATATCATATATGAGACAAATTTTCATTGATTATAATTTTAAAATAATTATCTACATGAGACAAGTTCTCACTAATAAAAAAATTCAAAATAATCATCATACACAAGACAAGTTGTCCCATATGAGATTTAATTATCATACACAAGATAAGTTATTACAATAAAAATTTCAAAAAATTATCGTACACGAGACAATATTTCATTTATAAGATTGAACTATCATATCTAAGATAAGTTTTCATTGATAAAATTCCAAAATAACTATCATATATGAGATAAGTTGTCACTTTTGAGATTGAACTATTATGTATAGGATAAATTCTCTTTATTAAGAAGTTTTACATAACTATCATATACAGTACAAATTTAGTGTCAATGAAGATCAAGTAAATATAAATTCTTTTATAAGTGTTTAATGAACCATAAAGTTTTTTATATTTTGAATTGAAGCATGCACTCACCTTAAATTTATGTTATTAAAAAAAACATTTATTACATTTAACCCAATTAATTAAGCTTTACCCACCCCTTAGTTCAAATTTACAACTAGATTTAAATATCAATCTAGAACAAAAAGGATAAAAGATCAATTTATAATGAAAAGGAAAAAATATTATTCTATTCTTCCTTATTATGGCAACTATTTGCACAAACTTTTTGTGCAATATGTTCTTTTTAAAGATTATGTTTTGATCTCCATCGTTTATTTTATGTCGTGAATGATTCGAGATTATGTTTTGATCTCCATCATTTATTTTATGTCTAAAATAAGAGAAAATAAATTTAAGAATAAAAATAAAAAATAAATAGTGAAGATTAAAACATAACTCTTTCCCCTTTTTTTTCAACACCAGAGAATCATTCCCTTTTTTCATACTATATACTACTAAATGCTAAAATCATAAATTATTTTTCTCTATTTCACTTCTAAAAAAACATGTCTTTCTTATTATAAAAAATGTGTTTCTATAACATTTTATTTCTATTAGTTACTACATTTTGTTTAGCAACTTTTCTTTGTTCACACTTATGTTTTGGATCACAGCTGTAAATGAAGTTCAATATGGTTAGTACTAGTACTAATTTGGAAAGCAGACATGACCTATTCACGTGAAATGTAAATTAAAATTTTATTAATTAATGGCTATAATGCTATCTCTCTCTATATATATATATATGCTGAAAAAAAGTAAAGTTAGCAAGAAAGTGGAGATTTGGTTTGTCAAAGTTACATTACAATTATTATTGAGTTGAAAACTGGGGGAGGGGATATGTGGTAGAGGCCGCGTCGTGAGTTGTGACACTCGTGACGTTGATGACTCAAATAAATTATAAATGTAATGTTTCTCATTTTCATCATTTAATTATTAAGATTAAGACTCGTTTGATTTACAAAACAGAAATAAGTAGGATAAATTTTTACGCTATTACACAATTTATTGTCTGGAAAATATTTGATACATAAAAGAGATGTGGTGGTTTCATCTATTTATTTATTTTCTATGTTTTAGTAAAAATAAAAATAAAATATATATCTTAAAATAGTATATTGAGAGATATTCAAATTAATTACTTAATTAATGACATTATATAAGTCTTTAAGAAAGTTAGAAGTCCTACCAAATTTTAAAAAATGTCAAATTCAACCCTAGAAATAAACTCACTCATGAAGATGCGTAACATGCAAAATCTAAACATTAAGAGTTTGTTTGATTCACATTCCAAAAACTCTATTTTAGTATTTAAAAATTTAAAAATTTATTTGGATTTCTTATTTTTAAAAACTGTTTTGTAAAACTATTTTTAATATTATACTTTTATAACTAAAAAAGCAAAATAGATAAATGGTGTTTTACTTTTCATTTTTCAGTTTTTTTAATTTTCTAGTCAAAAACTGGTTTAAAAAATTAGAGTTGTTAAACAGATTTTTAATTTTTAAATTTTTTAGTGAAAAACTGGTTTAAAAAATTAGAATTGTCAAACAGATTTTTAATTTTTTTTAAAAAAATATAATTTTCTAAAATTTACTTATAAAATAATTTTCAAAAACAAAAAAGTAAAACAAATACAAACAAACTCTAATTTTTTTTATCATATTAGATTTTGGATCTTGCAAAACCTAATACATCTCACCTCTAACTTTTTGTCGTATATTTTAAAAACCAGACGGGGTACAATTGAAGTTTTTTTGCCAATCGATTATTTTTGAACAAATGAAACGCCCCCCTTATGTTGTTTTCAGTATGGCAATAATTTGTTCCATTTAGGGGAGGTTATATTTACATAATTTATTGTTTGACAAAAAGACAAAAGAAGTTATGCATATTTTTTATAATTTGTAAATAAAATAAGGTTATTTTTAATATTTAATATATACATCAAATAAATATAAAATAATATTTAAATTTTAATAAATTTAATTACTAAAAATAATATTCAAATATTTAAAATAAAATAAATAAAATTTTATGTATTTTATTTAAATCTTTTAAATTTTAAATATTTTAATATATTAATAAACTAAAATAAAATAACTTTTAATATTTTAATAAAATTAATAACAACAATAATGATATGGAAAATATTTTATCCAACTTACAAATGTCATCTAAATATCATGTAATTAATGAGAATGTCATATCATCGAAAATTGTGGGGACCAAATAAATCTAAAGAACTAGTTAATAGAGGACAAAAAATTGTTTTTTAGAATTGAAGAGACTAAAAGTTCATTTTATGCAAAATAGAAGGACCAAAAGTACATTTAAACATAATATTAATAAATAAATAATATTATAATTTAATATTAATTGCAGTTTTGATTCCTCTATTTATATTAATTCACAAAATTAGTCTCTCTATTTTGAAAATCAACAATTTTAGTTATTCTCTCATATTTTTGAACTAAAAAAATGACGATTTGACGTATTTTAAATAATATGAGATACAATTACATGATATAGGACCATCTAGATGCATTAATTATTAATATGTTATAAATTAAATTATAAATATGAAAAATTTCTGAAGTTAAATATTAATTTTTTACGGTATTTTATTCGATTTTATGGATAGTAATCATTCTACGTCGTCATGATATCATATGACACGTTATTTAAAGCATATCACGTTGTTATTTTTTAATTAAAAAAATTATGAGGTTATACCTTAAGAGATTATACATTATCTAAAAAGATGTTATATTTGCAATTAAACCTTAACACAAAAGAGGTTATATTTACATACTGTATGTCGTATAAATAACTTTCAATTGTTTGCTAAATATACTCACCTCATAAATTAAAAATAATACTAATAAATAAAGTTATTATAATATAATTAGTATTTTGTTAACTTAAGCATCACTTTTATACTTTGAAATTAGAAACACGTATTTTCTTAAGCCCAAATATACTTTGGTAACTTAATTCAGTTTTTTGTTTACTTGAGTATCACTTTTATACTTAAATGTAATTGTTATTTATTACCATATTTGTATAGGAAAAAATTATTTATGTTAGTGGAGCTTCTTATAAAACATGTTTGGCCCAACTTCTTCTTTTAAGCAGAAGAGAATGAAATAAAACACTGGGCCAAACATAACCTGAGTCTTGGTTGAATCAAGGAGATTGGATTGTTGTGAGTCATCATCACCAATATTTATTTTTTGATTAAAAAATCATTTAAATGAAAAAAATACATCGATAAAAACAATACAAAGATAAATTAGTCAAAAACAAAAAAAGATGAATATACGAACAAATTCACAATATCAAGATTAATAGTATAAAACGGTAAAATATCTATAAATTTGACATAGCTAAAGTGATCCGAATACATATGTATATGAATATGCAACGCTGAGACCGTTGAAGTCTTTTATTGAATTTGTTTGTACTGAATTAAAGTTCTATCAATCTGAATAAAATGAACATCGTAATGAGACGGAAAAACCAAACATCACACTTAATTGGCGAAATAACAGAAAAACACGAAAATAAAATAAATTTATAAAAAAATCGCTTATTTAAATAACAAGATTGGAAGAAAAAAATTTTAAATTAATGATTTTGGATAAAAAAATTAACCAAAAAATCACTTCCTCTTGTATAAAATTGAGAAGAAGATAGACAAAAAAAGATAATAATAAATTAGTGGCTAGGGTCTCTGTTCAAATGTCCAAATGGTTATAATGAATCTATCGTCACCAATACAATTGTGGAGTTATCTACTTGTCTTCTACTATTTTTTAGGCAAAAATTAATAAACACAGTCGTAGACGCATATATTGGTACTGAATATACGTAGAAAAAGATAACTTGGTCTTTGACATCAAAATATTTATTGAGACAAAAACTAAGATAGACCTAACTTAAGAATCACGACTAAAGAATCACGACTATCGGTAGTAGCCAAATGATATTTTAAAAAATAAACTATTGAGACTAAAATTAAAATAGTATAATCAAATTTAATGATTAAGAAAATTAAAAATACGTTAATGATATACATAATTTTTTTATAAAATAAGAGATAGACTAAAAAAATTAATCTTAATAACTAAACTCTAATCAATAGTTAAGAATAACGTGAGATACACGTTTTTTAATACCATTCATCTACAAAACAAATATGTGGGACTTTGTTGTTGTCAACACATCTCGATTATTGATGAAATGCATGTGATATCTGAAACCATTATCTCACGATTAATATTTATCTATTACAAGTGGCGGATCTTGCACAAAATATTGAGGGGAGCGATAAATGTTAATTAAAATATTATAATTGAAATTCATAAAAATCATATAGTTTTATCAAAGATTCAACATAACATCAATACAAATTAAAAATATAATATATGAAAAGAAACATTTACATCAGATTAAAGTTGTGTCATTCGTTCTTCTAAAGCCTTGAAATCGTTGATAATTAAATCAGAACTAAAGCTTTCAGCTATTATTTTTCAATATAAAGCATCATATTGTCGATACGAAATTCATCTTTCATCTTGTTGCGCAGTCTTGTCTTGATAATCTTCATTCGTAGAAAATAATCTTTCTGTAGTAACTGTAGAAACTGAAAGTGTTAAGATAAGACGGATTAGCCAATCAATCAAATAATATATATCCGTATTTCCTGTTTTTTTAGAGTTTCACACAATTCAGATATAGTCGATAAGTAATTTGTATCTGGATGACCAACAACATCAAAAATAAAGTGTTTCAATTGAAATCTCAAATTAATTTTCTCTTGATAATTAAAATCCAGAGGATAAAATTTATTTACAAAAGCACATATATTGTCCATATCAAATGCTTTGTAAATATCTTTAGGAACCTAATTATTGACCCATTGTGATGTGATGACGTTGATGACGAGCGCGCCTTTCACGCTCTATATAAATAGCATTACAATAAGAGGAATCAATATCATACTACTCACAAAATAATATCACATTTTTCAATAAATCATCCCAACCATCATCTCTCAAATTTTGAATTAATGTTTTTGTATTAGTTAATTTATCATTCGATATTAGGTAGGTTATCTGTTTATAGAGGTCGTTGTATTAATTTTATTATATTTTATCAATATAAATTTATCTATGTTTTAGTATATATTTTATCAAAATAATGCAGTCTATGTTATATTTTTTTTTTCAAAGTTGTTCATGAAAAGTGTCATCATATATATTTTTTCACTGCTAATTCTCTTTCGAAATTTGGAAACTAAGCCATTTTTAACAAGTTGAGAGTTTCAATTTGTCCTTCTTTGATGTTTTCAATGGCAAAAAATGCAACAAGGTGGGGAAACATCTAGTAGTGGTAATCAAGTGGTTAACACGGATGCTTGCTTAGACATGTGGGTCCAATCTATTAGGGGAAAGAACAAAGGGTGTATTTATGGTGTCGGAGATAGATCATCGCTTTATAGACCAAGTGTCACAAGTCTAGTCTCAGATTCTTATCCATATAGAGGTTGCACCAATGTCTTGTCTGAACACTTTAACGAGGTAGTTGCATAGATAGCAATAGTTGAGGAGCGAGCAAAATAGGCAAAACATGAGGCACGAGAGGAGCTAAGGAAAGCAGAGCAACATCGACAAAAGGAAGTTCAACAAACAGAGCGGCGCACTATAGAGCTCCAGATGCAACTAGCAACATTGACAAAAAAATGTTGCTTCCACATAAACTAAGTCCTCTTGTCATCGTCGTCATCCAAATTATGATGAAGATGAGTCTAACGGTGATGACGACAAGGACTAAGACTAATTTATGTATCAGTTTTATTTAGTAGTTATGACTACATCTTTTGCTTAGACTCGTAGACATTATCTATATATAATCTTACAATAGTGTCGTTGTGTGTATTTTGAAACTTATGGTAGTGACAGTGTGTTTATTTTGAGCCTTATGGTAGTGTAAATTTTTCTTATTTTGAGACTTGTGGTAGTCACTATGATTATTTTGACAACACTATTTAGATAATTTTTCTCTCTATTTTGACAGTAATGTTTTGTTATGCTTAAAATTTATTTTAAAAATTGATTAAAAAAACTGCAAGTAGTAAAAAGCAAAAATGTATCGAAAATCATTTTTTTCATTACCCACGAAAATTTCATGAGTGCATGATACACAGTTTGAATGTTATTACCCATGTTCTTTTCGTAGGTAAATTTCCCACGGACATGTCATAGATAAAACTATAAATATCAAATAGAAAACAACAAAATAATTCAAGAATTGTTTGTGAGTAATGTTACTTTGGACTTGTTCGTGGACAAGTATCTATGTATTTACCCATAGAAAGGTCACGAGTAACGGAGACTCCGTAATTCGTTTTACCCATGGACATTTCTTAGGTAACCATATCCTAGTGCTCGTTTGTGGGTAAATATTTACCT
Organism: Cicer chorassanicum; assembly: GCA_037974735.1. NCBI lineage: Eukaryota > Viridiplantae > Streptophyta > Magnoliopsida > Fabales > Fabaceae > Cicer > Cicer chorassanicum. The sequence goes on from JBBPBP010009780.1 coordinate 8,575,187, forward strand.
GCAAGCGAATTAACTACGAATTCTTATCCGTAGGTAATATGTGAGTAATTTTACATTATCTATGAAATTGTTGTGGATAAAAACAAAATCTACCGTAAATGACAACAACTTTTCTTGTAGTACATACAATCGGTAAAATTGTCTTTTCAAAAAAATAGTTTGTGTGTAAATTATCTATTTATTTTTTGTTATAGAAAATATAAATTAAATAGAGGTATTGGGGTAAAATTTAAATAATATAAATAGACATTCAAATAGATTCTATAAAATAGAATGATAACTTATCCAAAAGAATCTTTTATATCTTGATACAATTCGAAGTAAGTATTATACATTATAAATTTAACATATCTTATAAAATGAAGTTAAAGCAACTTAGAGGGTTATACGGAACTTTAATAATTTCATCCGGTAGTTAAAAGACAAGTATTAGATTTTAAAGGGTTTTAAATTATGCTAATGTAATTAGAGATAAACAAATGTAACTTTTTTGAAAAATGTTCAATAAACATTAAAATCTTTTCTACGTACTTTAGACTCGAACATAATTCTATTACCCTGAATTTTTCATAAAAAAAGAAGGGTTACATGACTTTATAAGATACCTAGTCTATATATTTATACGGTCAGTCGACCACCTTAATAGATAATCCACCGTAAATAAGTATTTAAAATGTTTAAATTCACTTTTAATCATTTATATTATTCAAACTAATTTCTAGTTCTCCTATTTCTAAAATTAAGACTTTGATCCTCCTATTTTACAACTTATGGAATTTTATTGGTTCCCTCTATTTTTTATTATGTGGTATGCTCGTTAATGGCATAATAATAATGATGTTAGACAATTGAATTGAATAAAAAATAATCATATTGAACATTCTTTTCTTTTTCTTTATAAATTATTGCTTACATTATTATTAATTAAGGCACTTGTGAACCTTTGTCAAATAAAGATAAAAATAAAATTTGATATTGATTAACAACATGAATTTTAATTTATCTAGTTCAGATGTGTCACATCATTAACATGTTATAATTAAACCGGCGACATCATAAAAAATGAAAGAAAATCAACAAAATTTTACAACTTATAAATATAGGGACAAAAAATTTAATTTTAAAGTAAAAGGACCAAAATTTAATTTTAAATAAAATAAAAAGACTATAAGTACATTTAAATTTACTTAAAAATAAAACAAATAGTTCAAATAAGACAAATATTTTTAAATAGACAAATTACAAACTTCTTTAAAAGTGTATATATGAAAAATAAAAGACAATAGTCTATATAAAATGTGTTTTGCACCTTATAGATTAGCCGATTTAATACATATAAATAATATTATTATATTTTGTTATTATTATAATAAGAATTCTTATACTGTTTTTTATTTACTAAATTTTTTAACTTATT
>JBBPBP010009780.1:8579051-8591481 GCA_037974735.1 Cicer chorassanicum
TTTTTTTTTTTTTTTTTTTATCAAAAGTACAATGTGTCTAGGATTGTGTTTGAAATCTAAAACATACATTGGGCTTCGACAGAAGCTATCATGGACTGGGCCTGGCAGATTGAAAATTATATAGAGATTTCTCTTCTCACCCCTATACATTCTCAAAAGCATCCCAAAATTTATTTTATTTGTTGATTTTAATCTTTTTTGGACTAACTAATTCAATTGGAAGTTATCTGAATTTGACCAATCCAGAAATATAAATACTACCTTGATTTTTTTTAGAATTTCTTACACCTCTAAATTAGTTTAGATGTTTAAAAAAAATTTAAATTTACATTTTATGTTTTTAGTTTGACTAATTTAAAAGTATAAAAGATTCTAAAATTTAAAAGCTAATATTATTCACACCTCTAAATTAATTCCGAACAAATCTTGTTTGGAATCATTAATCCAATGGAGATTAAAATTAGAAAAAGAAAAAAATTGAAAAATTAGGGGGTTTAAAAATTATAAGAGAATTGTAGGAAAAACTCTCAAATTATATTGTTCGAGTCCAAATTATGTCCGGTCAACATGAACTTCAAAACGGACAGTGGGTGGGTGACGCATGAAACTTGAAATAGATCTTACAATAAAAAAGATCATATGAAAACACAATCAAATAGCCCTTCATGCTCTCGTCTATTATTGTATACAATTTGTTACATTAAAATAGTCTTACATCAAAAAGTAGTAGTATCATTCTCTTTAATTGTAAGTACTTTTTGGGATGGAAGTAGTAGTTTATAAATAACATTCATATTCATCTATCCATTTATCGAAACTTCTTTTAGTAAAGATAAAACCGTGAGACCTTATGTATGATCAAATGCGGAGAATTTCTCAAACTCATAACTTAAAATTAGAATATTAATATGCTATGTGGAGATCTAAGCTATATGCCTTTAATTTATAAACATCGTCTCATTATTTTTCTAAGCATAGAGACGTCTTTTATTAAAGGCAAAACTGTGAACCTCAATGCTCAAAATTCAAAATGGACAATTCTTGAAAAATGTGGTTTAAGTTGTAACAATTAACAGTATGTAAAATCTCCTCTTGAAAATTTAGAAGCATTTCGTCCATGCAAACTTAAGCTAAGTTCTCTTAACTTGTTTTTAGATCTGGCGGGCTGAACATAATTTTTGTCAACCAAAAGTAAGACCAAGTTCGATTATTTGCATCAAGAAACAACCTATTATATGCCAACATTTGTTCTTTATAGGGACCATCCTCTTGAGAATACGTTTATGCTTAATTTAGATGTAAAAGGTAAGAAAGAATGTGTCTTTATTATTGGGATTTACATATTAGAAAATTTAATATTAATAAAATAACTAGTCCTACACTAATGAGCACCACCTAAAAGGGTTCAAAAAGTGGGCGCAAATTATGGAAAATTCCTCAATGTTCCCAAAAGTGAAAGAAAAAGAAATTTCCATGATTTGATCTAATAAGAAAAAAAAAATATTTTAAATTTACAGATTGCAGATTTAAATATAGTTAACAATATTGAAATGAGAAAAATATAAATTTTTTGATAAAATTTCAGAAAATATAAAGATTTGCTTTATTTTAAATTAGAGTATCATTTTTTTATTTTAAATTTTTATTATAATAAAAAAGTGAAAGAAAGAAACGGCCTCTGGTCCAGCCAAAAGATTAAAATTGTGACCGTTCATTGGGAGGGACCTCTCCATAGCTTAAAAAGTTAATTGTCAATTTCTCAATATCCCTTTTCTCTATATTCACGCAGATTTAGGATCCATATCTTGCTAAATATATGTTCTCTAGCTTTCACAAATTTGTGACTTAGAAAGTGGTGTCATGTCACTAGTACTATCCCTAAGAAAAATATACTAATAAAAGCTTAATTGGTTTTGATATAATTTAATTATTTAATAATTTTATAAACAGATTACAAGATTCTTCTACATAGATCTTATGTTAATATCAAATTTAGATATGACAAAATCTTATAGATGAATTAAGCATAATTGAAATGCATAATGCATTGATGTTGAATAAATATAAAAAAAAACAACATATTTAATTAATATGTCATGTTATAATATTCAATAATTAAAAAAAATAAAAACTTTGATAATGATGTTATAATTTCAGGAATGTAGTAGTATTTGTCAATATTTAAGGACTAATTTTTTTTTTACATTAATTAATCATTACAAATGACCAAATTACTTATCTACTTCTATATAGATAAATAGTAATATATACTAATGAAGAGAATTTTTATGGTAACATTGTTTTATTCAAAGTTAGTAAAATAATAAATTTACTTTGTTGTATCACGAGAATTATGTTCTTTTTAATTTTAAATTGTTTATATTAGCTAGAACCAGTAATTTGTTAGCATTGGGATGCCATAACTAATGATGGGGAGGTTGAGCAGGGTCATGACAACAAGGTGAATAATGTCTTGGTTTAAGATAAGGATGTTAATGTTTAGGTACAATTCTTTTTTTACTACTAGTACCTTGATCAATACTAAGGTTAAAAGCGTGCAGAAATAATTGCACAATGTGTCAATTATCGTTTTCTAATTAAAAATTCAGTGCTCAAATTATTGAGCCCATGCAGCTCCACCCTATTCCAGAAACATGGTTCATAAGGTGGACTCTTATCATTTTTAAAATAAATAAAAGTCCAATTAAAATAACACAAGATCATAGCCGTTGATTGATATATAATTTTAATTGTACCATAATTAACACATCCACCTATATTGTAGATGCAATTAAAATGTATACAAATTTTGAGAAGTTTACTATTTTTTTTCAAATTATCCTTCATATGAGTTCACTAACATAAATTTGTTAACGACAGCATGGCTAAGACATTAGAATTAATGATTTGACGCACCATCTCACAATTTGTGTGTTATTATACTTTTGCCATCTTTGTCAAAAAAAAAAAAAAGATACAGTATTTACACGTGGCACTGCCCACAAGCCAACAATAATCCAAATTCATAACCGGGAAAGTCTTTCCATTGAAAGTTATGTGAGATTAATTCAAATTATCATATAAATTATTTGCAATTTTGCATAAGGAATCTCATCCTCTATGGATGTTATATATGTAAGAATCATTAGACATAATCAAAATCTAATAATTCTTATTTAATCATTATTTCGCAAATAAGATTATATTTAATATCAAATAGATTCGTCAAAATCATGATATTTTCTATGACTAATTTTAACAAAATACATTAAACATTAAAAAAAAAATATGCGTTTAAAAAATAAAAGTGAATATCCTCATTGGATTCACCATTAGTGGGGTAGTTTTTGGCACACTTCTTGTCACTATAATAACTTAGCATTTTGGAAGTTCTTTTTGGCATAATCTTACTTTTCCAACATAAATTTGCAATTTGGTAGTTTTGTTTGGACCATGGAAGCACAACCCCACTAGATAGAAAATCTAGACAACCTCTTCACTGACATGTAATCTTAATCTTATGATAGGATAATATTTGATGAAATGCCATATTAGTGAACAGAAATTTCACATGTATTGTCTTAGGATAAGATTAGAAAGAAAGAAGAAAAAATAATAGCCCCTCATCCTAAATTCTTAAAAGCATGATTAAACATTAATGTCGAATTAAACTAACAAAAACTGAAGCAATCCAACCGTCATCTTCACTACCCAAACAGAAGAATAAACTATTAAGAGAACTAACAGCTTCTGCAAACATAAACAAATACTGTTAATCAAACACTTTTTTTTAACCACATTCTGTTGATTTAGACTATTGAACAGCAGCTATTATTTTTATGACAAAGAAGAAAACCAACCACCTTAGGATTCTCAATTTAATATATCTATTCCTTGAACAGAATAATACTCTTTGGATTGATATGAATTTATTGAATAGAAAAAGTTTGGGATTTTCGAAAATTATAAGAGGAATGAGTTAAATGACAAAACAGAAGAAACAAGGCCTCACTGCCCAATCAAATTCATGTGGGATCACTCTGTGCCATCACTCATTATCGCTTCCTTTCCTAAATCCTATACAGAAAAAAGGGCCTCAACGTCTGTTACCTCTTGTCGCTATTATCACAGAGGAGTGGGCTGTTTTATTTTAAATTATAAAATTCACTCCCTTTTCCAGTTATTGTTTACTATGGATCTTGAATGAGTCTTAACAATTTTGTCGTTTATAAAAAAAATATTTGTTTATAGACAATCTTTAATCTCAATTTTCATGAATAATGTGCGATTTTTTAATATCTCAGAACAGTAGCGAGACTAAAAGGCTAAAGATCAACCCTCAAATGTGAGAAAGATGAGACCTTTTTTAATATCCTAAACAACTTTTAGATTCGAATATCAAGTAACATGAGACATTTTTTATGTATTTGAACAATTAATGTTTTTAGCTATGCACAAGATAATAATCTAATACACCCCTTAGTTTCTTAAAATTTTCTATTCATAATATTTTTGCCTATGCACAAGATTATATGTAGAAAAAAAATTAAAAATAACAATTACAATTAGTTTCTTCTAACTCTAAAATCTTGCATTCTCAAAACCATGTAAATCACTAACTCTATTCATAGACTTTCTCATAATAGCAACTTTAGCAAGCCTCTCAGCGGCTCTCCAAGCCGAAGTTGGCGTAAGCGGCTCCAATTTCTCCTCAGCACGACTGTTAGTATTTCTCTGTCTTTGACTCTGCAATTGTTGTACCTGCCTGCGTCGCTGAAGCTCAGCTTCAAGCCAGCGCAAATACTCCTCCTCAACAGGCATACTAGACTGCAAGAGAAGAGCTCGAGCCGAAGAAAGCAAATGATGAGCTCCAGAGAGATCACCATGCTCAGCGAGACGGTTAGATTCAGCTACGGCTCGTACAGTGACGTGAAGGTTTCTCAACCTTTCGATCTTTTCAGACGAGGATCGTACGGTGTGGGGACGAGGAATCAGCATTGCTTGTTCAATAGGATTCAAAATCTCACGAGCGAGGGGGTCACGGTAAGAACATAGTACTGTTAGAACGTGGTGGGACCCAGCTGAAACGGCTGGTACTTTTAGCTCCATTAATAATTCTTTCTCTTCTTCAGCGTACAAATCGGTTATTGTAATTGAACCCGGTTCGAGTGGGGCGGGGCGACCCGCGAGTGAGTACACTGCCGCGATCTCCACTGGACGCGAGCGTGAAACAACACCTAACTGAATCCTAACGTCCTGAGCCACCACGTTTAACAAATTACTTATGCATTTCGCAAGCGTCTCGTCTGGAAGCGCGTTGAAACACTCGCTTGAATCAGGAAAACGCACTGCGTGTACTGGAACGTCGAGGTTAGAAAAGCGCGTCGATGAGACCAGAGAGGGTTTTTGAGATGACGCGTTGACGGCGCGTGAGTCAATGATATCGGAAAGAACAATGATGCAGGCGACGGAATTTTTCTCGCGGCGATCTTCTAGGACCTTCGCCGCTTTCTTCACAGCGTCGTTCTTCGCCAGAACGCCTTCTCTTGATTGATCAATCGCGGCGAGCGCTTCCACGATGCGGCGCGCAGATCTCTGACCACCGCCGGTCATTCTCCGGAGCGGTAACAGTCTCTTGGAGCCGCCGGAGAATGCAACTATTGAGAGACGATCGGTAGGATTCATGGTAGAAATCACTAGTCGCATGGAGTTTTTCATCAGACGAAGCTTTTGCCCTGACATAGCTCCACCGACGTCAAGAACAATAACAACATCCACCGGAGCTCGCCGCGTAACTTTCTGTGACAACGCCGGCGGAGGCTTCAACTTCAAAACAACAACATAACTCTCGTAGTTTCTATTAGCAGAAACAACAGCAGTTTCCGGCAACAAACACACCTCAATATTCCTCCTAATCACCGGCGAAGACGAAACATTAACAACAGGATTCACATTAAACCCTTGAAACTCAATGTTTTCATCATCTTCATCTTCCGTTTCGTTTTCCGATTCAGGAATAGGATTGAAACGAGATAGTGAAGTTGGTGACATGAGAGGTTCGTCATCGTTGTAAACTTTGAAATTCCTCGCTTCTCTGTTTTCCTCTGAAATTTTGTTGTTGTTCTTCTTCTCGTTGTTGATTGCAAGCACCGGAAGTTCCTTCCAGTTTGTACCACAAACAGGACACACGTGTATTGGATGCTTCGTCACGTGCGTTGATATACAAGGAAAGTGAAAAGTGTGAGAGCATTCCGCTGTAAAAATTGCAGTTCCTTTTCCACTCTTCACACTCTGCATACATATTCCACATCGACTCTGCACACAAAAAATAAATAAATCAATTATTCCTATTAGTATTAAAATTATAACGTATGATTGGTAATTGATATGATTTGGGAATTAATTATGTTATGCTTACTTTGGATAAGCGCAAAGTGGATTTGAGAAATGAGAAACTTGATGGTGAGTTAGGTGAAGAGAATGATTTAGGAGTTTTGGGGTTACTACTGCATTGGAGTTTTGGACTATTGGGAACAGAACAAGTGGTTGTTGTTGCAACGGAGGTTCTGCAACGAAGAGTAGTGGAACCGGTTGATGAAGGTTCAGGTTGAGGTTGAGGTTGAGATTGACAACGTGGTGTTGATGGATTGGAAAAAAAACCAAACTTGGAACTTATTCTAGGACTTTGATTGGTTGAGGAGTTATCGCAATCTTGTTTTTTCTCGGTTACTACTACTTTTGTTTCCCTGTTTTTGTCTCTGGGAATGGATGTACAGAATGCTTTTCTCCACACATTAACCATTTTCACTGTACTCCTGGGTAACTTCAAAGGGGTTTTGTTTTTCTGATTTTGAATTTGTTGAGAAATTTGTGTATGAAGAAGGGTGGATGATATAATGGTTTATGGGCATGGAAGTTGGTTAGAGAGGGAGGGTGAGGAGAAATGGATTAGATTCAGAGATCCTTTTCATGTTTCTCTTTTCCTTTTTTCTATTTCAGTTCCCTACCATCTATTTATCTATGTCTTGACCTAGGTCTATTTTTTCTATATTTCCGTTTTGAGACCCCCCAAAAAGACCACCCCAACGAAAAAAGCCTCTCGGATTGCTTCCTAATTCTACACTTGACCCATAGGCCGGCCACATTATTATAATTATTTGGATAAAATTGATAGAGTTTCTTTCAACTTATTGTACATGTACAAATTATTGTGTATTCAGATTTGTATATTTATATTTAGAGGAGAAAAATAGTAAAATTAATTAATGAAGACAATTCAACGGAATGGTTGAACCAAAGAAGATATAATATGATAGTATTTTGTCTCTTCAGATAGATAGTTGCATTTGTGCGCAATTAGATCTATTAAGTGTGGTTCCTGACGAAATTAGTATTGGCCCAATCCGATGGAACATTTGTCCCCAAGTCATTAGCTATATGCGAGGTGGTGATTTTATGACGTTGAGTTTAATATTCAACAATTCATTATGAGGATTACAATGTATGTCTCAATAATTCAGGTATTGGGATAAAGACCTCGCAAACTCTTTACTTGTTCGATTACTGGCTATGATAGGCCAGACATGTATTATCTTCCTCGATTATAAACAAGTTTATATGCACTCGGATGAGAAGTTTGAAAGAACAATACCATGAATTCATATTGTGAATGTGAAATTAGATTTATATAGCCATGCCTCATATGAGAGTTATCCGAGTTCTCTTATTCCAAAAAGTGTAATCAAATGTTTGGCTTCTCTAGGTCAACTGAAGGGTCTTATGTCATTGAGATATGACATGAAAAGATTGTCATTTGAGTTCCAACTAATGCGTGGGTCTCCAATTATGAGTATTCAAATGTCATATGCCTTTTGAGTACTCTCATGCGTGGTTTTGAGAACAACATCTAATCATTGGATCAAATCTCTTTCATGGGTTGCCTCCTTCCATCACTTGGTATTAAAGACATTTCAAAAATTTGCAGGGATCTTCTCTTTATCTTCCTCGTACGTTTCTCCTAGTTTCTCAAGTTTTCAGAAGTTGTATCTTCTCTATTAAGTCGTTTGCGAGTTCGTGCATTCTCTCTTAAGTTCTATCTTTTATCTGAATTCGTCTACAAGTTCGACATCCTACTTCAATATTTGGTTAGTTATATTATTTTACCTTTCATTTTTTATGGTACATTTTTCATTTTATAGTTTGAACATGGTTGTTCATTTATTTAGTGGCTAGATTTTTGGGTCACTTTTATGGCATTTTAATCTTTTTTTACTGTCGTGGAAGGGGTAGGAAAGTGATTTTGGGTGTATTGGTAATTTGATTGTCTTATAATTTTCTTTTATGCAATGGTCGTATGTGAATGCTATGTTTACCTCGTCGTGGATTTCCTTGGCACGATAGATTGAGACAACTTCCTTCACCCTTTCACTTTAATGGTTGTGGATGGGTAGATTGATTGAATTCGAAATTACTTTATTCATTTGTTTTTATGGTTGTCATGGTGGATAAGAACTCTCACGAACATTGTGTTTTCTCTAAACGAGGATAAATACTTATGAATAGCGAAATAGTCATTTGGTGTTATTTATGTTTTCTTTACTTCGGAAGACGAGTGTGTTTTTTGAAATTAGTGATTATTAGGATATAATGAGATTCACCATTAATGAAATTAATATTGCAATCCGATGTTTTGTTTTTTGAATTAAGTTTCTTTAAAGTGGGAAGTTTGTAACATAAGTGCATCAATGAGTGACACCATAATCACTTATGATTTGTTATACCATATAATATCAACTATTCATTTGATCAAGGATGATGATTGATATTAGTTATTTGATATTTTCTATACTCCTACTCAATTTGGAGGGTTAGTTTTTCGAAATTTTATTTATTGGTAAAGGATATTACTTAGACAGAAAAAAAAGATTAAAACATTTTCTCTCACTCACTCAAATTTAGGGTGTATAATTAACAATAGATATTAAGGCACACAAAAAATAATAGATTTAATTGCAGTTTTGATCTCTTTATTTTTATCAATTATCTTTAATTTTAAAAGTCGACCGTTTTGATCATTCACTTCGAATTTTGATACTAAAAAATAACGATTTGATATATGTTACATGACATACTAATCTATAATATATAACCGTATAGATGCATTAATTATTCACATATCATTGATTAAATTACAAATACGAACAAAAGTTGAAGATGAAAGTTAAGTTTTTACGGTGTTTTATTTTGATTTCATTGTTGTTAATAATTTTACATCACCCTATCATATATCACATTATTTAAATCATATCACATTGCCTTTTTTAACTAAAAAATTATAGAAAGAGACCAATATTATCGACTTTTAAAAATAAATAAATTTCGTGAATCAATAAAAATAAAGAGATCAAAACTATAATTAAACCAAAATATAAATACATGCTAACAAATATCCTTATACATATTTCAAATAATCAAACATAACAAATAATCTTAAAAGTTGTATATTCAACACTTAATAAATTAAAATATTGTTTTTTAAAAAATTAAATATTGTTTCTTTTTAGATATTATAATTTTCTGGACTTTTTCTTCTAGATTATCTTTGAAAAATTACAAATAATACACCTAGAGTCAATAAAGACTAACCATATAAATAAATTTAAATTAATTCGTTTGAACCACTTACAAATTTATTTATATAATTTTTTTTTTAGTGTTTGATAAATTATGCACGACTCCTCGGAAGCAAATTAGGGTGGTCTGGTTATGTGCATTGGGATTAACATAAGTCTGGTTAAAACCTAGAAAAACACAAGGCTTTTCCCATAGTTGGCAATATTATTATCCGGGTAAAGTGAAATTATGTGCATTGGGATTAACATTTTGTAACTAGCAAATGAAGGTTGCAAAGTCAACGGGTTTTTGTCTTGGAATTGGGCATCACTGTCCTCTTCCCACGTTATGGTCACCACCGACCCATGCAACACAGCTTGAGGTAAGTTGTTGAGATGAAAAAACCATCTCCATCTTACACCTTACCATCATTCATCCCTTTCGCCTTAATCTTCGTCACTTTTCCTTTTTTCTACTAAACAAAAATCCGTTTCAAGGATTACGATTCTCTTTCTTTCCTCTCTTATTTCACTACTCTCTCCATCAATAATTCATATGTAAATAAATAATTTGTCCAAGATCAATCAACATTTTAATTTTTCAACCAATATTAATTACTTTTTTCAAATATTATTTATACCACTACTAAATTAATATCTTTATTTTCTGTTAATATTAATACCCCTATATCTTTGATTTAAGGTAAATACAAACACTTGTTAAAAAATAAAAAAAATCAATTAAAAATATATTAAAATTTGTATTTTTTTCTCTTTGATATTTTAAAAGTTTTAAAGTTATTTATCGATGCAAAATTTTAATTTTTAATAGACTCTTAATTTATTTATAAACATCTATTAAAGACAGAAAAAATATTTTTTTATTTTTGTTAAAAAGATATTTTTATTTTTATTTATGTAAAATACTTAAATAATTTATGTGCCAAAAGAAAAAAGTTTGAATAATCCATTCATCTTAAAACGGAGGAGCAGTGTACTTTATTTTATAAATTATTTACTGTACTGGTAGAAATTAATGGATTGATCGAAAGTTGCATGAGTGACTGAGGAAATTGAAATTTCAATGAGCTGTACAATATGCAGTACTAGTAGCAGCATTAAGTAGCTGAACAAAGTTTGATACTCCTCTGGTTCGTTTGTACCTATAAGTGGGCTCCATTTCGTTGGCAATTGTGTTATTACAATAAGGTGTGGGAAATTGTGATGTTCAGAATGTAGACCAGTCCTTCTCCCGGGAAGGGTGAATTGGTCATTTCATAACTGCAATTCATTTATTACTATGACAATATTTAATAATTATTGATTTGTGTTGTACTACTCGTCGGAATAATTGAATAGAATAACAGCCATAGGTTAGATATGACGATTTTTTAATTGCATATCGAAAATTAATTAGTTTTATGAAATTGGTGAGCCCCTATTGTAGCACATAAGCTGTTGTTTTAGACTGGGTATTTTATTGTTGAAATTTGGCATTAGAAACATTGATGACACAATAATAGTCGTATTCCGCGCAGCTTTTATTAATGGATTCATAATTCATACTCCCTCTCTCATTTCAAATGTTTTACTTTTCTTTATATATGTTAATCATGTTTCTTTCATGTTTCTTTTTTTATTCTTAAAAATATGTATTAAATAAGTTTTATTTTTTTTAGATAAAATGACAAAAGAGGTTAAATATGTGTCAAGAGATAATTAAAGTTTAGAGGAAGATAAAGTAATTTTTTTATCTTAAATTATTTATCAATTTATAATATCAACTTAATAACTAATACTTGTTTATTAATATGTTCTTATATATTCTATTGTCATTAATTTTTTTAACTAATTGTAATTAATAAAAAATTGATAAATTAAAGGCTAGATATCACTCGTGGTCCCTTAACTTAATTTCAATTAACGATTTAGTCCTTTATCTTTTTTTTTTCTCGATTTGGTCCTTTATGTTTTTAAATAATTTCAGCGTTACCCTTTAAGTTGAGTTTCGTTAAGAAAAAGTTAAAAAAATCCCTCCCCCGTGTTCAGAAAAAGTTACCCTTTATGTTTTGAAAATATTTCAGAAAAATATTCAAAGTTTAATCTAAGTTTGGTAGTAGAATTGATTCGTTAAAACTGAAGCTATGAGGTATTTATACTCCATATACATCACTTCAAATCAGCGACAATCGTTCCTAGAGGTTTGATAAACATATATAATGATTTAGATGAGAGATTTTTTAACTTTTTCTTAACGGAACCTCATTTAAAGGGTAACACTGAAATTATTTAAAAACATAAAGGACCAAATCGGGGAAAAAAAAAGATAAAGGACTAAATCGTTAATTGAAATTAAGTTAAGTGACTACCAGTGGTATTTAGCCTAAATTAAATTAAATTTTATGTTTTATTTAAGAATTGTGCCCAATTTAAATGAAATAGTTAGATTTTGTAAAATTTAAGTATGACTTATTAAAAAAATTTATGGTATAAATTTGCCATGTGATATGTGATAGGTTTTTATTTAAGCTTTAGTCTAATATTTACGAAAGTTCGATATGATGTATTAAACTACTTAAAAATCCATTCCATTCAATTATTATTACAAACAAAAATAATTGCATTTACAGTTATTAAAAAAATTAATTAAGAACAATTAAATTTTTAGAAAACATAATTCAAATTTACTAAATTGTCATTTGAAAGTCAAACACTCAACTTTGGATATTTTTCTATCAAAATAAGAATATATTATAAATACTAACATTAAATGAGTCAAAAGTAGTTAATTTTTGCTTATAATATTGACCAATATTTAA
>JBBPBP010009780.1:8640933-8660893 GCA_037974735.1 Cicer chorassanicum
CATCACCATCGAATATTCAAAGACAGAGGATTATAAATATATGTCTTAAAAATCACATATAAAATTTAAAAGTCTTTTTGAAGTAGTTGTGAGTCTCTGATTTTGAAGGTAAATTTCGAAACAAAAACAATTTTTCTTAAAAACTCAAAAAAAATAAATATAAGTTTTGTAATTCTTGTTTTTGTTTTCAAATTAACATGTCATCATTAGACATAAACATCACTTCAACAACTATTGACTACCACATCCGACAACCATCTCCAACCAATGCCACCTTTAACGACCACCGCCGTCACCACTGACCACCTCATTTGTCACCAACCACTTGTCTCTGACCACTGCTAACACCACCAACAACCCACCTCTAACGACCACTACCACAATCTTCGACCACCGCAGCTGTCGCCACCACCATCTATGACCACCGCCACCAACCTCCCATCACCACGATTTCCATCATTGACCACCCACATCTGACAATCGTCACTGACAACCATCTTCAATCACCTCCATTATCACAACTCACCCACCTCTGGCCAGTGGCAGCATCCTCGCCCACCACCGCTATCATCACCAACCACACACCTCCAACCACCACCATCATCTCCAACATCTACCACCACCACCACCCCCACTACAGTAATTGTCGATTGTGCTCCGACCATCACCTCCAGTTATCAACTATCTCTTTTGACGGTTGCAGCCGCCTTCGAAGATCAATCAGTACTACGATAGTCATCTTCCACAATTTTTTTATATTTGATCATAATGAGATAGGGTAAAGAGAGTGATTAAATTTTAAAAAATAAAAACTTAAATTGAAAATTAAAAAATAAAATTCAAAACTAAAAATTAAAATTATTTTTAATTTTTTAAAATTTCAAAACAGAAAATCCAAAAGCATACAAAATGGGGTCTAAACTTTAAAAAAAATTGAATACACATCTTCAATAACTCATGATGTATGTGCAAATGTAGGTCACATTTCACATTCTCCGGTATATATCCTCCAATATACTGTACATACAAACATGTAGGACAATTGACACATTGTTGGAGATATATGATTCTAAAGTTATCTAGAGCACAATTTTTTCCACAACAGTTTGTCACAAGAACCATAAAGGAGAACTAAAAATTCATAAATATCCAATAAAGGAGATCAAAAATATAATTTTGTAACTTTTTGGTGCAATATTTTTTCATATTTTATTTTGGACAAAATGTATCCAAGTAATTCATAAAAAATATATACAATTATGAAAAGGTTCTTTTTTGGGCCTTGGGTATTATTTTGGGTGGGTTGGGGCAGTAAGAACTTCTCAGGACAATGCGTTTGTAGCCCATTTCGTAAGAACCCAAAACAAGTTTGAATTCACGTTCTTCCCTCTCAAAAACAACAAGCTATTTTCTCCGCTTCCCTATTGTCCACATCAAGTGTTTGTGAAAATGCCAAACAGAAACTCCACCATCGTGAACCCGCCAACCACGCCACGAAGATCACCGAGGCTCCTTCTCCTTCAACACAACAACAACAACCCCATCACCCCAAAACCTAAATCTACAAATAAATCTTCAATTCAATCAAGAACCCCCACAGTTGGTGTAAGGAAATCACCAAGGTTAAACGATAAGGTTCCCTCGCTGAGAAGATCTTCTAGATTCTCAAATCAAAAAGCTCCCCCTGATAATGAGAAGAAAATCGAGGTTAAAAGGAGCGAGTTTTGTTCAAGTGATTTGGTGAGAGTGAAGAGTGGTGATGGAAAAACGAAGGTGAATAGTGGGGTTGTCCATGAGGGAATTGTCGTTGAAGATGGTGGAAAAGGGAAAAGGAATCGCGGTGGCGATGAGATAGTGGAAGGGTTGAGGAAGGAAGAAGTTGAAGGTGGAGTGAAAGGGAAAAGAAAGCGCGGTGGTGAAATTGCAGAAGGGTGGACAAAGGAACAAGAATTGGCTCTTCATACAGCTTATTTTACTGCAAAACCTAGTCCCCATTTCTGGAAGAACGTTTCTAAACTGGTATATTCTCTCTCTCTCTCTCTCTCTCTCTCTCTCTCTCTCTCTATAAGATCGCACTTTTAGAGGAAGAATTGGTCATATAATTCATGAATGACTAACTAAGTTATGGAATTATGTTTCTCTTTTAATTGCGAAACCAAAACCTCTTAGGTATACTTTGGAATCTGTTATAGTTAGATGTATGTTAGAATTAGTTTTAGGTATGATTAGGTGGAAGTTGATTATGTTTGTTACCTTATGATCACTATATAAAGGTGTATCTTATCCTAATTGTATCATATTCTTCACACTATCATTTCAAGTTTAATTATTTCTCTCTTGGGCTCTACCATGATTTTCAATAGAATCCCTTAATAGTACCCTAAGGACCAACAAAGTTGTCACACTTGATAGATAATTGAGTTCATTTTTGGAATGGCGGTGAATTTGCTGAATCATAATGGCACGGTGATTTTGTTAAAGCTCTAACGCGTAAAGTGTACATTTTGCTGTAATTAAGATGATACGTTGTGATTATGCCGAACTCTCTGTGAATCCAAATATGCACTGAATCTCTTAGCATGGTGTCCTAGGTGTGAACTGGGTAGTGTATATGAGAAGAAGTTTTGTTGGAAGAAACAAAATTCACTTGGATAATCTCTAAGCTTTATATAGGATTAGTCTTTGACTAAGGCTGACCAATTCAAGGATGAGGATTGTGGCTGATAACTTCCTTCTTTTGTGCCAATGTTTTGTTATGATGCTAGAAATGTTACCTGAGAATTAGCCTCTTCTTTGACAGCTAGAGATACAGATGGCTAAATGATTATGTAATTTTATAGGCCAAACATTTGTGTTTATTTTGGTGTCAGAACACGTTTCAGTTGCATTCAACTGTGAAAATCAGAACTATTAGCTGTGATATGTTTTGGATGTATAACTATTTTTACAATGCTGTTATATTAAAGTTTTTTCTGCGTGTGTGTGTGTGTATATATATATAGAATATATCTGTCCTGTGTTGCTATCTCCCTTTGGTATAGTTTACTTATGATGTTAGAGTTTCTATGACTAAGTGATCTTTGTGAGCATTTGCATTATTCAAGCATCAAGCTTGCATGAGTGAATATGTTAGTTAGATATAAAATCCATTTGCATATCTATATGTAATAAACTCATCAAAGAAATATGTTACTTGTAACCATTACAAAGAAAAATGTAAATTTATAATTTGTTGATGGTTAATTGATTGTCGGATAGATGTAGATGTGCTTTACTCTTCTGTTCATTGAAATTGTTGTACAAAATCTTTTGTAGGTACCTGGGAAATCTCAACAAGATTGCTTCAATAGAATTAACCGTGACTTCAATACACCTCCTCCAAATCAGCCTCGATCAAGGGCGAAGGCAATAAATTCATCACCCCTTCATCAATTCTCAATATCTGCAAGTAAACTGCTCAAACCTACTGAAAAGAATGTTGGCAGATCAAAATTTCTCAAACCAAAAAGCTACATTGCCCAGAAGACTATCGAAAATCTATTGCAGCGCCATCTTAAAGTTGATCAAGACCGCGAAGGCGACATATTTTCTGTTCTTGAACCCAACATTGATTTTTCTACTAATAATAATGCTTTTCAGCCTAGTCAAGCACTTTATACTCCAAAGCAGCAAAAGGAAAATCAAGGGTTGCTACAAAGTTGCACTGAAAGATCATCATCAAACCATAAGAAGTCTCTTTCTAGATTTAGTGGCTCAGATGTTCAAAATCTTGTTAGTCCACCTGTGCTAAAGAAAGTAAAGAACAAGGTGCAGCATGAAAAATATATCAATCAATTAAGATGTAGGGAGTTTAGGAGAAGAGCAGCATCTGTTCAGACAAAAATGTCCATAGTTGGAGAAGGAAACGGCATTCCCAAAACGGATGTTGTTAAAGCTGCAAAAGTTGCATTGGTTTCTGAAGCTAAAGATGCTATCAATAAATTTCAACAATCACAATCCAATTTTATGGGCAACACTTGTAGTTCTGATGAAGACCATGATGATGACATTGGAGTTGAATGTGAAAGTCAATAGGCTTTTCTCGAGCTAGTTGACTGAAACTTGTTGAATAATTGCATGTATAGTAGTTTCACTGAAAGTTTTAGACATTGTAGCTTAGTAGTCAAAATTTGATTTTTCCAAAATCCCAAGTTTTGTAGCATTTGTCTGTAGTTAATAAAAATGAGCAATCCGCTTTTTACTTGTTCCAAACTTCCATTGTAATCTGTTAACGACAAATTTCTAGGTGCAATGCATTTAGATTAGGCTATATAGAAATTATTGTCTTGAATTCAGCTAGGTTATTCAGCTTGATCATTATCGTGACAAAAAAAAAAAAAAGAGTTTGCTTAGGTGAATTTTGGAATAGTATGAGTGTGTAAAGTATTAATCCTTTGATATTAATTAAAAATTAATGTTTCGAAACATTGTTGACCTGGCACATATAGAAACACGTGTTATATTTTTACTGGCCATATTTGTCAGATTGGATAAAACTGTATTCTCACATGACTTTTGTAGAATACAAATACAAATTATAAACCCAAAAATGTTAAAACCAAATTAAAGTTAAACAAAAAAACACCCTAATTGGAAAGTGCATCGGCGAAGGGAGAAGAGAATCTCAAAACGGGTACAACGGAGCTCTGTTGATTAATGGCGACGGGAGATGAACCACGAGAAGGAGGCTTTTTTGATGGAGTAATTTAGGAAGGTAGAATCGATGAAAAATTTCCATATTTTTAGGCATTGTTATTTTGAATGTTTGAATATTTTGATGACTGTTTAGGCATTGCCATATACTTAGGCTACTTTGGATGGTTGACTATTTTGATGTTGGAATGAATGTTTCGATGTTGGAAACAGGTTTCAAAATCAAAACAAGTTATGTATCATGCTCAAACAAATTGAATTGAAAAGAGAAAAGAAGGTCACGTGAAGAAAATGAGAAGGAGGCCGAACGTGAAGAACCTAAGGATACGGAAGGAAGAAGAAAGCTCTTATGACCGTTGCAAAGGTCACATGACCTCCAATTTTTTCTTTTTTTCATTTATTAATAATTTCATAATTTAACATGTGCCATGTCAGCAATTTTTAATAAAAAATGAGGGGACTACCAAATCAGAAATTGGGTAAACTTGGGTTAAAATTGCTAATTTTAAATTAAAGAGTTAAAATCGCACGATTGACACATTTGGGGGCAAAAGTAGAATAACTAATATGAGTGACTATTAGAGATAAGTCTTCTATAGACATTCTCTTTCTTTTATGACGTGTGTGTATCGCACCACTTAAAAAATAAATAATATGTATTTGTTATTTTTATTGTTGAAAAATAATGATATTAAATTATTAGTGAGTCATAAAAAATATAAAAGAGTGATGTATACATGTGAATCCTATGTAACATCTAAACACTCATCTTAGAAATTCACCATTGTGAATGTTCTAAGGGCAATTTTTAGTAGTTTCCAAAAAAATAAATCTATTTGATCAAAATTTGAGTCAAATATATGCACTTTTTATTTGATACATGTATTTTTTTTTACTTATATTTAAGTCATTAGTCCTGCCTCTCTCATCAATATTGTTGCACTTGCGACTAAAATCAAGTTCATATATACTTGTCTTAGTAGTAAGATTAGTTTAAAAGACATCATTCAACATGAAACTTTTTCATTCTAGAAATGAAATGGATCATATTCATTTCAACAGTTATGATACAATAGTACTTAGACTGTTTTACTATTACCCTTTTTTTTTTCCTAATCTAATATACTAGTATATATACATCTTTTAAGATAATTTTTTTTGTCTAGAAAAAATGATAAATTCCACCATAATAAACTCAAACAATTGTGAAGTCCTAAGTTCAAACTTGAGACAAAACATTCAACCTAACAATATCGTTATTTGTCAGTTGAACTAAAACTTAATGACTTTTAAGATGGTTTTATACTAATACAAATAAAAATTTATGAAGTTAATTTCAAATATACTTTTATATTTGATTGGTTCTCTCATTCATTTGGTAGTGTATACAATTAAAATTTAAAAACAATATAAATATTTTTTTTCAAAAGATCAATGATTAAAATTAAAAATAAAGAGATGCAGCATAAAACAACATGCCAATAATAATTGATTTAAATTAGTGGCTCTCAAGATACCCAATTCTAGAGGTTAGTTTGGTTGGATAATTGATGACACAAGAATGTGAGTGTCCAAATATGTCCATTTTTTGGAGATACTCATCTGCTCTCTAATATTACCAGACCTTGTGGACCGGCCCACAAACCTTTGTGACCCCCCACCTTTGAGCCTGTTTAGTAATAGTATGATGTATTTTACACCCAAAAAACTAATTTTATGTTGTTGTCCCCATCCTCCACCACACAAAAAGGTCTCTCCATTGAAGTAATAATAGATTGAGAGAAATCTATCATTTACTCTCTTACTTTTACCTCTCACCTCTTAAGATAGTCAAAAAAATTTAAATTATTAATATTTCGACAATTTTAAATTTTTGAATTTTTTTAAAGAGTCTAGAAAAAATTGTATTTCAAAAGTTTTGTATTCATCCAAATTTTTGAATTTTTTTAAACAACTCTGAAAAAATTGCATTTCAGAAGTTTCACATTCATCCAAATTTCTGATATTTTATTTATTTAAATTCTTGTAAAATTGCATTTTGAAAGTATTACATTCATCTAAAGTTTCAAAATTTTATTAAACTTTTGAAAATTTGCATTAAGAAAGTTTCACATTCATTCAAAGTTTCAAAATTTTAAAACTTTTGAAAAAAGTTACATTTCAGAAGTTTCACATGTTCATCCAATGATTCAATTTTCTTTAAACATTCAAAAAAATTGCATTTTAAAAAATTTCACATTTATCCAAAGTTTCGATATTTTTTTAAATTTTTGGAAAAATTGCACTTTCAAAGTTTTACATTCATCCAAAGTTTCAAAAAAATTGCATTTGGAAATTTTTTTTTTTAACTTTTCTAAAAAAATTGATTATTGAGTGGCAGGAAGTAAAAAAAGATAAAATGACATTTTCATGTGCTTTGGAGGATGAGAGATAAAAGTGAAGGAATGAGTGGTCGATTTTTCGTAGATTAGATCTAATTAGGTTTTACATAAATATGACTAATCTGTTCAAAAACTTCAAAGTGTGCTTTGGTCTAGAGTCTTTTTGTTTCTTGGCATTACTTACATTTTTGAAAACTTGGGAGTCAGTAAGCTGGTTTATTGGTTTGAGGAAGTCGGAGTGACGAGTAAGTCATAGGTTCAATTTCTCCTTCTAACTAAATTAACAACTAATTATTAACATTAACTGTTTAAAAAAAAAACTTATGAAAATATTATTTGTGGTTTTATCTGACCTTTTAGACCTCACGACATTTTTGAATGGATAGAAACCTAATTTTTAAATAAATAGGTTTTTGAAACAATATTTATCCTATCTATTCTTTTAAATAGTCTAACGTAATTTGATTTCGCCGTAATCTAAGTCATAGGCATTCGTTGGACAGTCCGACCTATTTCAACTCAAGTTCTAGAGTGAACCTAGATTCATGGCCGAGAAGAGGACAGTAGTGGCTGCATCTTCAAGCTCCACGTCAAGAAAGTGTACCTGCACACACTCCAATGATCAAGTTAACTTGTGTCTTAGAGTATGGGGTTTTTAAAGTTAGAATTGCATGTATCTTTCTCTGCATCAAGTGTCCTTTTTATATTACATTGTTAAGGGTTGTCAGTGACACGATATGTAATTTCTGAACCACCATCTGATTCTACATGCGCATCCTTGCTGATGTAAGGTGATCGCTGTCATTTGGTGGTCGTGATCATCATATGCTCGACATCGTGTGGTTGGAGGTGAAGGTATAGTTGAACTAGGGTGGCCCTTCACTTTAGATTCTTTATGTTTAGCTGTGAGATGTCCTAATTCGAAAAAATTCCGCACTCCTATAACATTGGTCGAGTTGTTCCGAGTTCGACCTGATATAGTGATGACACGAGCCAAATTGACTTGGATCCGAACCAAAACAAATTTTATATTATGAATACATTTTCAGTAATCAGACACATGAACACTGCAAAAGAATTCCTTGAGTGGCAATGTGATCAAAAGAAGAGAAGCAAATAAAACATAAAAAACATGCCTAAATTTCACTTCATTTATAGACATTGTCAACAAGGGTATGACTTTTACAGCATGGGAGGTTGCAAATGTCGTTCCATTGGGAATCAAAATAAACTTACTTTAGTAAAAGTGTCTCATTGAATGAATTCACATTTCAATTTGAATTTGGTTAAAACAGAAATTAATGTAAAATGATTTATAGTTGAAAAATATTCATAATATTCATTTGAATTGAAAAATAAATTGAAGATTTAAAAATTAATTTTAGTGGCAAAAGTTCAAAATTTCAAATTCGAATTAGAATTAATGTTGAAGAGAAACTTAATTCTACCTAAAAATACACAAGCATGTTACACTTTTAGAATAACAATTTTTTATCTCTCTTAGAAATTAATCCAAATAAGCAATCAGCCAAAATTTATTATGATGTTTACAGACATAGGCTTAGATTGTTAATGAGTTGTTGCTGAGACCTCAAAAGTATACTATGAGTCAACTCATGTAATCATACACTATGGTTGGTAATTTGTATTCACATTAGTGTGATACTGATACTCACAGACAATGCTTAATTTGAATTATTGTTGACTTAGCATTTTGTGTCTTCACAAAAAATCTAGTTAGCCAATTTCTTTTTCATGCCAGCTTCCTTCTTCCATTTGGCAATGCCATGATGGAAACAACTGAACTAATTCAATAAACCTGGCACATAATTGTCGTTGTACTTATAACAGGATTGATAATTTTGCATTTATCAAAAGGGACAGAACTGTAATTTTTGTTTTTCTTATAAGAATCATACTCATTTAAATGTAACGTTGTAATATTATGTAACACTTAGACTCTACGAAGCACATTTTCCGACATGAATATCTGACACAACACAAACAAATATACATTGACACTCATAATGTAAAAAATTTAGGATATCAACACCGATACATATATGACAATTTTTCATTTTAATTAATGTATCTATTACCGAAAATCTAAACATGTTGTAGTTAAATTTCATGTTTTTAACCCACATCATTAATCATTATTGTTTTAACAAATCTTTAACACCGTAGTTGTGTTTGAGATGTGTTCAATAGGTCTAAGGTACGGCGACACGCCTAATTCCAGAGGTATTCGGGCTTCATAGCTTACACTTCATATTATAAATGTGTCTGATACTTTTTTTATAGGCAAATATTACTCTATCCATCTCACAATGAATATCACTTTAACAAACAAAAATTGTCTCAATAATTTTTTCCTACACTATCCTTCAAAATTACTATATACACAACTTCTAAAGTAGTATGTTAGTATAATTAGTATTTTTCTCCTTTGTCGGGGTGTAAACCCTGGTTAAACCCTGGTTCTTCATTCTCAACTTTTTCAACTCTTAGTTCAAACCAGTTGAACTATCCACCCCTTAAGTGCGTCTAATAATTGAAAATGCGACCCCAACACCTATAATTACATTCAAGTACTTTTATTTTCTCAAATTATTATTGATGTATGTGTTTTATTTTCTCAAATTATTATTGATGTAGGTGTTGATGCTTTATAGGACAAATATATTCAGCTTAATAATCTAGATTATTTCAAGGAGACTACCCTATCTTGCAAGTAGACTTACATTTTTACTGTTTGCACATGCATTTAATGTCCCAAAAATGGAATTTGAAAACAGATGCATATTCAGGAATCTATTTAAAAACAGTTTGATTCTCCACTTATGTTTGGCAACAACTTTCCATTATCAATTGCTACTGAAAAGGTGGATTTTTATCACAAAGGGAAAGTGAAGCTAAGCTAGTTCTAAAGTTACCCTAGTAGTGTATGTTAAATACAGGGCAAAGCATTAAGATTGAATGCATCAATCAAAAAGCCAAAACTTATTTTTGGAATCTCATTACAACTTTTTAACACCCTAATTCCTTGAACTTCACAAGAGGAAAATTTTGCCTCTTTTTCATCATCTGCAAATAGTTATATCAGCATTTCATCTTTCTCCTTAGAGACATCTTCCACCATAACCTGCATTCCTGAATAGTGATTGCTTTATCTCTTCAGGGTTCATACAATTTCTCTGACCAGCTGCCTAAAAAAAATGGGAACAATATGTTCAAAATAAGAAACATGTTTTGATTTTGAATGAATTGATTAGACAAAATTATTTCTACCTAAAAGTGAGATCAGTGTAAAATGATTTATGTTTAGTACTAACGGTGAATTGTACAATAAATTTGGGAATAACAACTAATAGTAGAGGCAAAATCTCTAAAATTTTGCTTCAAGTTAGTACCTCTAAAATTGATTTTTGCCGCATCCAAAGTGAAACCAAACATACAGTAAATGTGTGTTTAATTCTACGGCGACAAAAATTGATTTTTGTAAAATTGATTCTAGCTATAAATGAGTTGAATGTAAAGTAACTTATTTTTGGATGCATACATCTAAAAGGGCATGGAATATAAAATTTGAGAGTAAAAATCAATTGTAGAGTTTGGTGCATGTTTGGAATCACAGTGAGCTAACCTACTGTGATTCAACAAAAGCTACAAGTTGTAACGTTTGCAAAATCAAAATAGTTCACCGTGATTCTGTTAAATCCACCAATACCAAACACACACTCAAGCTCTAAATTTTAGTTTCATGTTAGAAGCAATTCTGCTGTTAGAATCAATTCTACTCGAACACATTCAAACATGTCAATGAGACTACTAAAACAGTTTACTAACCTCTGAGCAAGATGCTTGCAATGAAAAATCATTAAAACTGCTTATAACACACTGATGAATCTCAAGGCCTAATGCTTCTAATGTGTTCACAGTTGACAGTAACAATCCTGGCTTTGTGGCACAGCAAATGCTGATCCTTGTATCCTGGTCTCTCCTCTCAACATCAAACTAAAATAGATAAAATAAAACATTACATTAATTACATTTATATTCAAGAACTTAATCTAAGATTATGCATCAGTTCAAGAAATTGATTTGAGTTACTAGAGCTTAAACATACCTTGGGTGAATTTCTTACCATGACTTCATTTGGCTTTAGCTCCTTAGAAATTCCCAAAAGGTTAATCTGATTTGTTCCATCTTCCACTTCTTCTTGCAACTTACCAATCCTTTCTAGAAGCTCTTTCATGTAATCAATAGTATCTCCAAGAATTGATGTCCTGTCCATCTTACAAAAATTTACATTTTTCTTTGTTAGTTCAAATGTTTTATAGAAAAATCAAACAAAAAATACAAATCAATCATAAACTAATTCATATAATCTATAAGTTATTTTCATAACCTCTCTGATACATACTCACAAATGCATGTCGGTAGATAAACTCAAATAAGTAAGTGAAGACAAATCCTATCATTAATTTCTATTGATTGAGAAAAGAAACACAAACACAAACACAAAACACATTATATATCTATTGAATCAATCACCTTGCTGATCTTAGGGACAATTGACCTTAACATAGAAAGCCTATCATTCAAACGCTTTCTTCTCCTTCTTTCAGCCATAAGATTCTTAGAAGGTTGTCCTTCAACCCTTTTAGATTTCTGCTTCTTCTCACCACACAAACCCATGTTAAAGACAGGAATCTCATTAACATGTTCCTCAACTTTGCAACTGATTTTACTTTGTTCAAAACTCTTGTTGCTCTCACTTCCAAGAAATCCACCAAAAGCTTCATCCTCCATTGAAGGTAAAAGTGGTGCTGACTCATCAAACTCTGGCACAGTGAAACCATCAACAAAAGGGTATGATGCTGTTGTAGCATCAGTTCCATAAGAACATTCAAATCTATGATCTAATGGTGTTGAAAATGAAGCAAAAGAAGGATTCAAAGATGGATTGTTGAGTAGATTTTCATCAAAAGAGTCAAAGGTGTAACAACAAGTAGGAAGTAGTAACTCATTCAAACCAGTTGTTGATAAAGCATTCCATGTGTCTTTTCTTGGAGCTAGTAGCTCATCTAGAAAACCAAGTTGAGAAAGTTCCATTTTTTTTCTCTCTTTTCTTTCTTCTTCCTACTAACTATTATGATATGAATTTTAAATAAAAAAAAGAGAAGAGTGTTAATAATGAGATGATGAAGTTGAAGAAAATGGAAGGAGTTTGAAGTTTGTTTAAATAATGTTGTAACAAGTAATAATAATATGATGTAATGAAAAAGTGCTGGCAATAGCTACTCTAATCTAACCCTCTATTTCTATTTTCTAACACTGTCTCTATTAGTACTCAATAAAATTTATGGGGTCCCACTATATGAGATTTAATTTTTCTATAGGTGAGATTTATTTTTAAAGTCATGAAAATAACATTTATTTAATTTAATCAAAAATATTGAAAAGATAGTATTAAAACGCGTTTCCTTTATGCTAACTCCAACATATAAACTATATGAAAAAGTAGGTTTTGAGACTAAGGAATTGTAAATGAACCTCTATTAGAAGTGTTCTAAAATGTCTTTATGATGTGTTATGTAAACGAACTTCAGTTAGAAGTGTTCTAAGGTGTCTTTAGGATGTGTTATATATGATAAATTAATGTTTAAAAATTATTTGAAATTGACGTTACTCGTTTAAAGTATAAAATCATAGTATTATTTGTTTTAAACGATTGAGAAAGTAATTTAATTAATGTATATCTGGTAAAAAAAATGAAAATGAATATTAACATCTAAAAACTCAAATTATATTTATTTTTATTATTTTTATCAAATTAAGAATGATGATACCATGTATCTCTATCATAAAGATTTATAAGATCTTGTTTTTCAATTTAGCAATGGTTTATTTTTACTGTAGAAAACACATGGACATGTGTTTAATTTAAAGCTACATGTTGTAAGATCTTATTTTCAAAATACAAGAAGGATAATATTACTGTAATTTCAAACATGCAATTAATATATATTTTATATCACAATAAATTTATTAAAATCACATTAAAAAATATCATAATTATGATAAAATTACTAATAACAAACATACAATTAAAATCAATATATATTCATCAAAATTTGAATCAATTTTCATCTATTAATTCCCTATATACCATATGAGACATTTCTCCTCCCTAAGAAAGGACATGTCCTAATACTAATAAGATCCATTTCATCATCAAAACAAACACCTATGATTATATCATTACAGAATGTATTACAGTGAAAAGTCTAGTGAAATAGCACCTAGAGGTAGCCTTATATTAAAATGGAATATTTTTTTCTCTCTCTCAATTTCTTACCATTTCTTCTCAAGGTGAATTAATGTCCTTTTCACCAAAATAATCACCGAGACAGAATTTATATTTAATTCCAATTCCTTGAAAACTTTGACCCACAATTTCTGTCTTTAACGAAAATAGGTACAATTAGCATAATAGATTGTCAGGTACTTCTTCCATTTTTAATGCAAAAACCTCTCTCACTCTTTCATATTCACAAAGAAAATAATGCATCCCCATCATGGTTTTGTTTACACTCTAACTCTATATACACATTTGTCAATAGTTTCATTATTGTATTGAATTTTTAACAAACTTTTAAAAAATAATTATGTACTTAGATACATGACAATTTGGAAAACTGTTTAATTTCATTAATTAATTAACAACCATTACATGACCTTTTTAATTTCATGCCAGCCTGTTTTATCTTCAATTGCAAACAATTGTCTATAATCTATAGTTAGTTTAAAAATGGACTCCAATATAGACTATAGTGGTCCAAACACTTTTTAAGAAAACAAATTTATATTTTAAGTCTATATTTTGTTTTGCTCTCCTTTGTTTCATATATTTTATGCATTACTAATTAGGAAATAAGTTTGATAAAAGAAATTATTGTATTTTCTTCAACTATATTTAGTAGTTTCTTTAATAAGCTAAAATTCATCCTTATTATACAGTTTTGTTACATGTATCAAGAATTAACACCTAGTCAAGATTTTAGAATGCGGTCCCATCGCGATTGTTAGTATTGAAAAAAATCATTCTCAAATATAGTTGATAGAGTCGTAATTCCACTTTGTATTCATAGAGGCATTAAAATATATTGGGTTTAGTATCACTATAATTTTATAGAAATTATAAAGTTTATTAAAATTGCAGTAATTCACTTAATTTTACTAATCTTATTGTGAATCCAAACATGCACGTCGGCAATATTCCGAATACCTGTTTTTAAAATCTTATATCTTATATAACATAAAATAAAATGCATAATTTCACATAATACTAGCTATGGTTATGGTTGTTCTTTGTTGAATATAATGATAATTTAGGTTGTCTTGATGTTTTCGGAGGTCCTGTTTGAATATAAAGATTGAGCCTTTAAAATATTAAAATACTAACGTCAAGATTTAAAATTCTAACATTTGGTGACTGAGTAGTAGTGTCTGGTAGACTGTACCAGCTGTCACATACTCACAGTTGAGAAACTGAGTATTTATACGGCTTTTCAAATGTCAGATATATTATAAAAAAAATTAGAACATATTTAATGGAAACTTTATACTAATGTTCTGATTGCACATGTTTTGTTGGTCATAATTATAATGATCCTAAGGTTTGTACGGTGAGGGAAGACAATCTTCAACCCACTTCCGAGGCAGAGAAAATGTGGGTGATCACGTTGATAGAAAAAGTACTGATACATAATACTAACTAAACGACAATTTTATACACACAATCTGCGTGCATGGGTCTGGATTTTGTGAAATCACACGATACTGATACACTTCAGTCTTGGAACATGGCTATGAGCAAAACCATGTTCACAAAATCATCAACTTTTTTTTTTCTTCTATATAAAAAATTATATTTTATTTAATTTTCTGTCCTTTGTAACAGTTAGAAACCCACTATAATGTGCCAAAACATGGAGTTCAATAGTGTACAGTGAATCATCGCGTGACCAAATTCATTTATATGTATTTATTTTTATATAATTAATTAATTTTGTTTTATTATTACTTTGCACGTTCATTTCTAGATTAGGTGACCAAATTGCATTTTCAATTAACCAATAATAAGCAAAATTACACTAATTTTGGGTCCATACTATATGTAACTATATAGATTGTCATATAAAGTTAAAATTGTTCATGTGTCTATTTCAACTATGGTGCCAGAATTGCAAGCTAATAGGCCCACTATTGATTTGTTTATAGTAGCAATTTATTTATAATTTTATTTTAATGTTTGGATCATAGGTGATTATTGAGGAGCATTTAATGTGCACAGTACTGATCACACACATATTTCAGACTCTGCATGCTTGACTCAAAGTCATTGAAAGGCATTCATCAGTTCTGAATTTCTGATACATTATGGATTCGTTCTTCTTTTGGCTTTGGTTTTTGAGGTACAATTATTATTATTATTATTATTATTATTATTATTATTATTATTATAGGTTCTTTTTTCATTGAGTCATCATGTGAAGGTTATATAATTAAATTTATTCTTTTTGTTATACGATTGCATTATTTAGTTGAAATAAAAAAATAGTAATCACCATTCCTAATATTAATGTAACGTTTTTAGATTATTATTCACATTGACTATGCCAAAGAATCAAACTATGAAAATGTTTAGCGGTTTGAGTCAAAGGACAAGAGTAATGTTTTTTTGACATTTTGAAGAACTTTGATGGACCTCGATTGCCCTGTTGTAGTTTAAGTACACAATTGTACATTATTTCAATTGTTAATTTGAGATTAAACAACTCAAATTACTTTATAATAAAATCAACTCTTTTTATCTCTAAAATTTAATTATGTATGGGTTAGTATTTCTTAACAGTGTATTACTATTACACTAACTTTTTTTTTTTTTATTTCTTACTTAGATTTGGACGGACCAATCGGCTACTCTTTAACTTTAGTTCTTTAACTTTTAGGATTTATTTTTCTATTGTTTGATATTTTTAGTATTTATTTTTCTATTGTTTGATTTTCTGGCTCTCAATCCGCCTTGCCTGTCACTGTAGATTTGTGATAAAAAATCTAAAGAAAATGAAAACATAGTTGAAAATAACTTTAATAAAAGAAAAAAAATTAAAAAAAATATAACTTAAAATAATAATATAGAAAGTTATGATCCAATGAATATATAATACACTTTTATATAATATCCTAAAAATAATTAAAATAACTATATTTTATTAAATTATAACTAATTTTTAATTCTTAATCTAATTTTAACAAATATTTAATTATATTTAAGTATATTTAATAAGCATTATAATAGCCACAACATACATGCATGCCATTGACTTGTTGACATTTTCGTTCTACCCCTTCTGATGTGTACCACATGAAATAACTTCGTACTTGAGTAAACTCTAACTCATTACTATTGGCACCACCTCATATTATGAATTTGTTAAAAGTACGGAGCCATGGCTTAAGCTACAATTTAATGCTCTATTAATTTTTAGTTATATTTTAAAATTTCCAATAAACGATGAAATAAAAAAATTCCAATAATTAAATCATGCAAGGTGGAAAAGGAGTGAAGGAAATTAATAATTAATATGGTAGTATGATTGGTTTAATTAACAATTAGTAAGCGTGTGAGAGCTCAATTTATGAAGATTTTGATGTCTAATAAACGTAGCTTATAGATCTGATTGATAATGAAATAAATTGAAGGTAGGTTGAAGAGAATGGATAAAAGGAGATGATGGTGATGGAAATAAGAGAGAGAGAGTGAATAGAGAAAACACAAGTCACGTAATAAGGACTCAAATCAGCAGGCAGCGCCCACAATATTGAAATACATAACCCCTTCAAAACCGCTATGTTTTTGTCGATTTCCTATGATTTATTGGCCCCACTTCTTGTTTATGTACATTACTCTTTACACACGTCCTCTACCTTTTTCATGCAACATTTTCCCAATAATCTTTAGGGGTCTTCTCTTTACGTTAGATGTTTAACATAGGGTCCACTCATCAACTACTCAAATCACTCTTCTAAGATGTCCTAATAACTCATCACGTGTCTCTATGGGTGCTAAATGGAATATAAGTTGAATAAGGACTCCATAACTAATTAAATTAGTCTTTAAGATCATAAGTGTTAGTTAAAATTGGCTTTATTTTTTTTTTTGTAATTGATAGATGCATTTTTTAAATTAAAAAATGTGTCAAAATAATCTCTTTATGCAGACTTTCTATGTTGATTTCTGATTAATGCTACCACACCATATATTATTTTGTCTAAGAAATTTAAGTCGATTAAGAACCAATTTATCGTTAATTAGTATTTACAGAACTGTAATTACGGACATTGTCTATGTGATAATTTAAATTTTATACGCATATTAGTTTCAAATTAATTGATATTATATGGGAACAACGTAATAAAAAATTATATATTTAATTAATATGTGGCACCATACTTTCTAACACGTCATTGGTGCTCTGCTGGGAACCATCTCCAAAGCTTTGATGGAGAGTATCATTGACTAAAAAAAATCAAACTACCTTATTTAAATTATAAATAACATTTTAATACAATTTAAATTTAATTTCAACTTCTAACTACTTAAAAAGAGTTATCATTCTAATATTTTTTAAAATAAATTCATCAATTAAATCTTTATATTATAAAAGAATAACAATTAGAACAGTTCATTAATTGAAAGTCATGTGCATTAGTTGTCGAAACTTCCTTTTAGACTATTGTTGAAGTTCTACCGTGACCACTAATGTGACACTTCATAAACTTCTTTAAAAGTTTCAAAATTGTAAAATCTAAAATCACAAAATGAAGAATTTTTTATTGCTTTATTTTTAATTGAATGGACTGTACTATTATTCTCGGTGATCCAATGGATTTGGAAAAATATATGTGTGAATTGTGAAAGCATATGGGAATTGATAAATTGGATGAATGTTAGATTAATGGATGATTTTATTGCCACCCATACATGTTTCCCATGCAAGGTGGTAAATGTGGAATTTGGAGTCGTTGGAATTCACACATTTACGGATTTAGACATGTGGATGTTCGTTGATCTTGATTAAAATGTCTAAAACAAATAATTTAAATTTTAATTATATAATTTAGAATACTAAATTTATATATTTTTTATTTTTTTTTTATTTTTGAAGTTTAATTGCAGTTTTAGTTTTTTTACTTTTACGGATTCATGAAATTGATTTTATTATTTTAGAAGTCGACAGTTCTGGTTTTTCTTATAATTTTTAAATAAAAAATGACAATGTGACGTGTTTTAAATAACGTGATACGATGATCTTGATCTATAAAATCAAAATAAAGTGCTGTAAAAACTTAACTTTTAATTTTGATTTTTTTTTTCATATTTGTAATTTAATTAATAACTTATAAATAATTATTATATTTAGATGGTTCTGTATTATAAAATTGCAATTTAAAATATGTCAAATTATTATTTTTTAGTTAAAAAATATGAGAGAGGGACAAAAATTATCGAATTTTAAAATAGGAAATCAATTTCGTAAATTAATAAAAATAAAAATACTAAAACTACAATTAAATTAATTTTTATCAAACAACCATCAATATTTCAAATGCGTAAATACGTGGTCACTGACAGCAAGAGAATCGGATCCGTTTGCGAGGGTGAAGAGAAGAGTTGTAATGTTGCCTTTTAAGGTGATGTCTGACATAAAGGTCAGAACCCCATACACATGTATGTTGTATTTAAATTAAATATATTAACACTTTTATTTATAAATAAAAACTGATGAAATATTTGAAATGAAGGTCAATAATAGTGGGTAGAATCGGTCTCACAATGAAAACTCAAGGGATGGGTCCTATAGTGGAGTAATGGAAAACCTCCAAATTATGGGGCCAAAAAGTTTCACAAAAAAAGATTATAATTCCAACTAAACATGACAATAGCCCCTAGGGGAGACAGACCTATCCCTTCAGGGTGATCTCCCTCATCATCTTGTTCATTCCTGTTTTTTTACCTTCAACGTTTTTTGTGTGTTGTGTTGCCCTTTCTATTTTAAAATGATAATTCTTCATCACTAATTTAATTATTAATTATTTTCAGCCATCTTGTACCAGCTTTTATTGATTAATAAAATTCTTCTTTTTGTTTTTTTAAAAATTACTTCAGCTTAAAATTCTGGAATTGGTAAATTATTCATATATTTTATTGTAATTCATTAACGGTTGGTGGTTTTCTTTAACTTAATACAAGGTTTTTCATAATCTAAATTTTTTATGATAAAATATTATTTTAGCAATCACTCTATGAAAACGTTTATTTTGGCTTAGTTTTATTTAATTTACTTTTTGTTTTTGTTTTTTTAATAATAATGATTCAAATATTTGTACTATTTTGTGGGAAGAATATGGATTGTATTTGATTTTTTTTTTTTAATCTTAGTATTTGATTTTTTTTAATCTTAGTATTTGATATTTTTCTATATATTGTGAAAGAAGCTTGCACTTTCACCATTCCCTTGACATCCAAAAAATCAATTGTCTTCTCTGCCTTCAAAGACATGATAGAATACCAACCAAACAGAGTGTTTGGGAAATTAGGGGAAATGGACCCCTTACATTTATAGAGGAAAAGGTAGAGTAACTTGACTATATTTTTGTGTATTATATGAGAGAAAGATAAAAGAGAATTTATAGATATGGTGAGAGATATACAAAATTAGGGGTGTTTGTTTCATAGATTGTAAATTTATTTTTAGGAATGTGACTTTGGTATTTCTAAGTAAGTTATGTTTAAACAAATTATATCTTCTTTT
>JBBPBP010009780.1:8661305-8689314 GCA_037974735.1 Cicer chorassanicum
ATTCCTAAAAAATTTAATTTCTTACCAAATACATTGATGGGGGAATAAGATTCCTTATTATAATGTTTTAAGGAATAACATTTTTAAGATTGTATTTTTTTTTATAGGAAATTAGGATTGAAATTTGATCTTTAAAACAAACACATTCTTAAATATAGAAACTTAGACCAACAAGTTTTTTTTAAAGCAGTTAGACCAGCAATATTAATTCAAAAGAAACAAATACAAAAACCACATCCAAATAACACACAAAACTTTATCACGAAATTCAATTAGTAATATCTATGTATAGAGTGATTACAATTTCTCCATGTTATTCAAATTTACAATTATAGATTATATCTCATGTTTAAATACTACTTCGATGTATATTACAACTTTTATTTCAATATTCTCTAACTCAAACGTCTTGAACACCTACTAATAAATTGTAAGTTATATCCAACAAATAACCAATAGTTAGGACTAATCCTAAAGATAAGACAATGAAGACAATAATCTTAGGCCTCTAAGAATATATTTAAAAAAATTACTTACAAAAAATGTCTCATATTCTACGAATTTCAAAACTAAAATTAACTAAATCTATTTAAAATTAATATTGTCTCAATAAATACAAAATTAATTGACTTTATTATCAATTGAAAAAAAAATATTATATAAAATTAATTGAATTAATTTAATAAATAATTAAATATTCTAAATCATCAAGAAAAATAATTTTGATAATTATTTTTAGTAATTTTACTGAAATATAATTATAGACTCTAAAAAACTGTCATAAAATTCATCTTATGCTTCTATATGTATTGGGTTGGACTTGCAAATGACAACCAAAAAAATGTTTCATATACAATCCACTACACATATGACCTAAATCAATCGAGCTAAAGAAATTAAAATATATATATATATATATGGTTTGAAGCCAAGAGTCCTAGAGTCTAGGCTGATAGTGTGAGTTAGTGGTTTTTTACGTTAGGGAAACCAAATCCTATATTTAATTCATGACCATTACCTGTGTTTTATAAAATCCATAGTAACTCTTTTTTCCCTCAAGAGATTCCCTCTTGCTAGAGGAAAGTCTACTGAAGAATAAACATACGCATCTTTTTTATATGAGATTTGAACTGTAATTCATTATATTGTAAGAATTTACTTTTCTTACGTTAATTTCAACCTTGATTAGTAAAAATAACTCTAATATTTTTTTAAATCATAATATCTATTGATCCATCAACATTTGATTATATTTGAAACAAATTTTCTGTGTGTAAATTAGTCATTTATTGTGGAACATAATGAGAACCATCTATTAAAAAATTAGCAAACCATTGATTTTATTTATTTATTTCTTCATATATATATATATATATATACATACATATATATATATATATATATATTTAGGATTGTTTAAAAAATCAAATATTAAAGCTATTGAAAGTTTACTAAGAATTGTGCTTCTTCCATTTGGTACTCTAATGAACAGTGAAAGAAAGAAAAGCTTGTATGGGTCCATGTCAAAAAGTGGTTCCCTCCAATTTGGAGAGAAAGAGTGGTGAAAACAATTTTTTAAAACAAAAAAGTCTTAAAAATCATTTATTTTAAATTATAATGATAACATTATAATGCTAGTCATATCATCCAAACAATAAATATCTATTTATATATAGGTATGAATGTAATTTAATGAATGTATATTTTTCCATTTTCTATTGTTTACTTTGTTTTTTTCTCACTTTCGCTTCAACCAAACAACTAACAAATCATTTTATTTTCTATTCACTTTCCTCTTACTTTTGTTTTTTTAAAAATCTTTCTCCTCGCTTTCTTTCTTTTTATTTTCTTTTCTCATCCAAACATAGGATAAATGATGAAAGAAAAATGCTCAGGTGAGACTTTCATGGCTACAATCATATGAAAAAACATGTCAAAGTCAATTGAAATGAAAGAACAATGAAAAGGTGATAAAAGCAATAGTTGCAAAGCTAGCTACCATTCCTTGCTAGCTAATAATGAGAATGATATATAATCAAAATTTCTACATATAACATCATCATATTGAGGTGACTACAAAGTTGAAAAACTAACGATTCAATTAAAGTTGATGTTAAACATGAATATGCATTTAGTGTAATTCCATTTTATGTGGAAAATGAACCAAATAGCTTTATAACTAACTATTAGAACCTCTTGAAAATGCTCCTAAAACAGGGTAATTAGTGATCATATTCATGTCTAGCTAATGATTGGACCCCATCTTACTTGGATTTAGTTATAGGACTTTAAAATGTTGTTTCAAAATAGCTTCTCAAATCTAATTGATAAACCAATTGACACATGACTTTGCTTATAAAAAGTCCAACCAAATTTTTTTATTTAGCTATCATTTCCATTTGTTTTCTTTGCCATGTTGATATCACAATTGGTATATAATCTACTATCATTGTCATTATTCAATAAAACTCACGGTTTCAAGCTTTATAGGCTTATAGCTATTAATTAAAACATAAGTAGCTCCATGTGGAGACATATATATAGCTCCAAATCTTCAACTATTTTCATTGCTTCTCGCATCTAATTAAAATTTCTACATCTAAGTCATTGTTATAAGTAAAAACAAAAGTTAAATATTTAATGTTGATAGTTAAATATTATTTAATATTATTATTTTTATTACACTCTTCATTTAATTTAAAACATTTA
Organism: Cicer chorassanicum; assembly: GCA_037974735.1. NCBI lineage: Eukaryota > Viridiplantae > Streptophyta > Magnoliopsida > Fabales > Fabaceae > Cicer > Cicer chorassanicum. The sequence goes on from JBBPBP010009780.1 coordinate 8,664,015, forward strand.
ATATTAATAGTTAAATATTTGTCATTAAAAATAAGTGATTTAGTAAATTTAATTTATATTTTACATGAAATCTACAAAATTAATTACACTTGTTTCAGTTTTTAATACTCACCAAATTTTTTTTTGTTTACAATATTAATAAGGGAGTATTTTTTTTTACTTGTTTGCTTTAACTTTCACTAAATTACCGAATCAAAATTTTGGTATTATTAAGTTTTGTCAAAGTTTCAACAGAATAAGTGGAAAATGGGACGCTACATTAACAAAATTCCAAAAATTAGATCATGATCATTATTAGATTCCCGCAGCTTACTTGTATTTGCATCCAAGAAAATAATATTATATTCTGTGAATGTGCAGCTGTAAGTTCTGTTTAACATAATATATAAGTTAACATAATTTAAACTTTCATAGAGTTTAAATTAATTTCAGATGCACGAAAAAACATAAAATATGAGGATTATAGAATTCATAATCGGTTATAAAAAATAAATATGTAGAATCATATTAGATTCACACATTGATTATCAACATTGTGCTACTACATTGTTAATAGATAACTATGTTTCTTCAATATGTGGTTAGATGTTTGATCTCATGTTGTATATTTATGGAAATTAAAATGTAAAGTATATATCAATTATAAATTCATGCTATGCCATAATAAACAAATTAAAGACTATTTCAAGTTTTTCATGGAAATATAATCAGCTGAACTTTGTTATTTAGACACACAAAAATCGATTACTATGTGTGATATGATATAAAATATAATTCGAATGTGTGTAGTATTTTAGAACCGAAAAGAGAGAAAAAATAATATAAAACTTAAAAATCGTATATACATATGGTTTGATGTTAGAATTTGTGTCTATGGTTTGATGTTGGAATTTGTGTCTAGGAAATATTTCCAAATCCAAAAATATATTTTCAATCATTACAATTTTTATTGGCCAAATGACTTCTTTATATAACTTGCACCAAATAGCTTAAAGCAAAAGCAACAAAAACTCAATCCATTTTTACAGAATAAACAAGCAACTCTTATTTTCATCTTCTCAATTAGAACAATAACAAATGTATTATGTGAAGTGGATACTAAAAGTCTAAAAGTGTCGTTAGGACCACTTACAATTGACACATATTTTAAGATCACTATTTTAATTATATATAGATCTCCTAACTCACTTCTAAGATTAATTATTCCAACACTTTTAGGACTACTTTTTATGTTCTTGGAACATATATATGTATATATTGGATAGCTCCAAATTGTTTTCATGTTTTGTTAGATAACATATGGTATTTCCCTAAATTTTTAAATTACTAATAAACTTGTTTCATGTGATCAATATTGTTAAATAATTAAATAAATAAAATCTAATGTATTGTTATCTCCAAACGAACTTTTTTTAATTGATTAGGGCATGGTCTGACTCGATCCTAATTTGTTATTATGGTTTCTTGAAGAATTTGTTTCTTAGGACTATTGGTCAGATTGGGTCAAGATTCTCCTTATTATAGAATCAAATGACATACTATGAAATATTCCAGGACAAATAGTACTAAATATACAGAGCCTTGCTGGAATCACCCAAAAGAGACAAGGGCCACCCAAACCAAACCAAACTTCAATTCATTCATATATAATATATAATTTTTCATGACATGATTTTGGAATTAATTTGGATTAATAAGATATATTTGATGAGTGATGACTAGACTAATGGGGAATATGGTCTCGGTTGGTGAAGATTAGGGAATCTAACTCATTCCTGTCCAGAGACAGAATTTTGTTTTTTCTTTTAGAATGATGTGAGGAGAATATATTCCCTAGTTCATAAGAATATATTATTCATGCTAATATATATATGTTTTAGTAACAAAAATCAAATATTTTAAAACATGGATATAAGCGCACCATTAAGTTTGGTGTATAAAAATAATTCATTGGGCCTATACTTCCCTGTCTTGTTATTTGGGCCGCAACTGAGAATTTAGTTACTCGATCGGTATACCAAGCCCAAGTTTAATTTGAGGTATAATATTTTAAACTACCAACTAATCTTGTATTGCCTTTTTTTTTTTTGTTGAAAATGTTGTATTGCCTTGTCTGAAACATATAAAATCATCGTTATTATTGTCTTTAAAATTATACTATCAGACAGTTTAGTTCTCTAAATTTTTCAAAATAGAAAAGTAGTTTTTCATAAGTGAATTTGGAGATTACAATTGCGCTAATGATACGTTTAATAGAGTTATGATGATTATTAAAACAGTCCAAAATATGAAAAATATGGTTTTTCAGAAATCATACTCTTATTCCTTAGCCTATTAGAAATAGAGGGCTAAATTGCCTTGAGATAGTTAAAATGATGAGATTTATTATCTCATTTTTTTAGAGAAGAAAATCAATATACTGACATGATTTCTAATTTGGGGTTTCGCATTGATAACAATCATTGGTGGTATGGGTGCCAAAATGGGTTGAATCCGTCGGGCCAACCCGTTAGCTCGCCATTTTAGATTGAGATGGGCTAAACGTTTGAACTTGACTACTTAAATTGGTTCTCTCTATTTAACTCACTAGAAAAACGGGGCGATTGCAAGGCAAGTTGACTTGTTAAATAAGATTTTAAAAACTACTATTTCTTTAATTTTTTTTATTGACCCAACCAAACTAAACTCTAAAACTAACCAACCCAACCAAAACTATTTTTTTAAGGTATTAGGGTTTTGTTTCAAGTTTCTATCATCTTCTTTCACTCAAACACAATACACTTGCTCCACTATCCTACTCTTGCGATCTAGGCATGTGTTACTCCAACAATATTTAAGACTTGTTTTATTATGACGGTGGCTTTGTTTTAGCATTTGCGATTATTTAATGTTGGTAAATTTATTTTGAGATTTTTTTTATCCTAGTTATGACTTTGTTTTGGCATTTTGCTTTATTGATTGATGATGATTGCATTTATTTTTATTGTGAAGTGTTAAATATTAGGTAGACCAACTTGCAAGCCCATCGACCCATAATAGATCAATACTTTCGACTTGACCCACTCTGCCTTACCTCACTTTTTGGTGGGCTAATCACCAGGGCCGACCCAATCTATATGGAGACCTAAAACGAATTTTAATATGAGGCCTAAAATGTTTTTTTTAATTTAAATATGACATCACTAAATTAATATAATTGATGTCATGTAATATTTTTTTTTCAATTGATTTAATATTGTTGAGTCAATATTAAATTTAGAAAAGATTTATATGTTTTAATTTTAAAAATATTAAAATCATAGGTCTTTTTATTAAGTAAAACTTTTTTGAGGCCTTTTGATAAAAAAAAATTATTTTTCATGAAGTCCTAAAACAGTTGCTTTAATGGGCTAACCCTCGGGCCGACCCTACTAATCACGGGGCAGGCTAGCACGCTTTGTCGCTCCAAATTGGTGGGATATAATTGCTTCTATTATTTTAGATGTTTTCAATAGAAACAAAATTAATTTCCTTGAATATTGATTTTGTTAATTTTTGTAGATGTTTACTGCATTATTTTTTCTTTCACCGTGATTTTATCATTTGAGTTTTCTTGATAAAGTTTTTAACCGAGACAATACTTTGTATCCCTTTAATTGTTTTCTAGGGTTTTGATATACTCCTAGAAACAACTTATTTACTTCCCTTTTTATTTTTAATAATAATTTTAGGGTGCTATAAATGATGAGTATTTGACTTGATATTGCAGCAGAGTTGAGATATCACATTATTCATGTGATGTCTTTGAGTTTTATTTTTGCTAAAAAAGGTGAAAATTGTCTATCAAATTCGGTCTTTCCATTATTTAACATGGTAAAAAAATGTTAAGTATCCACAATTTTTAGAGTAATTTGAACGTGTTTTTATAAAATTGTTTTCGGTCAGTTTCTCTAAAATATTTATTGAGAGATTTAGAGAGAAATATTTAGAAAATATTCCAAATACAAATTTATTTTTTTATTTGTAGATAAAATATTAAAGAAATTCGCACATAATTGAAATGTCCCGAATTTAAATCCGAGACATGATATTCGGCTTAATAATATCAGTAAATTCATTATTTAACTTCAACTATTTCATTCACTGTGAAAATGAACATTTCTTAATCATGTAAATTTGTTTACAATCAATTAAAATTGCTTTAATTAACAGTATTATTATGCATCGTGAACAAGTAAATCACAATTTATTTATTATTGGTCAACTTAAAGTCCTTTAATATTATAGATTTTTTTAACGTCATTTAATATTATTTAGAGAAAAATACACCTTTCATATTAAATTTAGTTCAATTTTCCCTTAGGTCATTTAAGTTTATTTATGTTTTTTAATTTGGTCATTTAAATTACATTGTTTGCACAATTAGTCTTTAATATATATTAAATCACACACACAATCTTTTAAATTTGAAGATTTTCTCGAGTTACTATAATGAAATGTTAACATTTAATCGAAACATTTTAACAAGTTGAGTATTAAAACTACTTTGCATGTGAAGGAAATTAAAGACATTGATTATGTGTATAGATCTTTTACTACGTGTGTTTTAAGGCAGCGCATGGTTTTAAATTGTTATATAGAAAATCAAGAAATATATACCATTTATAATAATTGATCAATATTTTCTTTTAAGATTAGTAAGAGAGACATATTGTTTCAATATTTGGAAGAATTTCAAATTATCATAAGTTTTTAATTGAATTAATTGTTGTCGAAATTGAGATAAAAGACTTACAATATAAACATAATACAACGTAAAAGACTAAATTAAGATAAAATAAATTTAAAATACCTGATAGAGGTAAATTTATAACAACTCTAAAAAGGTTTTTTTCCCCTATTTTTTAATATTATAAAAGTAGATCTCAATTGGATTAATATGTGATGGCAAATCCTAATATGTGTTCTTGACCACCATGTTAAAAAACTCAAACTAAGTTCAACTCAGTTAATAATTAATAATTGCAAGGATTTAAATTCAAGATTTTCACTTCATTGTATTTAAGGTTTGTCAAACTAACCACTTTATAATTCGACAAAAACAGAATCAAACATAAATATTTTATGTTAAAAATTATATATTCAGATTTTTAAAAGTGGAAACATTATTATTTTAAATAAAAAAAATCTATTATTAGAATATTTTCAGTTAATATGTTATCAACATTAATGTTCTTTGTTCAGGGCTATTGTTTTCTCAGTTTTCTGAAGTGAAGTTGAAGTCAGTACTACCAAAGTGAAGGAAATAACAAATAAAGAAGTGATGTTGCATGAACAAAGATCCATCTTGTTCTTCACAATCTTCTCAATTCATCTGCTTCAATCAACAATCTCAAATCCAATCCCCTCTTACCCATGCAAACCACCACACCACTCTCACCACTCATTCTGCGACAAATCCCTCCCTATTACCACAAGAGTAAACTCCCTCATCTCCCTCCTAACGCTCTCCGACAAAATCCAACAGCTTTCGAACAACGCTTCTTCCATTCCCAATCTCGGCATCCCTCCTTACCAATGGTGGTCCGAGTCTCTCCACGGTATAGCAACTAACGGTCCCGGCGTTTCTTTTAACGGAACCGTTAAATCCGCAACTGATTTCCCTCAAGTTATTGTTTCCGCTGCTTCGTTTAACCGTTCACTTTGGTTTCTTATTGGATCTGCTGTGGGTGTTGAAGGTAGGTCCATGTTTAATTTGGGCCAGGCTGGGTTGACTTATTGGGCCCCCAATGTTAATGTTTTTAGGGATCCTAGATGGGGGAGAGGACAGGAAACTCCTGGTGAGGATCCTATGCTTGCTTCTGCTTATGCTGTTCAGTTTGTTAGAGGTCTTCAAGGTCTTCAAGGAATCAAAACTGTCTTCCATGATCATGATGATCATGATGATGGTCTTATGGTTTCTGCTTGTTGCAAGCATTTCACTGCTTATGATTTGGAGAAATGGGGAGAGTTTGCTAGGTATAATTTCAATGCTGTGGTAAGTTTTTTATTTTTTATTTTTTTTGCTATTTGTTTTGGTGAATTGAAAATAGAAAATGTGGGTTGAAATTTGAAAAGTTTGGTCTTCTTTTATTGGATTGGCATGATGTGTTTGGATTTGGATAGTTAATAGATAATGTTAGTGTTATTGTTAGTTAAGTATGTTATTGATGTTATTATTATCTGAAGTTAGTTTTTTTAGTTACTTGCCTTCATCACGTGTATATACTAGTATCTTAGCATTGGATGGGGAGATAAATTTTGTTTAGTTATATACATATTGCATTTTTGTATTGATAACACTAGTAAGTGTTGTAATTTACTAGTAAGGTTTTTAATGAGGTATATTAGTTTTTGTTTTGAGCTGTTTCCTTGGGTTTTGGTTTAGTCCTCCAAGTTCCTTTTGTATTTTCTCCTTTATTTTAATGAATTTATTGGGGTGCTGCAAATGATATGTGGTGGTTTAGAGCCAACATAGTTGAGATGACTTCTCTGCTATGCGATGCTTTTGCACTCTAATTTTTTGCTTAAAAATAAAGCCTTGTAATTTGATATAATTGAAATGGTGTAAATAACGAAAAGTAATAATTATGGTATTCGAATTGTCAATAAGAATGATCATGTGAATTGTATATCATGGATTGTTTCTATGATTTTACTTATAGGCTATGCAACATAAGCTATTGTGAGTAATAGAAAGTAGCAGTAAAATGGAGCTTTGTTTTTCTGAAATGGGTCGAGAACAACATAAGCAAAGTGAGTTGGGATTGCAATATTGTGACCAAACTGTTAGTTGTTTGTGAGCTAAGCTTTCTGGGTTATGGTGTTGAGTGAAATTGGTTTTTGTAGGTATCACAACAGGATTTGGAAGACACTTACCAGCCACCGTTTCGTGGTTGTGTTCAACAAGGGAAAGCAAGTTGCTTGATGTGTTCTTATAATGAAGTTAATGGTGTTCCTGCTTGTGCTAGTGAGGATCTTTTGGGACTGGTTAGAAACAAGTGGGGATTTGAAGGGTAAGGATTTGAGATACTTTTGAAATTTAAATCCATGTCATTGAGAAAAATAAGAAAACAAAATGATCTTTTGGTTATTATTAGGACTGGTTGTTTTGACTTTTGAGTTTTGAGTGTAGGTATATCACCTCAGACTGTGATGCTGTGGCTACTGTTCTTGAGTATCAGCATTATGCAAAATCTCCAGAAGATGCTGTTGCTGATGTTCTTAAAGCAGGTATTTTTCTGTCTCTGTAAATGTGTGGTTTTATTGAATTCATTGCAGGGACTTTATATGAATTGGGTAGTTTCCAAGGTATTTTAATTCGTCTGTTATTTTTTTAGGTGTGGATATTAATTGTGGAACATACATGCTTCGGCACACTGAAGCTGCCATTGAACAAGGAATGGTGAAGGAGGAAGATTTGGATAGAGCTCTTTTCAATCTTTTCTCTGTTCAAATGCGCCTTGGCCTGTTCGATGGAGATCCTAGAAGAGGAAAGTTTGGCAAACTGGGACCTCAGGATGTTTGCACAACAGAACACAAAACACTTGCACTTGAAGCTGCAAGGCAGGGCATTGTACTGCTGAAGAATGACAACAAGTTCCTTCCCTTGGATAGGAATGATGGTGCCTCCTTAGCTATCATTGGCCCAATGGCAACTACAAGCAAATTAGGCGGTGGTTATTCAGGTATGGTTTTCATATTGGAGCATTGCAATTTGTCCATCTTCATTTAATTGTTTAGTTCAATTTTGCTCGCACTATCCTCCCTTGGATTTATGGATAACTACATAGAATCCTTTCAGTGCCTAACGGTAAATTTACAAAGCTAAACTGCCAAGTATGCAGCTATAAGTTGTTTTCCTGAAATTTGATTTTTTTTTGCTAGCTGACTTGAATGTCTGATGCATTGCCTGAGAAATTTGATTGTGCTCAATGTCTAATGAGCTTGTTCTCACGGTATTCTAGTACATAACTACATAGTATTTAGTGAATAAGGAAAAAATTTCCTATATAAATTGATTGACCTGCGTTACTTATTTCCGAACTATAGCACTATAAATATTACCGAGCTTTGGTGGGAGTTTCTCAGTGTCTTAGCTAATGACCTGTGAGAGGCATCATCTCCCATTTATGATACAAGGCGGCTTTCTGAAATTTCCATATTCTTTGGCCATTTAAGACTAAATGTTTTCTATCTTTTAGAAGACTCCATAATTCTTGATGCTGAATCTTATATTTTTAACCTGATAATGTAGGAATTCCTTGCTCCCCAAAAAGCTTATATGATGGACTTAAAGAATATGCAAAGACGATATCCTACGCTTTTGGTTGCCGTGATGTACCATGTGATTCTGATGACAGTTTTGCTGAGGCTATAGACATTGCAAAAGAAGCAGATTTTGTTGTTGTAGTGGCCGGGCTTGATACAACACTAGAGACAGAAGATCTCGATCGAGTTAGTCTTCTTTTACCTGGTAAACAAATGGACCTTGTATCCCGTGTTGCTGCTGCTAGTAAAAGACCAGTGATTTTAGTTCTTACTGGTGGAGGACCCCTTGACGTCTCCTTCGCTGAAACAAATCAACTAATCGCAAGTATTCTTTGGGTGGGGTACCCTGGTGAAGCTGGTGGAAAAGCACTAGCTGAAATTATCTTTGGAGAGTTCAATCCAGGTATGTATTGTATTAATAAATGAATATGCTGCTCGAAAAGGGTGTCATTATACATAGTGAACATTTGAAGTTGATTGTGATGCAGCTGGTAGGCTTCCGATGACTTGGTACCCTGAGTCATTTACCAATGTTCCCATGAACGACATGAGAATGCGAGCCGATCCTTCGCGCGGTTATCCAGGAAGGACCTACCGATTTTATACTGGAAGTAGAATATATGGATTCGGGCACGGCTTAAGTTACAGTGATTTCTCATACAAGTTTTTGTCAGCTCCAAGTAAACTTAGTTTGTCTAGAATCACCGAAGGTGGTTATAGAAAAAGCTTATTAAACAAGGTAGAAAAAGATGTGTATGAAGTTGATCATGTTCATGTCGATGAGTTGCGAAATTGCAACTCATTAAGCTTCCAAGTGCATATTTCTGTGATGAACCTTGGTGATTTGGATGGAAGTCATGTGGTGATGTTGTTCTCTAAATGGCCTAAAGTTATACAAGGTTCTCCAGAAACCCAGCTTGTTGGATTCAGTCGTTTGCATACAATTTCTAACAAATCTATTGAAACAAGTATTTTGGTGGATCCTTGTGAACACTTCAGCTTTGCAGATGAACAAGGAAAAATGATATTGTCCTTGGGCAATCATGTTTTGAACGTAGGGGATGTAGAGCACACTGTTTCTATTGAAATTTATTGATGGCTTGTAAATTGTCAACTGTGTAATTCCTTGACGAGTTGACATTTTACTAAAAAAAATAATCAAATATATGTGTTGTAAAATTCAATTTATGTATATGTTTTCATGGATTAGGTTTATTCTTTATTGTGAACTCAAGTCTGTTGTATAGACATGAATTGTCTATATAACAGTAAGTTGACATGAATTTATTAGACATGAAAGATAGACCTAATAATGAATGTAACATTAATTTTAGATGTTAAGTATGAAAAATCATATACTTTATAGCAAATAAACAAGTAAAAATTAAAGTTTTGAAATTATTTGCATGTTGAAAGGGTATTAAGTAACTAAAAAAAAATTGTAGAAGAGTGAAACTACAGATCAAGGTATATATTTTGAGCGCGCACACGTGTAGTTCAAACATTTGTAACTTAAATATCAAATGTGATAACTAGAAGGGTTTGCTTTAGTGATATAAATATAGATAGATCTTGGATCCAGAAGTTGTGTTTTTGGTACGAATGAATTCAATAAAAAATTAGTCGTAGGAATGTAGTTAAGATTTATTTGTTTTAAAAGTTCTTTAATTTTATTATTGTTAATTTTTAAAAAGGTTTCATTTTAAATTTGCTTTAAGGTCTATAAATTTATTGGGTCAGCTTTGTAAATGTCTAATGAAATAGAGAAAATTGGAATCCCACGTTTAAACTTATTTCCTCACATTTGTAATTTCTGTCAATGAACTTTTCAAAATAACCTCTAGTCAATACTAAAAATAAAAAAAATAATCAGACAATTTACACATAACTTTTGAAAAAATCTGAAAAAAATAATTTTTTTCTCTGAAATTTTTGAACCGAAAAATTCAACACTTTTCGAATTCTCTGGTAATTATTTTGTTAATTGAAAAATTCGAAAATAAATTTACTGGTAGTTATTATTTTATATTAGAAAATTTCATTTTCAAATTTTTTCGATTAATAAAATAACTATCGAAAAATTCATTTTTCAACTTTTTTTTGTCTACCTAAAAATTAAAAAAATGACTTTTTTAGATTCTGGAAATTTTGAAAACAAAAATTTGGTAGACAAACTTTTTTCTTAACTTTATTTTTCATCTATCGAAAATTTTGAAAATAAAAAATTTGATAGACAATTTTTTCTCAACTTTATTTTTGTCTACTAGAAATTTTGAAAACGAAAAATATGGTAGGCAAAAAATTTTCTTAACTTACTTTTTGTCTATCAGAGATTTTGAAAATAAAAAATTTAGTAGGTAAATTTTTTCTCAAACATTTTTTTTGTCTACTAATAATTTCGAAAACGAAAAATTTGGTAAGCAAAATTTTTTGTCAACTTTATTTTTTCTACTAGAGATAAAATTGAATGTTTTAAAAATTGTGCAGAATAAGTCAAAGTGAGTGATATCAAATCTAATTTTTTGAATTAGACTAATTAGATTGTTCATCAACAAAAATAGGGATAACGGGTTCATTTTCATTAAGACCCACAATATCAAAATATTTAGTTATCATGATGATCTACTTCATTTTCGTTGTTTTGAATCAAAATATTGTGTTGATAAAAAAATATCAAGAACACTTTCTTGAGATTCAACATTTTGTTTAGGCTTAAATATTAAATTTGTCCATGTAAGTTGATGTCTTTCTCATTTTCGTCTTGTAAGATTGTTTTTTTTAATTTAAATTCCGTAAGTTCAATTTAGTTTTAAAATTATTCTCGCTTTTTATGATGTTAAAAAAAGCTTATGTGGCAAAAGATGAGCGGCAATTTGACGTGACAAATGAATAAATAAAATAAAGTATTTAAATTGATTAAAAAGGAATTGGAAAAAATGAAATAAAGGAAAGTTAAAAATGTAATGTTTTAGTTCTCCATCCAAAATCATAAATAAGTTTTGGGATTAAGATTCTCTCATCATTTCTTTATCATTGCATCACGATTACCAAATCACTAACACCACATCACCATCTTCAAATCACGATCATCACATCACAATCTTAAGAGAAGAATCAGAAACCCCACCCTTCCGACAAACAAAAACAGAAAAAGATGGACAAAAAGATATCGAAATCATACCTTTAAACTCTCCTTCGTGACCTTCTTTCTTTCAGTCGTGTTTCGAAGATGGTAATGTGATGGTGATAATTCGATATTGATGATCTGGTAATGGTGATGTAATGATAAAGTAATGAAGATATAACCTAATCTCAAAACTTATTTCTGATTTTGAATGAAAAAGCGAAAACAAATCACATTTATTTTTTAATTTTTTTTAATTATTTAACTTATTTCTCTGCTACGTCATTTAGATTATAAAAAGAAACTTATTTATTTCAATTTTGTTCTATTTCATTAGAAAATATACGACCAAAATAAAATAAAATAATGTTTCTTTTTCCTCCATTTAATTTAATTCATCACTTCATGTCGTTCCATAACACAAATCCATATATACACTTGAGTTAAGCAGAGAGATAGTATTATGTGGTCATGTGTGTCTCTAAGCATTGAAGATTGTAGCATATGGTATTTTGTTTTTGGCAAACGAGCAGTTCTAGAGTGCATTAATTTTATTTTATTTTTTTATCTTTTATATGGATAATACGAACTAAAAGATGCAACAATATAAGAATTGATCACAATTGGATGAATATCAATGATATCACAACTACTTGCCAGAGTGCATTATTATATTATAGTTATAGATACAGGCAATTGGATTTTGAGGAGTTGGTAACGCCTACGTTATTAATCAATATTGATAAAGGTTACAACTACTTCACATTAAACGACTTTGTGGAAAAGATTGTCAATTCCTCTACATCATTAATTAATTAATTCCTACTTCCAGAATTTTCATTAAAAAAATAAATCGTAATATTAAATCTGTTAAAAATTAATATTATTTTTATAAATTTACTTTTGAAGATAGAGAATCAATCAATATTTTTGTGATAATAATTATTGTTGATTATAAAAAAATATACAAATTAATTAGAAATATGTCGGTAAAATAATAATTAATGTAATTTAAAATTCAAAAAATATCTTATAAAAATATAAAAAAAAGACGAAGATAATAATTTATAACAAATTCCTCAGACCACCGTCAAAGTAATTCGCATATCGGTTTAATCAAAATAAAAAGACTTTACTACTCTTAATTTAATTTAATTTTTTATATTTTTAATGACTAAATTTATTAGTTATAAATGGTAATTTAAACAACAACCGTAACACTAGTTTTATTCGAATTTCATAGTAAAAAGATGAGATAATTACATTACTTAAAATTTTTACTTATTATGGATGAACTATTTGATAAATATTCTACATGAATAAGAAAAAAAATGTAATTTAAACGAATTATAATTAATATGAAGATGTAAGAGTATTCCTAAGTTTGGGTAATTCCTCTTTAATTTAATAAAATATATTAATTTTTATTAATTTATTTTTACTTATATATTTTGTCAGGGAGGGAGTATTTGCAGCTGGATAGGATTAGGACTCTCTATGTTGTTTGAAATAGCTAGATGAAAATGAATACACATTCCCATTGGCTATAAGGGATTAAATAGTGCTGTATTTTTGGTGGAGTAAACATGCACCACGTCGATATCTATTAGAGTGACACAATTTTAATTTCAGTTGGACCAACAAATATTTATGCCACATTATTATTTTAAGAATATCATCATCACCATTAATATTTTGAAGAGGGGGTGGGGTGGTTTTGGTGGAAAGGGAAAAAGAGAAACGATGGATTAGTAAGAACTTAGAGGATCAATGATTTTAAAATTTATTTCAAACCTTCTAAAGTCCTTCTTCAAATAATAATTTTTTGAATTCCACCATATTAGAGTTTTGATCTAATGAAGAAAAAAAAAATAATATCAATGCAATCAGATGAAGGACTACTTTTCATCTAATTATTAATTATTACTATATTGATTATTAGATTTACACACCCTAAATTTTTAGTTTTCCTCAATAGAAAATTAAAACACTCTTCTTTGTGTTGCACACACAATGACTTGTATTGAGAAATATGTATCAAACATTGATAATGAGGTAATCATTTATCAATTTCAATAAATAAAATTTAGTAAAGTACAATTATTAAATGTTTGTATTTTTTTAAGATACATATATATACTAAATTTTTGGTCCTAATATACATTTGGACAAAAAATCATAATATTTAATTTGTTTCTAGTCTTCTTTTTTTTTTTAAAGTCGCGTGTTTTCGTTCTAACTTTTAAAATGAGTGAAATTTTTTATATCTAAAATTCAATTTTAGTCTTCTTCTTATGTTTGTCAAGAGGATTTAAAATGACATATTTTAAAAGCATACATGTTATAACATATTTAAAAAATTATGAAACTAAAACCCAGTTTTCAAATGATGACTAAAAATAAACATTATAATTTTTTAATAAAAAATGAATTATATTAACTATAACGAAAACATCAAAAATAAATCTTACAAAGAAAAAAGTTGATACTCCGTTTGAACAAAAATAAAGAGCATTTTGACTAAGCTCAGCTAATAAATGAAAACATTTATTTGCTTCTCTTGGAGAATAACTAAGAGAGTATGTCAAGTCCGTCTGATTCAATATAGAGATAATCTTTTTGAAGAGGATAAACAAATGAGTAAACTGAGTATATCATTTCTTGATCATGAAGATGAGGGTCAATGAGTCAATTTCAAAAATAACATTACAAATACCATTATCATGAGCCAATAAAACACCAATGCAAAAAGCCTACATTTCAACAAATAAGGAGTTACTGAATGCCACTTTGCAGTAGAAACCACAAATGAACTCGCCATTATGGTCGCAAAGGATTTCCCCACAAGTCAATGAACCATCATCAGTATGAGTGTAAACACTATCAACATTAATCTTCATAACCCCACGTAGGGTTTAATTCATTCTTTTTTATTATGGTTAATAAAGTTTTATTGGAGAACCTTACTCTTGATCAAAGAGTTATGAATAAAGTCAACTAGGTTAGAAATTTAATGCCACAAATCACTCTCCGTCTTTGTACTTTGGGAGAAAACCAAAAAGTTTCGATATTTCCAAAATTCATCAACTGCCATACCAAAGAACGTTTTCCATACCGAATGGATGTTTCCAATGTGGTTGTGAGTAAGATTCTATTCAAGTCAAGCATAAGTACCAAAAAGGCAAAATTAAATAATTAACTCTAAAATTCAAGCATCATAAATCTATTACAAAGTAGTTGGACATCTTCACAGTCCCTCACAACGTGCATAATTGTCTCAGGTGTAGAGAGGCAACGCTAACAGATGTCTGAGACCATACTTCTATGACACCTCTCAATATTTGTCAGGAGTTTTCAGTGTGTCATCTTCCAAAACATCGTCTTAACTCTCATTGAGCCTTGCTTATTCCAAACCTCATTGAACAATATTATCAAGTAAGTGATCTCATGGTTTGAAGTATAAGTTGGAGGCTTCGAAAATCGAATTTTCTTGCAGATTGACTTAGACAAAATTTGTTGCAATTTACTCAAATTTCAATTTGTACAATTGGTGTAACTCGATACAAAAAACTCATATTTTCTAAGTGGAATGACTTGAAATATTGAGTCAACAAGCTTTGTACAGTCACATATCCAGTGATCTTTCTAAAATTTTGTAAAATGATCATCACGAATAACTTATCACACATTATAAATAATTATAAAAAAAACTCATTTATATTCATATTTTTATTTTTGTGCACATCATAATAATTATTAACTAAGTTAAATTTAACTCAATTCTAAATGCGTCATTGTATATATAAATGGATAGTAGTTGGTGGTAGGATGTTGAACAACAAATGCAATGGAGGGCTTCAAGTGAAAGTGATGGTAAAGAATAGTTACCATTTTGGTTAATTTTATAATTTTAAAAGCAAGTTTATATCTTTTAATTAATATAGTTAAAATAGAGAAGAGATCAAGTGTAGTATTTGACTAGTTTACACTATTTAATAATTTCTATTTTGATAAATATATTATGTAAATTTAAAATAGTTTGACATACTATACTAAAATGTATACTAAAATGTGTAAAGACTATGTCTAATACACTTTTATTTAACGAAGTTAATCTTGATTCATATAAATAACATACCAAGTTATTTATAATTTATGTAAAAAGTTGTAAAAATAATTTATATCAATGTTGCACATATTTCACTTATATGTTAAAAAAATATAATAGTGGAGTATTTGTGCCCTCTATTTTTCTTCGTTACCCCTTATATTTTATCTATAACAAAATACCATGTCCCACAGCTTTTATTGTTTATTTTATCAACTTACTCTCCCTTATAAGCTCTATTTGGAATTTGGTTCCTTGAAAAAAAGGCTAGCTACCTGGCTGGTCCTAGATGTAAAGTGCTGGTAGAATAGATGCTCCTATTTATTGTTCTTTTTTTTTTCCTCTAGAAAGTGCTTAATTAATCAAAAACAAAATCCCTTCTTTTTTCTTTCTTTCTAGCTAGTACACATTTGCAATAAGTATAGAGCTGAAGATAGTAGAAATTGTGTATCATAAATTGTGATTTGAGCCTAAAACTTTCCAGAAAATGAGTGATCCCAAGTATGCTTATCCTTACCCTGCTCAAGGTAACTTTATCATATTTCTTCTCTTCATACAAACTATATTGTTGATTATCAAATAATATTTGAAGCCTTATTTCAATTTTGAACCACACTTTTTTTTTGTTAAACAAGAGCTTTATAATTTCTATCAAATACTATGCTTAAAAGTTTCATCCCCTGAACCCAAAAACCTTTTTCTTCCACATATATGATATGATAGATTAATGGTTGAGAAAACAACCCCCTAATTTTCCTTTTTCCTTTTCTTGTTTTTTTAAATAAAAATTTCATTTTTCCCCCCACTTTTTCCTTCTAATTTGTTTTGTACATTTATTTCTTCATAAATCATGTCTTTAATTTGTGTGGAACATTTTTGTTGTCAGGGTATTATCAAGGTCCACCAGTGATGGCACCACCTCAATATGCTGCTCCACCACCTAGAAAACAAACTGGATTCCTTGAAGGATGGTCAGTTCCCCAACTTTCCTTATTTTTTTTTATCTTGCATGTTTTTTATTTTATTTTATTTTTACGGCGAATTGTTTCAAAAATTCAAATTTTAACTGAAATAATTTTGATAGAATTTTATTTTATTTTCGGTAAAACTTCGAATTAAGAGTTATTTTTTCAAAAAAAATTTATATATTTTAATTTTATTTTTTTAACTGTGTTTATGTAAATTTCTATTAATTTTTCTTTCTTAATTTCAGTCTTGCAGCTCTATGTTGTTGTTGCCTATTAGATGAGTGCTGTTGTGACCCTTCAATCATATTTTTCAGCTGATAAAATATGAAAGTTCCTGCAACTACAAAAATATAAATAAAGAAATTAATTACCAAATGATGCTTCAAGCGAGCTTAATCAGTTATATGTATAGTTGAATATATAGTTTTACTTGCTACTTTTATTTAAACTTTTTAATTGTGCTATGGTCAAGTGTGGTTTTACATATTTTCTTGTGATTTAATAATATGTAATGCAATGTGGAAAAATAACAATTCTTGAGTAGCATTGGGTCCCTGTGTTCCCTTAATCACGTTTATCTTTGTGAATTAATCAATTTGAATTTGAATTTGAATTTAATTAAAACGTGGAATGTAACTTAGCAAATCGTCAAAGTGGATAACGCATGAAGCATATTCAAGAGCTGTGTGGCGGTTTATAATTGACGGGTCTTTAATTTTTTTTAAGTGAAATTATACGTGATATAGTTTGTATGCAGAAATTTATTCTTATATGAAATTTTATATCATAAACTTTAACTCATCCCTCTATATACATTAAATTATAATTTATAAACATATTAAATTCTTAAAATAAGAAATAAACTCTAAATATATTCTAAATAAAAATATAAATTATATATTTTAATGATATTATATTTTAAATTTTAAATATATTTAAATATAAATTAAAATAAAAATATCTAAAGATATTTATGCATAGAAAGATTTTAATGGTGAACAAATTTAAAAAGTAAATTATTAGACTTATAAACTATTGTTCAGGAGTATCAATATATTATTTTGAAAGATTTTAATGGTGAACAACTTATAAAAAGTAAATTATTAGACTTATAAACTATTGTTCAGGAGTATTAATATATATACTCCTATGTTTCTTTAATCATTTTTATCTTTTTGAATCATCAATTTGAATTTCACTATACCTCTTGAAGTTACAATGTCAAATTTTAATAATTGAATTTGATTTGGATTTCAAATGAATTGTGGAATGTAACCTTGGCAAACTGTCAACGTGGATAATGCACAAAACTTTATTCAAGAGCTAGCTTTGTGGCAGTTTGAACTTTGTAATGTACTCATTTATTTTTTGTAATGTAACCATTCATCTCATACAATAATATCTTATTTGCAATATTTGTTTGTATCATAGTATTATTTATCACTTTAGGTTATCAATTAAACATTAATTAATTTGTCTACTAATATATTCTTTGATTTAAGATCTAAATCAAGATTTTTTTTGGGTTTTTAGTTGTGAGTTTGAGTATTCTTTCTTTAATTATTGGGTTAAAGATGAAAATCAAAAGGAAAGAAGATGAAATGTTAAGGATTCTTGAAGGAAGAGGATGAAGAAAGAGGGAAGAATATAAAGAAAGGGGAAAAATAAAGAAATTTATTTTTATTTTATAAAACTAAATATTTTAATTTAAAATAATTACATGTAAAATAAAATTAGTTTTTCAAAAAAAAAATTCATTATCATTTTTAAAAGGCCTAAACAAACAAAAATATTTGTGATAATCTTAAAAAAATAAATTTTCATTATCATTGTTGAAATATGTGTTAAATGTAAGATCTTTTTCAATATGCATATGTTGCCTCTTCTTTAAAATTGATTGATTGATCAAACGGTTTGGAGATGTGAGATGAAACACATTTATCACAAAGCCAGTCATTATGTGGACAAGTTGGCTAACATTGATCACAATGGATAGTTTATCTTATCTGAGATAGATTGATTTTCACTTTTTTTGAGATTTATAATGATCTAACGATAGACACAATTATAGAGATACTTACGTTAAAAGTAAAAAAATTATAATGATTTAATAATTGTAATTGATTGACAATATAAATTTATTTTTACATCGACAATATATATAAATTAAATTATAAGATAAATACAAAAGACATTTAATAAAAATAATTTGATAAAATTATTATTTTCTTTTATTCCCTTTGATTTGTTTGAAATAAGAAAATAAGGAAATGTGACAGTTAGGAGTAGCTTAAAATCATTTATAAAGTAGTGCGTGCGCTATCGAAAGTTTAAACATTTTTAGAATCTGAATGCAATTGCTCTTTCGTTTTAAGTTGCAAATCTTGCTATCAAAATCCATAAATTCCACAGCGCAGGAGAATTTAACCGAACGAATTATCTTGATACCCTTACATATTGGGGCATGCACAAAGAGAACAGTGTAAGGTCACAATTACACAGCTAATTTAATGCAAATCAGAATCTCATTATATATCATTGATTCAACTCTCATGTTTATTCATTACACGATATTTTTGTTTAATAAATACATCAATAGAAGAGATCTAATAGACATAGGATTGCAGTACTTATACACATAATATCAAACATGGCTTCATGCAGCAACAACTGTCTCTTCATTGATGCAGTGTGCTTCCTCGTTCAAATGCTCGTTGAAGACACATTTACTGTCCCATAAGATCACCACCACAGCCACCACATCCTCCACCACAGCCTCCACCACACCCACTACTCTTCTTCATGCTGTCATTTTCATATCCTCCACCATAGCCACCACTCTCCACCATATTTCCACACCCTCCTCCACATCCTCCACCACAACCACCACCACACCCACCACTCTTCATCATACTTCCACACCCTCCTCCACAGCCGCTGCCGCAACCACCCCCGCAGCCCCCGCAACCACCACTCTTCATCATACTTCCACAGCCACTGCCACATCCACCACCACAGCCCCCGCAGCCACCACTTTTTATCATACTTCCACACCCTCCACCACAACCACCACCGCAGCCCCCACAGCCACTACTTGTCACTACATTCCCACAGCCACTGCCACAACCACTACCACACCCTCCACTTGAGAGTACAACCTTTTTTGTTATCCCAGCATCTCCACTGCCCAATTCACTGCTTAACTCCACTCCGTTCAAGTCATTCCTTACAATTTCCTCATCAGTGTCATTCACCTTCAAATCTTTACTTTTAGCAATAATGCTTTCATATCCTTCCTTTTTCATTATATCAGAAGCAATAAAAGCCAATATGATACCGGGCAACACCATCCACTTTTCCTTTGCCTATTTAATTTTAGAAAGGAAAAACCAAACAGAATGGAGAAAAAAGCAGAAATTAATATTACAATATTGTTAACAAGAAAATCTTTAATATAGTATTAGTAACTAGCAAGAAAGGTACCAAAACAAGTTTAGATTTCAAGTCCAGCAATGCTACTGCTTTTCCATAAGGATCTTCTATGGAGAATTCAACTGCTGTTAAGAAGTCCATTTCATTTCCTTGATTCACATGATATCTCAGTTCATATTCTCCCTTTCTTCCTGAAAAAATTTTCACCTGTGCCAAAAATCAAATCAAATGAATTTTATAACGTTTGAACATTGTACCAGCCCAATTCTCTCTCATGTTCATCTTTTACAATTTGATGTCTAAGGCAGCTAATGAGTTCCATGCTCAGATCATATAGATACACTTTGTGAATTTCTCATTCTCAATAGCTTTCGCAAACAGAATAACAATTTTGAAATTTTAAGAGAATTTCTTATGAAGCAATGAAAATTACATACAAAGCAAGAAAATAAGAGAGTAGATAATGTGTATTATCAAGTCATTGTCAATCTAGCCGATCTAATATATATATGCACTGTGTATCTTTCAACTGGGCAAATTTGATACACCATTCCAGACAAAAATAGATTGGAGCCTGGATTTGAGTTTGATTGTCTCTCAACATGGTATCAAAGACGCTCTAGTTATCATGCCATTGCCAATGACTAGGTTTTTAAAATGTATGCATTTAGGTGTAGGCCTCTCTGCCAGGTACAGACGAAAATGGGATTAGAATATTTGTGCTTCTTATTTTAATCCTAACATCACCTTGAAGTTCACATTATTGACAGCAGTATACCCTTCATTTGATTTGCGTATACATTGAATGAAGAAGAATCAAAACCAAGAAATCTCATGGCATGACAAGATGATTTTAGGACAGAAAAATAAATGCTTACCAGCTTGGTGCCTGTAAGCTCAAAGATATGGCCATCATTCTTGCTTTTGTTTGGAAGGTGTAACAACCAAAGGTTGTCCATAAAACTCCACCCATTTTCCATGTACTCAGCAAGAGTGCGAGTTTCACCAGACTCCATGAGGCCAACAACCTCCTTGCCAAGGTTTTCTACGTTATTCAAGTCCCTGGAATGTAATCAAATATATGAATTACGTTATTCAAGTCCCTGGAATGTAATCAAATATATGAAAGACCATCACGAGCTTCCGACAAGCGTCAATAATTTTGCATATAGATGTAAACTTCACGGAACTCAGACATAATGACAATCATAATCAATATCAATTAGTACAGATCTTTGTTATCCGACTAAATTATAAGGCAACCACATGGAAAAGTGTGCTTTAAGCAGATAATTCAGCTCAACTAGTTCAACTGCAATACCAAGTGCTCCATGTTTTCTCATAAGTATTCTCAACCACAATAGCTTCTGCAGGCATTTATTCCCCCTATTTGTGACACATTATATTTGCGCCTAAATGAATTTATCTCATAAATGGATTGTTGATTGTCTGTTGGCACCACCTCAACTATTATCATACTTATGACGGAAGGCTGAAATTTGTATTCAACCATATCTCCACATAGAAAGATAACGCTATAACGTCAATCAAAATTGGCTTTTTATTCAAAAAAATTGTCTATCAGTAAACACATTTACAAACACATGCGGTGGATCAACACAATTGACAATCTTGGAATTAGATGCAAGCTAGCACTAGGTGGTTCAGAGATTATTCAAACGCAATAAAACAAGTTGACATTTCCAAGACACAGAACATATCACATTTGAAGCAGTACATTACATGCTCAAATCTCCCAATGATAAGAAAATGATGTACCTCATTTGCAGGCTGATGATTCTGGTGCCATTTTCATCTGTGACATGAGCCCAACCCTTGGCATGTTGAGGCTTAACAGGAAGGTTAAAGAAACATGTATTTTTGGACACCGGACGAGATTGAGTCAATTGGAACGTATATGGGGCAGGAACTGGAGCAGTAAATGAGATGGCTACTCGTAACAGGATTGGCTTTGTGCTCATAGTACCAGAGCTTGGCACCAACTCCAACCATTTCTCAATGTAGAGCTTTGAAACTGGATCAAGATACTCTTGCATAGAGAATACAGCAGAACCTAGTGTCTTTGGTGATCTTCTTAATGATAACTTTGAAGAAGAATGGGACATTAGTTCAAAAAGCAGCTCCCCAGTAGGTTCACATTGGAAAGATGCAACATGTTTCTCTCTAGACTCTGACAAAATATTAAGTCTCCTTTTGGCATCAAAGAAAGCATCAGGCTGTGATTTGGAAAATAAAACAAAGATACTTCCTTCCTGTCCATCTGGTAAGTTTTTAACATCAACAAACTCCAAGAAAACCTAGAAAAGGATTCGAGAGGAAATTACATATACTCTTGTACATAAGCAGACGCTGTTTTGATGATAGCTATTCAGTATAGTCCACATTTGCCTATGTCATTGCAGAAGAATAAGATAGGCAATAAATGTTGCATCAACTTGTTTATACATGTTCTTAAAAAAAACTTGTTTATACATGTATGCACATAATTCAGGGCTAGAGCTTAAAACATGTAACATAATAAGGCAAAGAAATCTTTAAGTACCTCCACAACATTCCGGTCTTGAAGCAATTTTTCATGTAGTTGCTCATTGGAAGATACAACCTTCTTACAAATCACGCTAGATGAAAAAGGGCTACTTGTGATAGGAGATGGTGCATTACCCTTATACATTGCCCCAGCCTTCCAATATCTAGTACCAAATGTGTTTTCCCACTGTTTGGTGGTTCCAGAAAACCCAACATCCAGTTTCTTTCCTTTAGTTCTGTCCGAGTCGGTATCATCGTGTTCCAATACTTTTCCAAGTGCCTCATTGAGGTCTTTACAATAAGAAACTGGATGTAACTGGTGAGAGTGCCAGATAAGGTCAATGTCGTATGTTGGAACACAGAAGCGTTTTATACCATTCTCCTTGTTTTTCTTGATAAGATACAGAAAGCCTTTGTATCTGGCCACAGCTTCCTTGATAAATATATCACTTTTCACGTAAGGTCTTGATACCTATCACAAAAACGGGGAATATAGAACCCATTTAGATGATGCAGCATTTAGCCTAGCCATGCACAACAAAATATAACTGGTAAATGAATTTCACAAAATGTACTGTTATTCAATAGACTAACAACTGAATAGTACATTCATACATCAACATGTATCATATAAATATTAATGTTATTTGGAGATGCTGTCATACAAATAACAATTAAAGATGTTCTGAATACTTGATAATGTTTTTCAAACCAAGGTAGACAGAGATATATCTAATCACAAATTGATAAAATCAACGATGAATCAGGTTGAGCACAAAATCCAAACCATGCAACATCCAAAACAAAGCTATGGCAACCAGAAATCACTGTCCTGGTATGCCTTAATGGCATAATTAATTCCGTTGGAATATCAAGAATTGAGTATATTAAACATTAACTTCATTATTTGTGCTATGTAAAATATTACAACTAAACAAATTCTACTTTCCATTACCTGGTAAAAGAACGGGCTCTGCCTCTTAGCAGCTGAAACCAGATCATATTTAGTGTATTTTGCAAGACTAGTGATCTTTTTTGCAAAATCCTCAGGAATAAGATTGATCAAATCAGAATTGTAGGGCTCATCAGGATACAATTTGTTCCAGATTTCTTCCGTTTGATTGCCACAAATTCCTTGAGCAGTAGAGACAACATCAAAGTTATCAAGTACACGTCCATAAAGTTCCTCACAGTCCAATTTGTACCTTACCTGTGTAAAGAAAGGAAACAAATATAATTACTAGCAACTCAACCCTTCATCAAACAAACAGAAATGAATAATAAGAAATAGTGACTCCCATGCACTAAAGCGTACCGGGTTGAGCCTGTGACAGTGCCAAATCCATTCACAGTCAAGAGGGACAACCAAAGGACCTTCATAAGTCCGAGATTCGGAATGTTTGGCAAGCAAGGGAAGCCAACAAGCATTATACCTAATCAAACATTTTCTTTGTTGTAAAATCAGCAAAAGAAATAAAGAAGTTGAATTTCTTTGAGACCCACATCTCATGAACAACGTTGCAAAGATGTTATGGAAATATTGTGCAGGCTTTTGGAAGTTATAAAAGGTCATAAACTACAGGGGACAAAGTAATGGTATTTCTCTACAATGATAGACCTAATACGTCATCACATCCAAACAACTCACATATGGTAACTATGAAATGAAAAGACTGATTTTAATTGGAAATGCACAACATCTCTTCCAATGGGTATGAAGTGCAGAAATAAATTAAAAACAAGAAAATAACTAATTTTGATTCATAAAACATTCCAACGGTTTGCTCATAAAAAAAAAACACACACACACACACTACTATGGTTTTAAATAAAGGTCTGCAACCGTGATATGGACCGCAACATAACCGATTTTGATGTGGCCGAAATGACCAACGCAGCCGTGATTCTTTGCAATATCAAGGACTATGACACAACTGTGCCCACTATTTAAAACCCTTACGATATAAAAGAAAAAAACAAAGAATGATACAAAAATATACTTGTTGAGAGAATATTACCTATAGATAGCCCTGTCAAGCGCAGGACCTTCATAGAGATGCCGATTTCTATCAACAGCTGCAAGGAACTGAAGCTGTGTTTTAGCAACATCAACCAAGTCAACGCTTATTGCAATATTCTGCGCTTCCATCCATTCCAGTTCTTGTTTTGGTTCCATCTTTCTCTCAGTTTAACCTGCAATCTTCAAAAACTTATTTCTTTCAATTTTTATAATCAAAATTGAAAATTCATCAACCAGACAAACAGATTTCATAAATAAATAAAAAATGATCAAATTTAGAGAAAAGTGTACTAGATCAGATTACATCCAGAAGAAAACTTAATGAGAAAAATAAAGGAAAATTCAATTAAATGATGTAACAAACATGAAAGATCAAAAGCATGAATTAGAGAGAATAATTGTATGAGTACCAAGTAGCAAAGGAAAGAAGGAGGATCTGTATTCCACACTGCTTATTATGTTTTACTGAAATGCAATAGCCATTGTTACGTTATTATATAGTACTTGCCAAAGACAGTTACGTCCATTCTTTTTGTTCATATAAACAAAAATACATTATATATATATATATATATATATATATATTTTATGTTATGAAGTTGAGTATTATATATAAATTCAATTATTTTATTTTATATTTAATTGTTTTAGAATTTCTTCTTTATTTTGAGTTTAGGATAACTCTAGAATACTAAATGATTCACTAGTATTTTTTTTAATGAAAAATATTTAAGATGAAAATACAGTGCTTCAATTTAAGATAAGAAAGAATTTTGATTTATAAAGATATTTAAATTTATCTTTCTTCGATG
>JBBPBP010009780.1:8707399-8750436 GCA_037974735.1 Cicer chorassanicum
TTTGTGTTAAATAATTAATTTGCTAATATTTTCTGTAATTTAAGTATATAAGTGTTCATCTATTTTTGAATTATTTAAATATATTCTTATAAAATAGAGTTTAAATAGATGTCATAAAAAGTTAAATTCTTTAAAATGTATGTTAGGTCTTAAAATAAAAATTTGTCTTAGTGTTCGTTATTTTATATAAAAATATATTAAACTACTTCTTTAAAAAAAAATTAATGATAATGTAAATTTTACGGTTGGACTCTTTAAAATTATTAAAAAATAAAAAAAATAAAAAAAAAATAAAAACCTTGATATGAAATCAATTTTGAAATAAGCTAATTTTTTTTTATAGACTTTCAAACAAAATCAGAGTGATTTTATAGCTCAGCTCACAATTACTATAGGCATGAGCATGACTGCATCAAAGTTTTGGAAATCCTGTTGACACACAGCTTTGAAATTACCGGCAATATATAAGATTTAATGCAACTTGTTATGCTGACTAATTAATACCCAAAGTAACAAAACAAGTTATTTATTTTTGAACTCAATTATTTAAAGTATGCTAAGAAATTGACCAAGTAAAACATATCAACATCTATCCTTTCTGTATTTACAATGCTTTCCAATAGTTTGGATTTTCATGCCTCTGGGTTGATAAAATTAAAATATAAAAAAAATTAGATAGTTGGAATCAGTAAGAATGTAGTTGCTTTTTTTAAATAAAAAAAAAATAATCAGTAAAAACACAGCTAGTAAACTGAGAGTTATGAATTTAGATAGTCAAATGTTTGAAATAAAAAGGGGATTAGTCTGTACTAAATAATTAATAATTACAAAATACCAATTACAAACTCTATTGATAAAAAAAAAATAAAAAATTCTTAAATTTCAATATCATTTCCAATTTAATATGGCAGTTAGGGTTTCCTCAACGTGACAGCACTCCGGACACATTGTGGAGATATTGCCTCCAACAACTTCAATTTCTTTTATATTTTATTATACAAGCCAATAGGTGTTTCTTGGTCTCATATTATATTATATACTTTTTATTGGTAAAATATAAGTTTAAATACATTTTTTAATCTTTTTATTCTGTTCAAAATAAATTTTTAGTATTTTTATTTCTAAAATCAGTTTTTTTGGTCATATTAACTAATTTTTAGGATATTTTATTTCTCACTATTTTTTGTGATATAATATTCTCATTAATAATATGACACTTATATTTGTGGATTGGATAAAATATTTTTTATATTATTATTATTTTAATTAATTTTAATATTTAAACCAAAAATACATTTTAGCCAAAACTAAAACAGCTACGTTCAACTTGAAGAGAGAATGGGACGAACAGCCTTTATATTGAATAATGATAAATGTTATATTATTTGTAAAAAAATCAATAATATTATTAAGCTAAACCAAAATACTATATATCTATACTCTAATTTACCTTGAGGTATCCTTCCACATAACAATCCGATCTGACCAGCACATATTAAGACATATTTAATCATATAATAATATAATAATATTGATTTTTTCCTTAATCCTTCGATTTTTAAAGAAATGAACTTTGAACTTTAATAATTCAAAGTTCATTCGGGAAGTAAATAAAGTTAATAAAATTATTTTAGTTAAAATTCAAATCCTCTCAAATAATTTATGAACCTTTTAAACAAAATTACTTAGTTTAATCATGATAATCTTATGTGACACAGTTGACCATCTGAATTTTAGAAAAGTATTTGTAATATTTAATCAATATGCTATCTAAAGGAGCTCATGAAAATTAATCAATATTTTTATTTTTATTTTGACAGTTATTGTGTCCAAACAAATATATATATATATATATATATGTAAACAATTAGGTAGACCAAAAATTCTGCCAAATCTTTATAAATGGATGCGCTAGCTTGCTTCATTTGTGATGTAGTTTTCAGTCAGTTCACGCTGAACAGTTATGTTAGTATTACAAGGATGTAAGGGGTTACTTGCTCTTGGGGTATCATTGAGCCACTTTCTTAATTCCTTCGTATCAAATTTAAATATATTATTATCCAAAATATGAAAAGTAAACAGTAGATGCCTTAATTGTGCTAAGTATAACATAAAATATAAAAAAAAATCTCATTATTCAATAATTCCGCGTTAATTTTTCACCCCAATGACTTCGTATGGTATTTTTATTAAGTCGATTATGAGACTAATCTTCGCTTGTGTGTTTAGATTGTAGCTGAAAACTATACGTCCCTCCCCAATAGTGTATTTTTGCGTAGTGCATTGCTTCTTTCAAACTCATATTGTTTAACCAACTTTTTTTTTGTCTTAATTCAAATTTAAATTTGAATTTTCCCAAATGATTCATCCTTAACTAAACTCATTAACTACTTTGAGTTCAATTACTTATTGGATAAAAAAGTCCTAGCTTTGAAATCTCTTTATATGTAATTCCTTTTCTTTTTAAATTAGTTTCTATATTATTGAAAAGCTATGTATATAATATAAAATACTTGGGTATATATACCTCTGCAACAATACTTATGTATAGTTGTATAACAGAAAAGTTAAAAAAACAATTCAAGATACCACTCACTATTTTCATTGAGTTGCATCCATAGAATGAGAAGGAAGAAAGCAGAAGAAGACGAAGGACTGGTCTGTCTAATTATTTAAACCATGTCAATTTTAATATATACAAGATAATGAAGCAACCACCACCAAAACAATAAGAATAATAGTAATGTTCAACATCAACAATAAGAATAATAATGTTTAACATCAACAATAAAACTATAGGAAAAGAAAACATAATTAACTCTGCACTTGTACTAATTCAATCTCTAACTCGTCTTCCATCTCTTTCCTATCTACCTCCTGCAGTTTCCAGGCCTAAAGTCAACCCCCATATTTTAACAATATATTTATTTTTTCTATGTTCTAACCTCTATCAAATTGAGCACTTTTGTTAAAATGGCTTCAAATCCTTCCACAAGGGTATAATTTAATAAAGTTTCATTATACTATATAGGATTGATCAAGGTTCCTTTTTTCTTTCTTTGAAAAATCTCAGCATATAAGGCAGAGAATGAAACAGAATTCAGAAGAATTTTTATGGTACTAAAGGGAAGATGAAAAGTTAGTTAGCATGGATTCAAGTTTGATAACCCTTTGGGGTAACCTCTGTTTCAGATCATGATGGAGCTACCAGTTATTTGGATATTATTAAGATTGGTTGTGGCATGTTCTCTTTGTCTTTGTATATTTATCAGATCAGCTTCTGCAACTGAAGGTTAGTAACTTAATACTAAAACTCTTTTAGATCATGATATCTATAACTAGTTTTTTCTCTTTGAAATATAAAAAACAACTTATTTATTAATTAACATGAAAGGTGATCAGAGGATCATAATTGATAATGAGGAAAAAAAGAAACTTTTTTTGCAATAATTCTGAAATATAACTAGTAGTTTCATACTTTCAATACTAAGAATCTGGAAACAATTTCACTTTTCTATGTTGCTAAAAATTTCTTTAAGGGAAAGTCCAATTTGTACAAAATGAATATAACCTGTGAAATTTTTCTTGCAGGGTTTGAGAGCATAGCATGCTGTGCAGATTCAAATTACACAGATCCATTGACAACCCTAAATTATACATCAGATTACACCTGGTTCTCTGATAAAAGAAGTTGCAGACAAATACCTGAAATTTTGTTAAGCCATAGAAGCAACGAAAACCTTCGACTGTTCGAAATAGATGAGGGAAAGAGATGTTACAATTTGCCAACAATTAAGGACCAAGTGTATCTGATAAGGGGCACATTTCCATTTGATAGTTTAAATTCTTCCTTTTATGTTTCGATTGGGGTAACACAACTAGGCGAAGTAAGATCGTCTAGGCTCGAGGACTTGGAAATTGAGGGGGTTTTCAGAGCCACCAAAGACTACATAGACTTCTGCTTACTAAAGGAAGAGGTCAATCCTTTCATTTCTCAGCTTGAATTAAGGCCATTACCTGAAGAATACCTACATGGTTTCTCCACCGGTGTTTTAAAACTGATAAGCAGAAATAATCTTTGTGGCACAAAAGATGACATCAGGTATGTGATTTACTTTATTTTTGAGGTAGATTCCACCACCATTTGACATAGTTTCAGTAAACATACAAGGCTTAGAGGTTATCACTATTTAATTTTTATGGAAGCATCATACTCATGAGCAGAGTAGATATTAAATAAAAATCAACATCTATGTAAGGGATATATAATTGCAATTCATGTTATATCAAACATGTTTTAGACTAGAAGAATTTAAGCAGACTGATGCATTAATCTTTTTGACAAGTACATGACATAACCTATGCTTCACTTTATAGAATTATAGAAAAAACTAAAATGTGTGTACACTTTTATATTAACTTTATGATGCATTGAGATGCACCTGAATTTAAATAACAATAGAGAAGCAAGAATCCAGAACAATTCAGTATAATGTGCAACTCACAAGTCACTAGAATTAACTATTGCCACTTCAGATTGGATATCATAAGTGGCGAAAACTGCAAAGAGAAGGATCTCAATCTAGTGAAGCCTTAGTTTTCTATTGAAATGATTTGTGCTTGTTTAGTCAGCAACATTGTTTTGTTGCTTTGATGCCATGGATTAGTACATGGACAGAAAGGTCTCATAATATCGGTATCTATCAATTTTAGGTTCCCAGTTGACCAAAATGATAGAATCTGGAAAGCAACTTCAAGTCCATCATCTGCTCTTCCACTGTCATTCAATGTCAGCAATGTTGAGCTCAAAGGCAATGTAACACCTCCTTTACAAGTCCTACAAACAGCTCTTAATCACTCTGAGCGATTGGAGTTTGTCCACGATGGGCTTGAGACGGAGGATTATGAATACTCGGTGTTTCTCTACTTCCTTGAATTAGATAGCACCCTCAAAGAAGGTCAAAGGGTGTTTGACATCTATCTAAATAGTGAGATTAAAAAGGAGAGGTTTGATGTATTGGATGGAGGGTCCAAATACAGTTACACTGTCTTGAACATTTCAGCCAAAGGATCGCTCAATATAACCTTGGTCAAGGCATCTGGATCTAACTTTGGACCCCTTTTGAATGCCTATGAGATCCTGCAGGCACGATCATGGATTGAAGAGACCAACCAAACAGATGGTAAGTGTCACATTTAGCTGTTTTACATTCCATTTCCTTATTTATTTTATGCACTATGATTACCATATTGATCAGTATTGTCAAATAGAATCTATAACGGCGCTATAGCATTATAGTGCAGTGGAATTTTAAAAAACCGCTATTGTTCTGCGATACGTGATATAGTACAAAATCATGTCGAATAGCGGCCATAACAACATTGTAGCATTGTAGTGTATCAAAATTTGAACAAACCTCTATTTTCCACTCCATGATTGACAACACTGACATTGATGAATTTTACTTACCTTTTAACCAATCTCCTTCTCCCTCTAACACAAACACTTCATTTTCTCTTTAGTGGAAGTTATTCAGAAGATAAGAGAAGAACTGCTGCTGCAAAACCAAGACAATGGAGCATTTGAGAGTTGGACTGGAGATCCTTGTATGCTTTTCCCCTGGAAAGGTATAGCATGTGATGGTTCAAATGGTTCATCTCTTATCACTAAGCTGTAAGTCCTTCCACTCTAGAATGCATCCATACATGCTTATGAATTATTGCTCTATTTTTCCTCCAAGGTGTTCATAAATTATCTGCATTTTCCTTTTCTGATTTCCTCCAGGGATCTTTCCTCCAATAATCTCAGAGGAACAATTCCGTCCAGTGTCACTGAGATGACCAATTTACAAATACTGTACTGCTTCCGAATCTTTCTCATTTTAAAAGCTTCTACATTATTTTTGGTGGGAAACAGTGGACTGTTTTTATACTTTATTATGTAATAATGTAATAACAATTTTGTTATGCGCAGGAACCTGAGCCACAACCATTTTGATGGTTATATCCCCTTATTTCCACCATCTTCCTCGTTGACATCAGTGTAATTATTTACCCCTTCTCATGTTTAACAATGATCTAGGATGAAAGTGTATGAGTTGATAGCCTTTCTATTATCCTTGTAAATGTTAACATAAACAAGCACAGACATGCTATAGAACTAAAATATGATCAAATAAGTAAATATATAGTCTAACTCATGCAATTTCAAGAAATCCTTATCACCAAAAACTGGTCCTGGTAGATAGCACAGATTTATGAAAATTCTTTCTCCATGGCAACAAGAACTAAACTTAAACTTTATGCAGATGGATGGCAACAAATTGCATGACTTAATAAATAACTCAGGGATGCATGAAAGTGTAGTTTGTTCCATGGATTGAGTGTCCTATACACATTTTACATGAACGCTAGCACTAAACTAAAATAATCCTACACACTTGAACATTTATCCTAATTATTATAACATCATGTCGGTAACATAAGGTAGACACTAGACAGTCTCAATGCAACGTGTATTGTCTATAACAACAGTGCGCATTTTAATCCTAAGATTTTATGAATAATCCTTGAGAAATATGTTTTCACATTATGTTGCATATATTGCTCAAGTTCTTTCTTCCTTCACTTGATTCCAATAATAGAGAAATTTCCTTATGTTATTAGTGTCATTAAGAAATTACCAATGAAACTTTTTGAAATGTTTGATTTACATTTATGGAGCAGAGACCTGAGCTACAATGATCTTTCAGGACAGCTTCCGGAATCCATAATCTCAATGCCGCATTTAAAATCATTGTAAGTTTTACATGTTGGCATTCTACTTCATCTATACTAGGAAGCTATTTTCAATCATTGTATATTTTTAATATACCTGATTTATTCATCTTGTATATTTGATTTATTCCCAGATATTTTGGTTGCAATCAACACATGAGCAACGAAGATACAGCAAAGTTGAACAGTTCACTAATCAATACAGAGTATGAAGTATTCTCTTATGCATAGTAATATAAGTTTTAAAAATAAAATATATCAAGATTTATTTGTTACTTTTTCCACATTAATATATCAGTTATGGGAGATGCAAAGGAAAAAAACCCAAATTTGGACAAGTTTTGGTGATTGGAGCTATTATTACAAGTGGATCACTTTTGCTTACTTTCGCTGTTGGAATTCTTTTTTTTTGCCATTATAGACACAAGTCAATTCCTTTGGAAGGATTTGGTGGAAAGACCTACCCAATGGCAACAAGTAGGAACTTTATCTTCTATAATCCTTTGTATCCTATGTGTATCTGCATTCTAAAGTAACATATTTTCTGTTTAGACTAATTAACAAAAATTATAGTCACGTCACTCTATATAGACAATCTTAGATTACAAGATCAAATCTCAAAGTGTTATCTTTAACATAGTGCATTGATTAAAATACTGAAATTATATTTTTATTTACTGCTACAAACTTGCAAGATAAATAACGACAAGCTTCTTCTGTTCTGCAGGTTTAAGGAGTCTTACATCTTTAAATCAATTTTTCTTCTACAGATTTATTTGTAATTTATACACATAACTGAAGCAAATATAGTCTAAAACTAGCATTTCAGTCAGGAGTTGCACATAATGTGGGAAAAATATATTAAAAAATTAACATCCTGTGAAAGTTCCTAGATAGATGGCTACAAACAATTTTACATTCTATCCGAACATTTTGCGCACCAAGTAACTAATATCAATTGACAAGAATTATTATGATCGTAGTAGATGATATTAGTTTGTGTAGAAAACCATTGTTATCACCATGTGTTTTAGTCTGTATGATGGAAGTGGTGATTTTAACATGTAAGGTTTGGCTTAATCTTAATTGCATATATGACATTCTTCAACAAATACATGCAGATGTAATTTTCTCTTTGCCAAGCAAAGACGATTTCTTCATAAAGTCTGTATCAGTTAAACCATTCACTTTGGAGTTTCTAGAGCTGGCAACAGAGAGGTACAAAACTTTGATAGGTGAAGGAGGTTTTGGCTCTGTTTACCGGGGCACTCTAGATGATGGTCAGGAAGTGGCAGTAAAAGTCCGGTCAGCAACATCTACTCAGGGAACCAGAGAATTTGATAATGAGGTATATAATATATTATGCATGATTAATTTATTATAAGTATCAAAATTTCCACAAAATGTTTCTAATTTAAAGTTAGGTCTTATTAACAAGTTGTTAAGGAAATGTGAATTATTCATTGAAAAGTGTTGGATTAATGCATTGACAATGCTTAATGCAACACATTATAAGGAACAGTTTCTATTTTTTGATTTCTTAACAAGTGCTATGAGGAAATTAGGGTAGCACTTGCCTTAACTAATTTTAGGCTGCATAAAATAATGAAAAGCTAGTGTTTACATAATCCGGCACATGCCAATTAACAGATCAAGACTGTAAAGTTTCCTCTCTTTGATGCATCATGCAGTTAAACCTACTTTCAGCAATACAACATGAGAACCTGGTGCCTCTTCTTGGTTACTGTAATGAAAATGATCAACAAATTCTTGTGTATCCTTTCATGTCCAATGGCTCTTTGCTAGATAGACTATATGGTAAATATCCCACAATTCTTTCAGCTGATATGTTTTAATACAGAGTAATTCTGAAATTCAACTTGACAACAGGGGAACCAGCAAAGAGAAAAATATTAGACTGGCCAACTAGACTCTCTATTGCTCTAGGTGCCGCTCGAGGTACGTAATACGGTGTTTTATTTTTACAAAGTTGTGCCTAGGTACTGAGAAATAAGCTTGCCTCATATCAGGAAGGATAAAGCATGAAATTGTATGTAAACATTACAAATGAAAGAATAAAACTAATTCAAATGAACGGTGAAAAAGATGAAGCATATACAATGGCTATATCTTGCCACAGGCGTAGACACTTGAATAAGAATGTAAGAGGCATATTGATTTCTCTAATGAACAAATAAACTGGAGCAAATCACATGCAAAATGATGAGGACCTACTGATTGACATTTGATTTGACAGTAATGGACTGACGGGTTGATCATATTGACTTTTTGTGATTAGAATGGTATTGTAAAAATATTAATTAGATAGGGAATACTACATATAAACTTTTGATGAGCACTTCAATGTCTCAACTTCAGTATTTTCTGATTGAGCAGGTTTGGCATATCTTCACACATTTCCAGGACGTTCTGTAATACACAGGGACGTAAAATCGAGCAATATACTGCTGGATCATAGCATGTGTGCTAAGGTTGCAGATTTTGGTTTCTCAAAATATGCTCCTCAGGAAGGAGACAGTTATGTTTCCCTTGAAGTAAGAGGAACCGCAGGGTATCTGGATCCTGAGTAAGTGAACTTCTAAAATTTTCATAATCTGAACTTCTCACTTTGAGCAAAATATTTATTACATTTCCCAAACAAAGGATTCTTGGAACCCTCCGAAAAGAAAAACACCCAGGAAAAAAATCGCATATAAAAATGACTCCCTGGACTCTCCAATTATTTTCTGCATTCTGTGTTTGTTTCATGGAGGCTCTATCAGTCAGAGATTAGAGAGAGTGAACAAATGCTTTTGATTATATTTCCATTTTGAAGTGTATATTTATATTTATTTATAAACATATAGAAACTAAACTGAAGATATCGGTAAATACAAATATTAAGGGATAGTTATCTACGCGCATCCAAAAGAGATGAAGAAGAATTTGACACTCCTAATCCTATATGTTTCATGTGTTACACAATGCAACCATGACATGAACAAGTTTCAGAATAGCTGACATTTATCCCTGTGCAGGTACTACAAAACCCAGCAACTATCTGAAAAGAGTGATGTTTTCAGCTTTGGCGTGGTTCTACTTGAAATTGTAAGCGGCCGAGAACCTTTAAACATAAAGAGACCACGGATTGAGTGGAGCTTGGTTGAATGGGTACGATCCATGTCTCTTTATTATTTTCAATCCTACTTAGTTATATTTTAATACATACTAAGAAATGAATATGTATGCAGGCCAAACCATACATAAGAGCATCAAAGGTGGAAGAAATTGTAGATCCTGGGATCAAGGGAGGATATCATGCAGAGGCATTATGGAGAGTGGTGGAAGTAGCACTGCAATGTCTTGAACCCTTCTCAGCATATAGGCCATGCATGGTTGATATTGTTCGCGAGTTGGAGGATGCTCTCATCATCGAAAACAATGCATCTGAATACATGAAGTCAATCGACAGCCTTGGAGGATCCAACCGCTACTCGATTGTCATGGACAAAAGGGTGCTTCCCTCAACTACATCTACAGCAGAATCAACCATCACAATCCAAACCTTATCACACCCACTACCGAGATAGTAAATCGGCTAATGGAATTCTTTTGATCTGTTTTTGGCTATCGCTTTAGTAATATCACATTCTAAATGGTAAAAGAAAAAAATACCACTTCTGATTTGTACTTTCATCCACTCTGCTTCTTGAAACTGAATTCCTCATCTTTATGGTTTTAAAGAATAAACTGGGCCAAATGAAAGTGAATATATGGTGCATAAAGGCCATATCATTTGCTAAGTCCAAACTTGACTACTACAAATTTCACTAACAAATGGGATTGTGATTTAATCTAAGATACAATTCAACTATGCATTTAACAAAGCTAATATATACTTTGGTTAGACGGGTAACCAATTTGGTCAAGCAGGATGAACGCTCATGTTTTTGAGAATACTTATAGTTCAGCCTAACAACAATTAGGACTTATTTTGACAAAATAAAGAAAATATATTTTGTTAAAATTTCTTGTTTTTACTACACAATTTCAATTTCACCTTATTTTTTACTTTATTTTATGTTTCAAATATTTATCTTTTGAAAAAGGAAACAAAACAAACATAGAATAACATTTTTCTAATTGTTAGTAAAAACAAAAAATACTCTCAAACCAAAGCAACCCAAAAGTTCCTTGTCTCTTATCTGGTATTCTTCACACTGAATCTCTAAAGTGGCACTAACTCTCAAATGGCAATGAGGAAAATAAAATGTTATCACATTTTCTAAACAGTTCTATTGGAAAATATTTAGCATACACAATTAATTGGATATCATTGATCCTCTTTTATAATAATGTGTTCCCGAAAGAATTGATTATATTAATGCGTAATTTACAATACGCTTGAAAAGATATCTTGTGTAGGGCAATAAGAAATTGCCAATGGCCTTTCATTCAGCCAAAGGTTTTTCTTTTAATTTTGCTTATCGTTTCTGATAAAAGAAAGAAAAGAAAACTTGGTACAAATTTATCCACCTCTGTATTTGACAAACAATTCTTACACTCTTGGTTCTCATTTCTTCAACCCCTTCTCCCTTTATATGCTACTTATTGAGAAATAGTGAGTTGAAGACAGTACCAAAGAAAAAGTCTGACAATGTGATGCAGTAGAAAGAGAAAGACTAGAAGTTTATATGAGAATTCATATCTGATTAGAATGCAGCCTTGAATTATGCAGGTACAGTAAAGCAGTAATATAGTTTTTTCTCCTCAAAAGAAAATTTGATTTACACAATCATATTGATGTGAACAACTGATTATTGAGATTAATTTATTTTTTCAATCTCAGTATTCTATAGTTCATTGTTTAGTGATTTGCAGTAGTAAATCTGATTTTTCATATTCTGCTCTATGAACTACATTGATTCTTCTATTATGTTGAATTGTTTCCTTAAGAACAGTCAAGTTAAGAGAATGTGCAAAAGCAAAAAGAGGGAGAAAGGAGATTATGGTAGAATTTGGTAACAAGTTAGAACTTAGAACAATACAACATGTGTTTTTGTTATATGTAAGTCAAACGAGATTAAGCAGAATCTGAGCCATTCAGACAATAGTTAAGAAATGTCTTGTTTTTTCCAATGGCTGGAAAAGAATGTTGTTGATTGAGAATGTCCAATTTTAATAACATAAGTTCATTTCTAATGGAAAAATAACATTAGGTCATCTCTAACAGCAGTTCTTAGTACAGTACTTGGAGGTAAGTTCTTAAAGAGTTATATCATTGAAGTGAAAGTTGCTAAAGTTCTTAAAACTGATGTGGCATTGTAGAACCATTGGAGATGCTCTAACTCATTATTATATGAAAAATGTCAAAGTCAGGACAAGACTATTAGGAACAAAGAGGTGAAATGTTATACAGATTAAAACTGCAGAATAGATCATTGATCGTACTTCAATCGAGTGTCGCATTCGGCATATATCATCAAATTTGTGTTATCATCCATTTCTATCCAACTGAAGAAATCCAAAATTAGAAAAACATATTTCATTTTTCCCACAAAAAGGAATCTATCAAAGGTACCAATACTCCCATCCATTGATGTGGTCTCGGCATCACTAAAACTAAGATGACAGATATCTATGGACCTCAAGCCATTGAGTCGGTCATAGAAGAAATGGATGTCCATGTAGTGTGGAAACACAAGGTTGCATTTGAAAGGGACTGGAGTCTAATTTGAATTAACTTCTACCTCACGAGAACTTCTCAATTAAAATAAAATTAAATTATAGTTCTTCGCTTATAGAAATACCCTTATAAGCTTATAGATATGTATGGGGAAGTTAAACAAGAGAACTTCTGTAGAGATCTAGAAGGTAATCTTGAATTCTTGATTACTACAAAAAGTTGTTATCTAACAAACTCATAATTATTGCAAGATTCTTTCCATAAGTGCTTTTAGAGAAGTTCACTCAAACTGGCTCTAAGTCAAAAGACACAATTACGTGATCAAAATACACGAGAATTGCAACAATTTCATTTATGAGACACAAGATTTTACTAGTCCAAATTTGCAACTAAACCAGGTCGTTGGAGGCTCAAGTGGTTAATGAGTTTCATTTAAGAATAAGTCGATCGAAAAGATGAGTTCGAGTATAACTGAAACAATCATTGGCCAAACTCTACTTACCTCCCGACCAACTCCAGATTACCAAGGTCCCTTTCCTTGAGAACCGGAGGGTTAAGACCAAAAAAAATCCAATGAAGTAAACCATATGATAACCCAACAAATTGCAAATCAAGAACTAGAATTAAACAAACAAAGCATAATGAAACTAATGAAACACATAAACTTTTGATTTAGAAATGACTTACATATATCAAGAATTCCATTTAGATTATACACTATATAGGCGCGGAGAGTGCTTACATGAAAGGTGTGTAATAAATGATTTGACTACACATCAAGTTGCAAAAAGAGAAGGATTCGCCGATGCATTTCCAACTTGAACTTCAAGGAGTTCCAAACGACGCTCCAATACATCAAGCTTTTCATTCAATGATGCTAACTTGCTCTTTGTTGTAGCCTCTGAAATGAAATTTGAATTAATATGGAAAATAAGTCGAATAAAAATAAAAAACTTGAGATGAGTTTTTTCAGCACCGAATTGGACAAGGAAATCGAAGAGGCGACGAACATTGAGAGAAATGTGAGAGATGAATTCGCGATTCTCCCAATCAGCTTGAACAGCGATTCCAACGTTTACTGCGTTCGTTATTCCTCCTGCACGTGCCATTTCTTTCTTCAATTTCAGATCCAAATTCCAATGCAGATTTCTTCAACGAACTTGCTTTCCGTTTTCGCTCTTCCACTTTCAACACTAGTTTACTTTTGAGGACTTTTTTTAGAACTTACTCGACTAGAGAATTGGGATACTAATTTATGAAGAAAAAAAAAATGTTATATTCAATTCAAGTGATAGATAAGAGCAATATCTGTCAAAACTAATGGATACTTTTTACTGCATGCATTGAAGACTAGTTTAATCTATAATTCAATCTATACAAAAAAAAAAATTATATTAAAATTCAACCTATCATTTTTAAGATAATAAATATATATTTAATTAATTATCTTTTATTGACAAAGTTTAATTAATCTATACCTCTTTAAAAAAAAATTAATCTATGAAGGAGATATAGAGTTTTCATGTGTCTTTTTCCTTTCTAATTTTACTATTTTATTTACTATTTAAATCTTATTTGTTTAATTAAATAATCAAATTTTCTAAATATCTATATTTTTATATGAAAAGATACTATATTTTTGTTTTTCTTTCAATTTTACCGTTTTACTTAATTTTTTTAATTAATTGAATAAAATTTTACATTTTTTATTATTTTTATTGATAAAAGCGAAAAGATTGACACACTAGTGTACGTCTGTACGTTAATTAAGTATAATAAAGAAAGGAAAGAGGAGTTTCTCATGATTCAAGAGTAATATTAGAATCGGTCGTTGACTAAGGTGGTTGGCCACTTGTTTTGAAAGTTTTTCTAACAATGGTAGTTAGATGAAGTGTTTGTTGATGTTGAATGTCAACTGTAGTGCAAGTGAATGTCGATGAAAAGACTTTCGTTTGAAGGGAAGTATATCTAGATGAATGGATAGACTTATACTTGAAGAAGAGATTTCTAGTGTCTCAAGGGTGAGTAAGAGTTTCGCATTAAATGGAAATGTGAATGTTGAACATTATATAAGTGAGATGACTCATATATTCAATGTCTTAATATTTTGGGTGCAAGTGTGATGTTAAAGTCACTTGTGTGGTTGCTCTTAATCCAATGAAATGATTCACTCCAAGATTTAAGGTTTCACCTCAAGTTCTAACACTAGTATTAGAGTTAAGTTTGACATGGTGAGGGAGTGGGAGAGTTTATTGGTGTTGGATCAAGAATGTGGATAGTCTCACAATTGAGTGAGATGATATTAATGTATTAAGTATGAGTTAAAAGTCTAACATTAGATAGAAGAGTAGATGTGAAACAACATTTAAGTGAAATGACTCATATACTTAATACCTTAAGGTTTTGGGTGAAAAATTGATATCAAAGTCACTTATTTAATTGCTCTTAGTCCAATGTAAAGATCCATCTCATGGTGTAAGGCTCCCCCTCGAGTTCCAACAGAGAGATGACTAGCAGTGATTAGAGAAAGAGGGGAGGAGGAGTGGTCAATGGGAGGAAGAGATGACATAACTTAGATTAGGTGTGTGCAATTCATGATAAGATGCACCTAAATTAACATTTTCCTAGATTTATTACCAAAGTCCAACTAACTT
This sequence comes from Cicer chorassanicum, assembly GCA_037974735.1. Lineage (NCBI taxonomy): Eukaryota > Viridiplantae > Streptophyta > Magnoliopsida > Fabales > Fabaceae > Cicer > Cicer chorassanicum. The sequence continues at coordinate 8,722,517 of JBBPBP010009780.1, forward strand.
TAAGAACATCTACAATAGAACTCTCTCATTTGGTATTTATAGAGTGTTGTTTTCACGAAGAAGGCATGTTAAACTCACAGTAGGTCAGAAGCTACAACTTGGAGCTTCTACATAGACACATGGTTGGAGCCATTCCACCGCAAAAATACACAAACGCTTAACCGAGTCCCATATTACATATTACTCATTTTTTTTAATGATAGTTAGTGTTTAATAATCACTCAACATCTCAAAAAAAAATATACCAAATATGTCTCACCAATAATTATATCATTACATTTCAACAATATTAATTTATTTTAAAAAATACTAACAAGTGTCTTGTCCAAATGACACATGTTAAAGAACCAAATATATATATTTAAACTTGTTTTTCAAATTCAATGAAAATTTAAAATTAGTTTTATTTCACCGCAAAACTTCTACTTTTAATTCTTTAAGACACTTATTACCAATATCGTTATTTTAATACAATTTTTTGAATGAGTGCATAAAAAAAGTAGAGAGAGATGATGTTTATGAAAACAATCATCTTTATAGCACAAATTTTTCTTACTCCACGACGGGGGTTTTGATATGAAAATGTGCTTGTTGAGGGAATGATAACCTCATGAAATTTTTCTTTAATGAATTTTTATTATACTTCCAAACACATGTGGTTTTTTAAAAACATAATGTGGGAAAATAAACTCTCTCCAATTGGTTCATAACAAGGCTATGTTAAAATTCATTATTCATTTCGTTTCATCATTTACAAATCAAAGATAAAATTTAAAAATAAAGTTGGTAATACAAGATGTTGCTTCAGACTTCATGTTAGATAGGCCAACCCCATCCACCACTTCTTCAAGACGTGAAGACACGGAATACCCAAGTTGTTCCAACGTAGCTTTCACACTAAACAAGTTTCCACTAACTAATTATGACACAAAGATAAGAAAATTAAGTTTTTGTTTGAATTAATTATAAGCGCCAAAATGTTTATCTCGTTGAACAAAATATTAATAGCAAAATAATTTTATTTAAAAATTTAAATTCCTTTTAAATGTTGCAATATAACATATAAAATTTAAAATGTAACAATTTCTAAAATGTTAAGAACCAGAACTATATTATTATAAATTATAGTGGATTTTTGTCAACAAAAAAAAAACAAAGATTGTGAATAAATCTTTAATATTTCTAAGCTGCAATCAGGCCATTGTGTCTGAGCAATGCATCTGGTGTTGGTTCTCTACCACGGAATTGCACAAAGACCTGCATAAAACCACATTGCATTAAATTTTCAAGTTCAACACACATCAATTTGGTAAAAATTACTAGTTACTCCACATAATATACATGTTATATTATTCATTGTAATTTTTTTTGTACTATATATCTTTCATCAACAAGCAAGCTGCACAAAATAAATGGAAGAACTAATGAATGAGACTTTATAATGTATATTTGTATTTATTTATAATAATTGTATTCGGCCTTGTTAAGAGTCCCACATTGAATGATATCAGGTTTGAGTTTGACAAAGTGTTTATAAGTGGTAGGTAGTTCTCACTCTACAAGACAGTTTTGTAGAGTTGTATTATACCCAACCCAAATTCTAAGAGACCTAATCAAACCCATTTAGAATAGTTTGTTTAAGCAAATTAGTGCATGTACTCAATTTACAACTTTAAAATATATCAGATATATTTACATAATGTATTATCTCAATTCTCACCTCCAGTGGTGCCTTGCCACCTCCAAGAGCAAGAATGGTCTCCCTGAACTTGTGCCCAGTTTCTTTAACAGCCTGTTCAAAAATGCAATAATAATGGTCTAAATCATACAACTAAAATGATGGTTTACTCTTTAGAAATATAATAGATACGCTATGTTGTATTTCTTTTTTCAATTATAAATCGCGAAAAGAAAGAAAAAAAAAGATTTTGAAGATTAAAGGCAAAAATACATGTCACTAAACAGAAAAACAAATCCTTATTGACAGATTTTCTTAATCAAATATACCTTGTTATTATCTAATCCAGCGTCCTCAAATGCAGAGAAAGCATCTGCAGACAGCACCTCAGCCCACTGCATAACACACAAATTCACCATAAGATATGAATAGTTGTTTCCCTTTTGTTGTGTACTACACTGCCATGAAAGATCCACAATATACGAAACAAAATGTCCATAATAACAAAATTATCAAAGAAATACAGAATATACCTTGTAGCTATAGTATCCAGCAGCATATCCACCTAACAAATGAAAAATCCAGAAGAAAATTAATAAAATATGAGTTTCATCAAGATGATAATTGTATAACCCACCCTTCCTTTTTAATTGTTGGATTTTAGGAAGAAATGTTCTTATTTATTTGTTGTTTCCAAATTTCAAGATTATATTAACCACTTTTTTTGTCAATTATGCCCTTGCTTATAGAAAAATTAAGTTGAAATTTGCTTATTAATAAAAAATATTTATTGGTTTGTGCAAAATAACATATATATATAGGAAAAGAGAAAGAGGTATAAGAAGCAAAGCAAACCTGCGAATATATGACTAAAGCTGCAAAGGAACCTGTCCTCTGGCAATGGAGGAATCACTTGAGTTTTCTCAGAAACTCTGCGGTCAACATCATAGATGGACTCTGGTCCCCCAGGAACATATTTTGTATGAAGTTCCAGATCTACAGTTGCAAATTTTATCTGCAACAAATATAGATTCCAATGAAATTTAAAATCATTTATTTAAAACAAGTATGTAACACAACACAAGAAAGAAAGATTAGAATATGGCATTAAAAACGAGAAAAAGAATAGTTGTTGCATAATAAAGTTCAGAACTAGTAACAGGCGCATATATTTCTGCTTTGAATGCACAAAAATGGCCATAAGATGCTATTGCAAATGAGCCAGAGACATAAATTGATGAGCAAAGAGTAAAATATGCAACTTTCAATTATAATGAAAATATAGAAAGGTGTAGTTAATCAATATATTTGTACTGACCTGTCGGAGACTGAGAGTGCCAGCACGATAAGTTCTGGCAGCAACAAGCTTCAAATATACGTCTTCAGGGAGAGTCTCCCCAGTTTCAAAATGTTTTGCAATGCCCATTAAAGTCTCTCTAAAGAAACAAAAAATTGCATAAATATAAAAAATACATTAAAATGGATCACGGAGAACAAACATGCCCAATAAAGAAGTAGAATGTTGAGCTAAATCCAAGAACAAGACCATGTATAGCTGAAAAGCATTGATTTTCCAAAACATATATAGCAAAAGATTTTCAGGAAGTTTCAATATAAAGTTACGACAAAAGGTAGGATCAAAGTAACATCCATGTAAGACAAGGGCATAAACTTCATATGGATTTATTACTTACTTATGGTAACACCAGTTTTCCATAAACTGAGAAGGTAATTCAACAGCATCCCACTCTATTCCCCTAATACCAGCAACTAGACCCTCATCTTCCTTAGTAAGCATATGTTGAAGTGCATGGCCAAATTCATGGAAGACGGTCTCAACCTGAGAAAAGGTAGAAAATGTAAAATATAGTTCGCGGAACCATTTTAAATTTATAGTCATTAAATAGGAAACAACTTATTAACTTCAGCTCAGTCGGCACATCAAATTGTCAGTAACATACTGTAACATATAGTAACTACAGCTCAGTTTACATATCACATAAGATTAGTTTCTAAATTCTAAACTTAGATATCTTAGATTATCACCCAAGATTAGTTTTCATATTACTTACGTATTTACTGTCATGATTCGTTTCCTCATTTTCATATTTATTTAGGATTAGGAGTCTTGTATCCCTATAAATAAGAATTAGTGTTAAAAATCTTTTGAATCAAGTTATTATCAATCATATTACACCATTAAATTCGAAGTCCTTATTATTTCTGTTCTCCTTATCTAAAACTCATAATTTCAACACAAATTATGTCTAAGAATACAGTTAACTGGAAAGATAGTGAGTGATCATTCATGTGCATTTAGACTACATAGTTAAGTTCAGAACCTGTTAATAAATGCCATTGGGAAAAATATGTATTTAAGTAAACTTTGACTTGGTCTAAAACATGTAATCACGTGAAAGACCAAACACTGTTAGAAGCAATTAGTTCTCCCATTAATATTAGCCTAGACAACTTTCTTTTATTACACAAAAATAATTATAGTTTAAAATATAAAATATAGAATAGAAAAATACAGAGTAAATATGGGTTACCTCACGGAATGTCATTAGACTTGGCTTGCTTCCTACTGGAGGTGTTTGATTGCACACCATGTGCGCAACAGGCAACCTTGATGAGTTACCACCATCAGGTGACAGTACACGACTGCGAGCAACAACTTCATCCATCCATGCACCTTGCCTTTTTTCAGAAGGACGACTGTAGGGATCAAAATAAAAATACGCAACTGGACTGCCTGAAGAATCTTTAACACGGAAAAACTTGACATCTTTATTCCAAACCTGAATAACAATAATCATGTGTCAGAAAGTGTAAAATAGATGCTCCCCAATACCAAGAACCACAGATGAACAAAAGGGAATTTGATTACCGGAGCTAGACCATCAGCTGACTCAATTTCAATGCCAAAAAGTGTTTTTGCAAGGTGAAAGAGACCATCCATGACATTAGGCAGAGAGAAAAATGGGCGCAGTTCTTCCTATGAGAAAAAACCAGAAGATGTATGAGCTTAGATTAGAAGTTTCAATAACAAAGGAAAGACGCATTTTACTAAATTACCCTTATCAATTATTGATGTATTTACTATTACCATAAATACAAAGTGGGAGATATTAAATTGGGAGTGGAGCATCTAGTATTAATTAATTAAAGGATACAATTGGAAAAATATAATTAATATCACTTTTAAAATTGAAAGTCTCAATTATTTAGGAACAATTTTTTTTTGTCATCAATTACTAAGGGACAAAGGGAGTACTATAACTCTCTAGTGGGACTGAGAGAAATGAAATTTCTTATGTGGTTGATATGAATAAAATAACTTTCAGAATGTCAAAAGTACGGTGAACAAAATTATGGAGCTTTCCCTTTAATTAATATGCCTATGTCATTAGTTAGATAGTTTTAGAGAAAAAAGGAATGTTTAGTGGCAAAAAAAATATTCATATGCAGGAACAAAATAATGGAAATCAAATAATGAGATCCTTCATGAATCATGATATGCAATTACAAATTTTGAAATTAAAAATAATTATATATGAAGGGAAGCCTTGATGTAACAGTTGGAACTGCTGCCATATGACTTGGAGGTAACTGACACTGGTTGAAGGCGTAGAATGATAGAATTAGCCTCTTATCAATGTGCTAAGTCTGCCTACAATAGATCAACAAGTCCAACCCTCTTCCCTAGACCCCACACTGGCAAGGCTTTATAGCATTAAATTGCCCTTCTTTTAAAAAAGACATTACAACGACATGAGGCTTATATGGTACAATTTTGTGAAAATGTGTTTTGGTAGGATATTTACAACATACAACGAAATAGTTAAAAATATATGGCTGGCTTATGATAAACTCTTGTAACTTTTATTCAAAAAGGGCCTTCAAGTTGTATAAAATATTGAGGTGTGCAAATTATTCTATACAAGAACAATGTATTAAATTTAAAAATATGAAGAATGTAAGTTAATCCTTCTTCCAGTCATTCTAAATTTTTTCATTGATCATCCTGACTAACAAGCAATTGTCAAAACTAAACCTTATATTCTTAAAGTATCTTCTCAAAATGATGCCTGCAAGTGAGTGAGAGTGAGAGAGAGAGAGAGAGAGAGAGAGAGAGAGAGAGCAACCTCATTAATGTCATATTTTGATTCACGAAGCCTCTCACTCCAAAAGCTAATGTCCCAATGTGTCAAATCATCAGCTTCTGATGCACCCTCATCTTTCGCGAATTTCTTAAGGTCTTCCATATCTAGAAGGAAGAACAATGGCAATAAGGAGCTTACTCAAAATATATACACAATACACTCTCCCCATTAAATAATTGAAAAAACTGCATACAATTTAAAGCATGACGTACGTAAAAACTACGACATAGAGACACTTATACACTACCTTGTACTGCAGCATCCCAGGAAGCTCTACGAAGCTTTTCTAGAAGCTCTTCTGCTTTATCAACAGTTGCCATTTTTGTTGCCATGCTAACCTGATAGATAGTAAATACATCAGCAACCTACATAGAATTATTATATTCTTAATAATGAAAGAGTCATACCTCAGCATAGTTATTGTAGTTGAGAAGCTTGGCCTTTTCCAACCTAAGCTTTAAAATTTGCTCAATCAGTTCAGTATTATCCAAATCTCCACTAGATGCACGTGATATATAGGCACGGTAGACTTCCTCGCGCAAAGAACGGTTGCGTGCATGTTGCATAACAGCAATATAACTTGGTGCATCCAATGTAATTATCCATGGCCCATTCTCAGCGGTGGCATTTTCATGCCCCTGCATTTTTCCACCAAGTAATCAAAATTCAAAAAGATAGCTGATTGTCATAACTTACAAATAATAACATGTGTCAACATGACATACCTTGGATACTGCGCTTTGTGCAGCCAACCCAAGAGCCGTAGCAGGTAATCCTTCAATCTCTTTCTTATCTGTAATGAGCTTTTCAAACTTTTTGGTTGCATCCAGAACGTTCTCCCCAAATTTTTCTGATAATCTTTCCAGCTCCTACAAATGAAACCATGACAAAAAATCTATATATAACTAAAAGAAAACATATAATTGAATTTTGTTATGAAGTACAATCACTTTCAGGCTGTGGCGTATGGCTCCTTGTAGAGTTCTGAAATTTTCAATATTAGCCGAATTTTACCAGTTCATGTTTCTTGTCGTATTTATTTGTAAGACACATTTAAAACTTCAAAATATGTAAGATTACAAGCTCATTTTCCCTCCTAGTCTGAGAACAGGATATGTCTAGTTGCTTAAATAAATAAAGATAGCAATACAGCCAAAGCCTAGTACATAATCACTCTAAATGGTGGGAAAGTGGGAATCAAATAGCCCACACTTCTAAATTTAATAGTCACAATTTACATTTGTTTTTAGTTGTTAAAATAGCACACCTGTTCAATTTTGTTAAACTGTTCTCTTTTATCATCTTCAAGAGAAACACCATTAAGAACCGCCTCCTTTATTTGGTCTGCAAAGACATAAATATAACTGTTACAACATAAAATGACAAGCCACAAACAATAAATTTGTCAAAAATCAGGTGGAAGGTAAATGGAACAACAGTATGTTATTTGGCATGAGTTTATGAGTAAAGTCAACAAGATATTCCATACTACAGGTCAAATATGAATAAGTGAAAACACCTCTCTCACAATAAATCATAAAATTAGCAAAAGAGTGGAGCCATAAATCAGAAAACTTCACACCAACTACACATCAAGCATTTTTCACAATTCTCCATCTTACCAGATAAAAAAATCAATAAGCTGAGAAGCAGCATTGGAATGCAATGCGAAGCAATTCAAGCAAAACTTAAAATAACATGCAAATATAGAAGAAATAAAACAAATATCACAAGAACAGAATAAACAAAAAGACATTTTGTAACTTACTTTCAACAATTCGTTTGCGAGCATCACTAAGTGTCTGCCAATCAGGTGACTCTCGAATAGCTTTGAATGCATTATAAAGAGGCTTGCTTTGACCTAGTCTAAGCTGAAACTTAACTTTGTCTGCCTGCAAATATAATGTAATCCTTGTTAGCACAACAAAATTACAGCAATCACATTTCATAAGAGAAATACATAGATGGCCAAAAACCCATGAAAATATTTTAAACAAGGGAGCAAAACAACATAATCACATGTTGCAATATGGCTCAGATAGTCATGTGCTAAAAAAAGGTGAGGCAAATAAACTAATTCACATCAATGTTATGAATGGCAGATTGCAGAAAATAGTGGAACGCCATAAATCCGCTATGCAAAATAGCAATAATACTTACCGACTCTTCAATTTTTCTATGTAAAAAATAGATCATGTTTGACACACATGCAAACTCTTCAGTTTTATTATCTTTAAAAACCCTAAAATTCTCTCTTTTCTGCTATCGCCGCTACGTTCACTAGCAAAAACTATAAACTAGAATAGCCCTAACAGCAAAACTAGGATAGTATAACAGTTTTCATAGTGGATTCATCAAAATCCGATATGCTATAGTGATATAGTGCCGCGGCTATTTCACAACACTGATTCACATAAATAAAGTATTGCCCTACATCCCAAACACACAAAAACAATCACATTAACACAACAATATAACACTCCCTTCAACAAAAGACAATATCTAGAAATGCACAATTACACATAACAAAAACACCGAAACAAAAATAAAAAAATAAACACCTGCACATCCTCAATTGCTGAACGAAGCTCAGAACTATCCTTAACAGATTTGAGATGATTAACCAAACCCCAAACAACAGACAACTTATCAACAATTTTCTCCAACGGTTCAACCAACTTAGGCCAAGAAGGTTCAACACTACGTTCAAGTTCCTCCAAATCACGTTCCTACAAATCAAATCAAGACCCATTAATCAAAATCCTACAAATATTCCAAAATTGAGCAAAAGTTAAAAACTTGATTACCAGTTTGTTAAGAAGTGCACGAATCCCAGGTCGCACGTGTTTAGGTTCAACAGCGTCGAAAGGTGGGAAGACAAAGTCCTGAAGAAGAGGATTGGAATCGTCGAATGCAGAAGCAGCCATGGATGGAGAAGAGAATGAGCAAGTAGTAGTGAAGGAATTAGGAGAAGTGGACTTGTGATTGTGAAGTTGATCGATGCAGAATGAAAATGAAGAGGACCAGAGAGGACAAGGAAGGGATTTTGGGAATTTATTAGGGTTGAAAATGGAAGGAGAAGTGCGTTTTAGAATGGAACGAGAAAGAGAGAGAGTGAGGGTAAGGCGTGTAGCCATAAGCATGTTTGCTATAAGAAGGACACTAACCAGACTTTCGTGTCTCATTTTTTTTTTGAAGATGTTTGTTATATCTATCTGTATACTAAGCTATTTTTTGGTCAGGTTCTTCAAATATCTATATCTTAATTTTGTTGAAATAATAATAAATAGGAAAATTGTAAGGTAGACCACCATATTACTAATTAAAAAAAAAAAGTTTGACAGTGTTGTTTGATAATATTTTTCGAAAATATAAGTTAATGATATAGTTTGTTTGATATAATGATATAATTGATGTTGGTTTGATGAATTTTATTTTTTAATTATTTTTATTAAATTGATATTGATTGAATTATTGTTTTAGTCGTAAAACTAAAAAAGATGGTTAACACATATTTTAAATAACTTTTAAGCTTCGGTTAACGATGAACCAATTGAGTATATATAATTATCTTTTTGACCAAATTGTGAAAGTTTATATAATAATAAATTTGGATGAATAAAAATATATATATATATATATATATATGAAAGTGACGTATAATATTAAATCAAGAGTAGAAATAGAATAAAATAATTAATTTTATTTTGAAAAATGTGACACTTATTATTATTATTATTATTATTATTATTATTATTAGATGGATATAATTTGTTTGATTTTTAGATTTTTTACATGTGTCTTTATATTTATGATTAGATAGCTAAGTAAGATTTTTTATCTGGGATTTCACCGATAGAAAAAAAGGTGACAGTCATGCAATCTGATTTGTCTGTTGCGTTTTAAATTTGCATTTTGAATCAATTAATCACTTTAGAATGTGAACTGTCTGATCAAATTAATCCATGTTAATCTCATTAAAAATAATAGTATTAAATGGTTATTTAACATAGTCTTTTTTAGGTAAACGCTATAAAAGTATAGTGCTTTTTACATATAAGCGCTATGAATGTATTAAAAATGTATCGAAACGCTATCAATACACAGTACTTTATAATTAAACGCTATAAATTTTTAATAAAATGTAATGTCGCTCACATTTATATTCACAATATTTCTCTCTAGTTTTGTGTTTATACTCCATTTTTATGTCAAAGTTAACATTTTATAGTACACATAACATAACACATATATTATAAGCACCGTTAAAAATACGGATAGACAAAAATAGCGCTTTTTACTTAAGCAATATAAAAACACAATACTTTTTACTTACAAGAATGCATTAAAATTTTATCTAAAGGCTGTCAATACATAGCGCTTAGTGATTAAATGTTATAAATTTTAATAAAATGCAACGTTGTTCACATTTATAAAAAATTTCTCAGAATCTTTCGATAAAAAAGTTTCAATTTTTTTTAATAGAAAATCATTTACAATTATTCTTTTTTCTGAAAATTTTTTAATTCAAAAAACAAGTCGATCTTTTTTCAAGAAAAATAATTTTTATTTTATTTTTCTCACAATTTTTCAAAAAAAAATATTTTAGAAAAATCAATTTCAAACATTTTTAAAGAAAAAATTCTCAATTAAAAAAATATTGGGTCCATAAGCCCCTCAATTAAGTCCACAAAAAATATTAAGGGAGTCTAATATTAAGGGGTTTAGTAGAGATTTTGTTAAGGGGATTTTGGATTTGGAGTTTAATTGACAGCTCTAATAACACTTGATAAATATTTATAACTGATGTATAAAAAGTATCAGACACGTATTTTTTTAGTAATAAGTATAAAAAATCACACGATAAATATTTATCACTAATACATACAAAAACACAAGGCAAATATTTGTCATTGATAAATATTAAAAATAAAATGTGACAAGATTATTTATAAATGATGCATAAAAAATACGAGACAATATATATGAGTGATATATATAAAATATCACATGACAAATATTTGTTATTGATACAATATTAAAATACGAGACAAATATTTGATAGCGGTGAATATTAAAAAAATGATACGAATTTTTTTCACTAACACATTAAAAAAACACGAGATAAATATTTTTCATAATAAATAAAAAAAATAGGAAACAAATATGTGTCACTGATACATGAATTGAGACTTTTTTGTTTAAAATATGAACAAGACACTTATAGAATACCAACTACGCTGCACCTGTCGGACAACATGGGTTTCTTGCTATTAAAGAATACAAATATATGAAAATGGATCTTTGAAATTGTTAGCGTCAGTCAAATTAGTCCATGAATTTTGTGAATTGACAAATACATCACTAACATTGCAAAATATCAATCAAAATAGTTCATGTGTAAATTTTTGTCGTTAAATATTTCGATAAGATGTTGTAATTAATATGTGACTTATTCATGTTGATATAACATTAATGTCATCTTATAAATTTGCCGATGAAATTTAGTAGTAATTGTAATTATACATTAACTAATTATGGACAAATTACTCCATGAAAAAGTTAATTTCGTAGAAAAATTAATCTCCATTGTGACGACATTGAAATAAAATCAATATAAATGAGTCAAATATTCAATTAACATATCGCATTATAACGTCTAACAATAAATTTTTTAATATGAAGTGTTTTGTTTACTATTTTATAATTTAAAAGATATATTTGTCAATTTAATTTTTTTTATAAATTTAGACATTAATTTGAATGAGATATACCAGTCCATTTTACCTATTCATTCGGTATATTCACATGAGAGCCGTGTCACGTGTGGAAAATTCTCTACTTAGCCATTGTGAAGATATCATCGATTAATACTTGTAGAAAATTCTTCACCAAATTAGCCATTGTGAAGATACTATCTGTTAACACTTATTATGCACACCGTGTAAAAAGTATTCCGCATTAGGTAAATTATAATTGAATAGCTTTACGAATAGGTATGACAAAAATTTAGATATCAAAATGTATATAGATTAAATTTTATTATTTGTATAATTCAAATTTATTTTTCAAAAGTTTGTTAAGTTCAAATAATTCTCTAATAATTATGGTGGACACGACTTTTTTTAACGTTACATGTTCTACGCTACAATATCATATTTTAATTTAACGTTAGATTTTCTATGTTCAATATCATATTTTAAGTTAACGTTACATTTTCTAACATTCAATATCATATTTTAATTAGTGCGGTTTATGGAACGAGATAAATGAAAAGGAATAATTCCTCCATTTAGGCATAATCCATAATTCCATGTATATTTTTTTATTAAACATAATTCCATATAAATTGAAATTGTTACTACGGTTACATTTCATCAACTTTATTTTTTTTCTTTGACATTCCATCAACTTGATTTTTTTATTTTATACTATAACTAATTCAGGAGATCTTGAATTTAAACTCGACAATCCTCATTCTAATAATAAACATATGTCAATTGAGCTAGTATTAAATGACATCGACTTGACTTTGTTATAGGATGATAACATCTTCAATACAATTAAAATATAATATCATACTTCGTAAAAAAAATCCTACAATCTCACAAGAAGACCATAATCCAGGTGATTTGCCACCATGAACGAGAAAGCCACAGTTTTATTTTACCTTCAAATAAGGTATTGTTCATTTTTTTAATATGGAGACCCTAATAGTGATTTGTCATTCATTTTTATCTCAAATTTTGTACACGTACTCATCTCATATCACCCCAATTTATCACCATATACATAGAGTTTGACATTTGCAACTACCAATCATTTGACATTTACAACTGCCAATCATCACTACATTGTGTCATCTAAGTATATGGAGGAAAAAGAAAGAGAAACACGGGAGAGCCAAATAGGATCAATTATGTTTTTTTTTTTTTTTTTAAATTGAATAACTTTGTTTAGATGATAATATATCACGTACTTACATAGACTATATACTACTTTATATTATTTGTCGTGTCTTTTTCTATTTCTTATTAAATATCGTTGATATGGACTTAGAGAAAAATTTATATAGACTCTAAAAATATTGAATTTGTTTTACGTAGTTATATACTAAAATATATTTTTAACTTCTTTCAAATAGTAAATTATTTGAATATTAGAAAAAAGATCTCAAACACATATTGTCTAAGTAATTTATACATTTTGTAATTTATAAACATTTACACTTTTCAATCCACCGAGACACTTTTTATCAAGGACAAAATCGTAAGACCTTACATTATTGTCAAATTGTAGGTATAATATCACAAAAATATTGAAGAAAATTATAAAACTATATGTTTACTTGGACAAGGTCTTAACAATTACACACTAAATCAATGTTTGGTACAATCAGTAGGCTTAATAGAGAGTGTATTTTTTTTTAGGTCATAACCAATCAATGTTTGGTACCATTGTAGTTGCAAAAAATTAAAAGAAGTAATAGGTACGGGGATATATTAACTATCAAAAGAGAATGAAATGGTTTTTCATTGCAATTTGATAAAACAATCACTTACATTTTCTTTTCTGTATATAAACTAATTTTAATTAAAAAAAAATGTTAATTGACCAATATTGAATGAATCCTAATTTTTATATTAGAATTTGAGGAGTGTTAATAACACTTATAAGAACACTTGATAATAAAAAAAATCTATATTGATTCATATTTTTCTATTGTTTATAAAATGCCACTAATTATTACATGAATATTTTGGAATTAGAAATTTGAATTACATAAAATTTTGAACTTGATTCTTTGATTTGTCTTTGTTCTTTTCTTTTAAGTTTCGTAGATATAATTTAATATCTAACTATAATATGATCACGAAATTATGAGTCAATGATGAATGTTTGTTGATTAACCGTGAAAAAAAAAATTATAAAAATAGAGTAGAAGAGTTTGTTAGATTTGAAATATGCTGAAAGATTTGAAATAAAAGTTAATTAAAATGTGTTTTTGCTGTGGTGGATGAATTTTTTTTGTTTTTCAATGTGCAAACAAGGACGTGGTTTTAATTTAAGTCTTTTATTGCATTGATAGTTGGGTCTATATAACTATGTTGTAGGTTGATCTCCTACCTGAGCTTAAATTGCTTAGAACTGAACTTCTAAAAGGTAAATTATGGATACAAATTTTAAGTTAAGTTGTATTATGATGTTTATATTTTAATTAGTTACAAAACTTTCATGTTGCGGAGAGTCATTTAAGTAATCAAGAAGCACCTTTATACTAATATCAAGAAGAATTATATATACACACTAAATAGTGATTAGAATTGGTATAATTGTTCATTGATCTTGAAAAAATAATTAAAGATGGGAATGTGATACTATAAAAAAGAATTCACATCACCACCAAGATGGATTTTTACGGGAGAGTATCAGCCATTCTTGACACAGTAATCAAACCAAAGGCAGTTGCGCCAAGCGAGCATATGTTTAAGCGTGTGTTTGGACAGTTACAAAGTATATTGAAAAGAAAAATAATCATTTAATGTGTAGGCTTTGGATTTGACAGGTTTTTTGAAACAATATTTACAACTACAAGTAAACCACCTGCTTTATGTATATTTTATGTTTATGTCTTTGACACTGTTAAACATGAGTTTAATTTGCATACGTGTATAAAAAGTTTCACACAGTTTCATAAATCATAACCAAATGGTTGTGATTGATTGACGTTGTTGTAAATTGTAAAATGTTATTAATGTATTTTGACATCAAATGAAAGTTGAAAATATTGACATGACAACTTAGAAGCTGGCGATTCACATTTAACAGAATATAAATAGATGTATCTATACATTTCAAGAAGATGTCTGATCAAGTTTTTCTAGTTTCATACATACGAAAGTTCCAGCCTAATGCTTTTCATCTGCTATATATTTCCTCCTCTTCCATTAATCAGGAAAACTTATCACCTTGAACTGCTTCACCATAGTGTAAACCGCCACTGCCACATAGCAAAAGAACACGTCAGAGATTATCATTAAGTCATCTACAACACTATGATGTTTAAAAGAAGAATGCATTTGATAAAAGTGAAGTTGTCCAATTGAAATTAAGTGCACTATGATATGAGTCTTAACCTGTATGATTTATCATGTTTCAAAGGCCACAACCCTAACATCATCAATCATTTTTGTTCATTACTAGTAGCTTGCTAAGACACAAAACACAGATAGTACATGCACAAGTGAGGAATTAGTATGCATGCCTCATTAACATAATACATTAAAAACATTATTAAAAAAGACATGATATGATTGACATAAATGTGCATACCTGATGGAAATTTTTCTTTTTCTTATTTATTGTACTTCATGGTTGCTTTTTCAAAACCAATGGTTGGAAATTGTTTTGCAAATTCCTCAACATCATGGCGAAGCTTGGCAATCTCTGATTGCACGGAAGAGGATGACTGCAATGCTTCCACGAAGTCCTTTAATTTTGTTCCTAATTATCAAAGTTCATCAGTAACAACATGTTAGCTTATTTAAGCATCCAATAAACACAAACACATAGGAAGGGTATAGAAAATTTATGAACCTTTGCTCTCTGCCTTAACCTTCAAAGCCAGATTCACAGATGCATCAAAATACTCTGCGACCTTAACGAAATCCTCCTCAACAAATCCTCTTGAAGTAAGAGCAGGAGTTCCTGAAATCCACAAGAGTTATCAAGATCAAGTAGTTGAACAAGGACTAATAAAAATAAAAATGTAAGATATGATTCATATGAAGATCCTGTACCCATCCTGATGCCACCGGGAACCATAGCAGACACATCTCCAGGAACAGTGTTTTTATTAGCTGCAATATGGACTGATTCCAATACCTTCTCAACTCTGGAGCCATCAATGCCCTGAACAAAGATTTTTTATAAAAGACACATCAGTCTCACTTAAAAATTATGATACCACAATTTTAATGGGTCTGACATAATATATTCCTTAACAAATTTCTCTTGAACTAAATCATATCGATAATTAGTAATTTCATGTAAACTTTATGACAAATACACAAATAATTAACACTGAGTGTTATGATTGTATAACTTAGTAGACTCCACAATGCTTATATGAAAAGGTATAGTAGTTGTCAGGTTACCTTGTTCTTCAGATTCACTAAAACTAGATGATTCTCAGTTCCACCAGAAACAAGCTCATAGCCTTTTTCACTCAGAGTCTGCAATATATTTAGTGTTAATTAATACACAGTGAGTTAATATGTGTGGTCCAACAAGGAGACAAACCCTTATGTTGTGTTCCAATATCTACGAGAAGAGACAGTTGAGTTCTCCTTTCTATTGTACCTGTGCAAATTTTGAGGAATTGCTGAGAACCTGCTCTTGATATGCTCTATACTCTGGAGTTGTAGCCTGAATACACAAAAGGGAAAAAACAAAATATTATCACTTAATGAATATGCATCACACACCGCACACATTCTCGGTCAGTAAATCTAGTATCACTCAATAACTTGGTCACTCTTCAAATAAATCCCTAAGACAAAACCCTCTTGTTAAGCTTACTTCATATCCATTTTTAGTGTCTGCTGCAGTAATTAATATAAAAACCAACAAGAAAAAAGTAGTAGACAGTGGTGCAATTAAAACGAAAGTAAAACATCGGTCATCATTATTTTTCTATTTATTTACCTGCTTCAACGCAACAGCTAAACCAGTAATGGTATGGTTGTGAGGACCACCTTGCAGTCCGGGGAAGACAGCCTGATTGATTTTGTCCTCATAGTCGTAAAACACCTTCAAATAAGTTAGAAGAATTAGTATCTCTTTTTGGATAATGCCATGAACTTCCATAAATATTTGTAGGGATAAGAAAAACTTGATAAAATAATGTAAACAAGACATGAAACAGAAGATAGAAGTGCATAAAAAATATCGATGAATTTTGTTAAGGCCTTCAAGAGTGTACCTCATTTCCTTTTTTGTTGACTTCTTTTAATCCCTTCCTGAAAAAGATCATAGCTCCACGTGGGCCACGAAGTGACTTGTGAGTTGTGGTTGTCACTACATCTGCATAATCAAAAGGTGAAGGAATAACACCAGCTGCAACCAATCCACTGATGTGTGCCATATCTGCTAACAGCACAGCTTTCTGTTTATCGCACACCTGTTGTAAGTTGGATTGTGTTTTATGAGTTCAACTTAGGGTGTTTCAGATAACCTTTCAAATTAAAAACTCTAAGAACGACAATCTATTTAACTATAGAAAATCATGTTGTACTATTTGTACATTACCTTGCGTATGCGTGCATAATCATACAGACGTGCATAGGCACTAGCACCGGCAACTATTAATTTTGGCCTGAAGAGTGTAGCTGATTTCTCAAGCTGCATTTTAAAGTTGTCCAATTAATAAAAAGATTAAGCTGACACAAAAGTGGTACATGAATAAACTATGATCTTAAGGAGCAAGAATTGAATACTATGCTTCCTAAAATAAGAACTTGCTAAACTTGGGGCAAAATGAGTTTGAAGAATTTTAGATTGCCCATCGAACATCAGTTATTAACAATTATTTGCGATGAGGTAGGGAAATATAAATTCTTCAGTCTATCACCTCATGCATATCATGTGAATATTTTTATCCTAACTTTACTTATTTGAGTATGATAAAGCTAATTGTGTTTAAAAGACTAATTTTGAAATGACGATTATTTCCAAAAGGATCATGAACATGATAAAAGAAACTGCAAACATACCTGGTCATAGTCAATGTATCCTGTGCTTTCATCCAACCTATAAGGCATTGTCTCAAAAAATATAGAGACTGCAGATATCTTTTTGGTGTCGGTCTGCATAGTGAAGATAGTAAGTCAGTAACTAATAATTAACAATGTTCCAACAGTAGAAATATAAATGCATAGAAATTTAATATGTCATTAAAGTAATGTGAGCTAACAGCAAAAAAAATGTCAAGAATTCATTATCATAAGCCATTCCATCCATACATCTATTGTAGAATTCACTATAACAGGAAATGAAAGATGGAAATTGATAATACCTGGTATCCATGAGAAAGATGTCCTCCATGAGGGAGATCAAGTGCCATGATTCTATCATGAGGTTTCAGCAATGCGGTGTAAACTTGAAAATTTGAAGGTGAACCAGACAGAGGCTGCACGTTCACTGCAAACCAGGGGTAGCAAAGATGAGCAAACTTCAATTCTGATATATTTAAAAAATCCATTCACCCTCAGAAAAGCTCGCGGGAAAGATTGTTTCAAATTCTAACAAGCAAAGTCCATGAAGCCTGACAGACTTCAATCCTTAGCACGTTCATTGCTGATTTATTATAATTCTTGAATAAGTAATATCAAACAAGAGCTTAAGTGAAGCCTGAACAAGTGATATCATACTTGTATGAGAAGAATAAACCCAAAAAGCAACTACCAAGTACTAACAATGATTTAAAGAGAAAAGAGAAAATATAGTACGATCTTGCCATATCTGTTTCTTACTGATATATTTCTCTTGTGTTCTTACCTCCCCATTTAGCAGGATCCAACCGAAATGCTTCAAGGGCACGCTTCTGGCATAGTGTTTCTGCCATGTCAATATACCTGCAATAAGAAAGATCAACAACCTTTGAATTGGACCTTTGAATTGGATCCAATGTGGTACTTAAAGAATAAAATCCAAAATGATTACTCTATATTTATTCATTGGCTTCCATGAATTATTAAAGACAAGTATACACATCAAGTAATGGAATGACATACTCATTTCCTCCATAATATCTTGCTCCAGGATAACCTTCACTGTATTTGTTTGTCATGATAGATCCAACAGCTTGCATAACAGATAAAGATGTGAAATTTTCTGAGGGTATCAGTTCCAGCCCCTTCACCAAAAAAAAAATCTTTATTAAGATGAAATGAAATTTTTTAACAAAATCCTAACCATGGGAAATACTTCACCACAACACAATTATCCCAAAATTTATAACACACAATGAAACAAACAGTTGGAGAACTGTTTTGAAGTTCAATATATATACATGTTTTGGAGGCAGAGATACAAGCAAGCTCAATTATATGTACCTTCCATTGTCTAGCTTTCTCAAGCTCAATTATATCAGCAATTTCAGGATCAACAACCTCAAGTGGAGAATTCAATTGCTTTGGCCACTGCAAAAGTTAACATTTTTCCAATTCTCAAACTAAAACACCATGAAATAAGCTTCACAATTAAAAACCATAAAGTTCCAACACAAACACCAGACACAACACTGATGTATAACACCGATAATAATAATTTGCAAATAGAAATGATTGTATATAATCACAAGTGTCGGTGCTACATAGATCACCAGAAACATCAAATCCATGAGTATTTTGCATGTAAAGCGGAAATATAATCATAATGAATGATAATATTATGATCATAAATTATCATAAAATAATGAGCATACCGTAACACGTGAATTCTCTTTGTCGTAGATAGCTTCATCAGGCAAAGAGGACTAAATATAAAAGAGAGAAAAGATTAATTAACATAAGATAGTAAAAGAATGAATGAATGAGAATTGAATTGAATTGAAAAGAAGAGTGAGAAGTGTGTGTGTGACCTTGTAGTAAACAGAGGTTGAACTGAAGAGAGGACGTGAAGAATTGTTGACGGAAGAGGAGAGTCTACGAAGCGCCATTGCCATTGCCATCTTTCAGAATAGAGATAGGCCAATGTGTGTATGAGATACAAAGAGTTTCTTCAATTATAGTTTTGGTTTCATTTATTTTTGTCCAATAAAATCAAGATTTGCTGTCCAATAATAATAACTTATGTAGGGATATAAATTTTACTTTCTTTTTAAAGGATATGGATATAAATTTTTATTTATTTAGTATTTGTAATAGTATCGTATCATATATATAGGAGAACTTGAGATTATTAAAGCCTCTTCACAAGAAGAAAATTATTAACTTAAATAACATACTAACATTTTGCTTATACAAAATTCAAAATTCAAAATTCAAAAAAAATAAATAAATATATATATATATATATATATTATTGGTAAAATATATCTATAATAACTATGAATCTATAATCTATATTGATAAGTTCTTACTCAATTGATCAATATCAATATTTTGTAGTTCTATGTGAGTTTCACGTGGTGTTAATCACTTCATCTAAAAAAAAAAATATCTATCATCTATAACTCTAAATAAAGGAATATACTGTTTGCTCTGACTTTTTTCTCTATCAAAAATATTCTTCAACAAATTAATGTGTAATTATGTTGAAAATTAAATTTAATAAAAATATTACCATATATATATATATATAACAAAATATTTTCGTAACTTTTTTATATCAATAAAAGTGGACAGATAGACACATAGTTATAATAATAATTATATAAAATTGTTGTATGAAAAATTAGATAACAACTACAAGTATATATTGAAAAATATTTTTTAGAGATAATAAATTCTATCATAATTAACTCACATGAAGTCTCAAATTTGAATTCAGGACAAGACGTCCAACTTAACCGTATCGACGTTTGTCCGTTGAGTTAAGACTTAAAGACGTCATACTAAAAATTTAAGATATGATTATGGTAGGTTATAAACAAAAACTATATAATAATAAATTAAATAATTATTTGAAGAAAAAAATTGAGGCGAATAATAGTTACATTTGTAAAAATAATTTATATCAATATTAAAGTAATTTTTAGTTTTCAATGCAAATTTAATTTTGTTAAAATTATACTTTCTAAATAATATTATGTGTATCACTTTCAAGTTATTAATTATCCTCCACTTTGTACATATAATACACAAATTATTTGCAAAGATAATTTATTAAAATCATTGTTCTCTTACTTTTGTTAATTATTTTTTTTTTATAATTTATATGAAATGGTTAAATGCAATAGTTATTTTAAAACGAATCGAAGAATTATTTCTAAATTTCTTATAGATTTATAATTTATACTAAATTCCTTATAGATTTATAATTTATACTAAATTCCTTATAGATTTAAAACAAAATGACAAAACTTAATTAACTATAATTTCATTAAATTCATAATTTTTCCTCAAAATTTATTATAACTACAAAAAATGGAATATAAATTAAGAACTATATAAAAACCACGTAAAAAAAATGCACCTAAATTTTTTCATTTATAAAATGCATAAAATACTAATGAAAGCTAGACGTTTGACATTTCTGTTTGTGCATACGCATCTCACGTAAGCTCATTTTGTGTGAAATAATAATATTAAAAATTATCATTATTATTATTATTATTATTTTTTTTATTTTTATTATTATTATTATTATTATTATTATGTGAATGAAATTTGATATGTATGTTGGGAAGAAAAGCAGGCCAGAAATGCCCTATCCACGACAGCCATTTCATGGCCACAGAGTGAAAGTTGGTCATATGTGAGTTGATAAGGTAATGATTGTGAAACATATGTTGCCACCAAAGCTTTCTATCGTTTCTTCCACGAGTGAGGACATTTTACCTACTTCGAGATGTTGCCACCAATATTTTCTATATGTTTTATTTTGTTCTTTTTAACTAATTTAATGAGACTTAAGTGAAGTTAACTGAGTTATTTAAGCTACGAAAAGCATAAAAACAAAGATAAAGTTTGCCCCTGAGAATACATTGTCCTTCAAAATTATGTACAACTTAGTTTTGTAGACATTACACAAAACATAATCTTTTTTTTTTTTGAGCAAGCAAAACATTATCTTTATTTTCCTTGTTCTCTACCCATAAATTTAGTCGTCCACAATTTGTTTAATGGTCACTCACTTGCTTTGGAAGCCTCAGGCCACAGTCATATTTCTTAAGAGGAGTCATACATGTTAATTTCCTTGTTCAAATTTGTTGCCATGTCCTTCCACTAGTTGTGACGCCCGAGGCTAACGAATGAAGAGAGTGTTCATCATGTACAATGAACAACTCCTAACATGCTTCTAGTTAAATGGATACATGATTGGACTGAATCAGAATGAAAAAGATTCTAATAAACCTGTGTAGGTATGAGACTATAGAGTTGAATGGAGACTTATAAGAACTTATTGATACTATATATACCAACAAGATGTATTTTTTTATTGGGTGAGTTCACTCTCCAAGTGGAATCTACTAATTTTTACTAGTATTATTATTGTAATTATTATTAAAGAAATAAAAGAAAAGAAAAAAAAAAGGAACAAAGTGATTTATTGGGCTTGGCCCATGTGAAAGAAAAACAAAGGGATTTTGAAATCCCTAATAAAACAAAAAGTGAACAGTGTCGAGAAGGAAAAAGGAAAAGAGCGCAATAGAACAAGAGAAGAAGAAAATTGGATTCCTGTGTATCAAACTTGCTCCATTTGATCTACAGTTTTAGTATGTTAAATATTGGAGTGGAGTTAGTTCCACATCGACAATGAATAAACTAAATATTTAATATATATGAGAGATGACCCATATAACAAATGTATTAAAGTTTTGGATGAAAATGTGATATCCGAACTCATGTTGGTCCTGGAGCATTGATCCGTTATTGCTCCATGACGCTTCCCAGTCTCCTAACAAGTGTTATTAGAATTCTAGTTCGACTTGGTGAGGGAGTAAGAGTGGATCTTGATGCATTGGATATGTTAATTTTTCATCAACTATGAATAGACTAAATATTTAATATATAACAGAGATGACACTTAAAATTTTGAGATAAGATGTAGTGTAACGCTCCTCCGATCTTATCACACATTTTAATTTTTCTTACTCTTCTTTTTTATTTTTCATGTTTGTTCCTTTATCAACATAATAGTTACATGTAGCCCTTTAACGCAAAATATTTTCACTCATCAACCTTATCATAAAACGTGTGTATCTATTATCCAAACTGGCTATACACAACTTTTTTAAAGACAACACAACTATTATATATATATATATATATATATATATATATATATATATATATATATATATATATATATATATATATATATATATATATATATATAACATTCAATCGAATAATAATTTAAACAAAATACATACTTACTACAAGAGTGAACGCAAAAGGTCATTTGCATGTAATTGCAAGTAGAGTGATTCATAATAAAAATGTTGATTCCTCATTAATTTCACTCAATATTCTTGTGTGTGAGAGAGATACTATAGTGAATTTCGATATACTTAGAATGTGATTTTCCGCAACAATTTTTCACGTATTAACCATATAATACACCTTATTTATAGAAGGAAAAGGTTCCATGAGAAGAACTTAACCATATAGTAACTTCAATAGAATTTGGACCTTCACCAGAAGGATGAACATAATAGAAATATGTTTTTGTGTAGAAGGAATTGTGGGACTAGTTCACACCATGATGATCACAAAAAGATGAAGAAGAAAGCTCAAAAAATAGTTGAAGAATCCGAGAAAATCATAGTGGCTTAGACAACTCTAATTTTATCCTAAGTTTTTTGTTAAATAACTTATAAATTTCTTCCTAACAATAAATTTTTTATCATCCAAATTACTTAGGGATAAGACTTCATCACTCATTGAATCCAACAATTTTATTCTATTTCAATTTGTTGATATGTATAACTTTTAGCCAAATAATTTAAAAAGTAAAAAATAAAAAGCATAAAACCTAAAAAGTAAAAAGTAGAATACAAATTTAGGCAAACAATCAAAAATAGAATGTGTATTAGAAATATGAATTTTTTTATCAATAATTTTTTTTAATTTGTAAATAAATATATTACTAAATTAAAAATTCTGGTACACAGATGATATATCATTCAACTATTGGTAATTTAATTTTGATAATATCAAAACATATTTAAAAAATATTTCAAACTTGTTTAAAAAATATTTCAAACATATTTAAAAAATAAAAACTTGTTTCAAAGGTGTATTTCAAAAAATTGTTTATAAAAATAGTTCTGAAAATTACATTTTTTAAAATAGAAAAAGCAAAAGAGTTAGAAGTTGTTTTGGGTTTCTATTTCCAGTTGTCTAAAAACAGGGGAAAGAAACCATTTTCATTAATAGCAATATTGTAAATTAATACAAGTATCATGTTTCAAAAATATAACGTAGAGAGTTAGAGAGACCACGAGCCACACATCACCACCTCCATCATCCTTTGCAAATCCTTTAGGAAACCATCATCAAATTGACCTCCGCAAACCACCACCACGAGCACTACTATCAGAGCATCCACAAAGCCACCTTCGTCAACTTTAACCTCCGACGAACCACCACCACGAGCGCTACCGCTAGAGCGTTCACTCAGCTACCACCGTCAACTTTGACCCTCAACGAACCACCACCGCAGGCAACTCCTCTTTCGTGGCCGTTTTGTGTGTGTTTGTTCTCTCTCACTTTCTCTCTCTTAATAATGAAACTCATTTTTCTCTGTGTGTTTGTTTACTTTAAAAAAAAAAACATTCACAATAAATAAATATTATATTAATTAGATGTGACATTTTTTTAATATTTAAGTTGTTAAAATACAAGTTGTACCACTTGGTGGCTTTAAAACTCAGTTTTAAAACAAAAAATAATAAAAAAAAAATATTCTTAAACGGATTAACTAAATGAGACATCTTTTTGCTTTTTGCTTTTTGAGACACGAGTTGTATAATTTGATAGTCTTAAAACTCATTTTTTTTTAAAATAATTATTTAAATCAAACAAACTTTTTTTTTCTCTGTCAAAACAACTCTTTTTTTTATCAACAATAAAACATAATTTCTTTAAAAGCAATCAACACATTCTCATTTTTTACCCAAGAACTACGTAGCTTTGATTTCTCCATCGTACTAGGAGATACGTAGAAGCAAGATCACACTCTTGTCAAGCGCATTAATAAAAAATTTCTTTTTTTTTTCCTTCTCTTTTTTAAGCACATATTTATTTTAAAACCATATTCAAAAAGCAATTGATATTCATATTTAATATTAAGGAAAAGGAAATATATTTAAGTTAATATTAATTTTGCACAATTAATTATAGGTAATCGTATTTTAAGGATGTCGTAGGGTATTAATACTTCCATACGCATAATTGACTCCCGAACTCAATTTTTTTTTAAAATACCATTTTTTTGTTAAGGATTTTCTAATGTTTTCCCTATTTTAAATAAACTTTTGTGGCGACTCCATTAAATTCAACAAACATTTAAAATTTTAGGCCGCGATAATTTATAAAGTAGTTTTAAAAAACTAAAAAACAAAAGACAATCAAAGAGACCCTAAAATGCAAACATTAATTCCAAAATTTCAATCAATATTATGTTAAAAAAATATTTTATATTAATTTTGAATTTCTTAAATACTCCAAAGAAATTTAAAAATGGAGATATCAAAGAAATTTACTCTAAGTTGGAATAAATGGAAAACGAAGAAATGATAAGAGTCAGTAAGATCAAATGAATATTATGTTATTGATTATATGTATACCAATTAACTCTACGAGGCCTATATTGCATTGCAAAAATTGTAGACTGCCGTTTTATGCTCCACTGCCATAACTTAGGGATGGTAAAGAGGGCTTGTCCGTTCTGAATTCGTCCGCCAGAAGGTGACCTGTCAAAAAAAAATTATTTTTTATTTTTTAACATTTCATTAAAATAATAAAGGTAATTATTATTAATTAACAAAGTCAAATGTCAAATCACTGTTAATATAAAAAAAAATGTTTTAAAATAAATTCACCAACATTAAACAATTTCAAATAAATGTATTACAGTCTGATTACTGTTACAATCTATTAATAAATAAAAAATTATAAAATTTATGAAATATTTTATAATCACAGTAGAGTTTAACTCTTCATTATGAGCATGAGAATATATGTCATGACTTTCATAATGTATTAAAGAATAAAGATTACATGATTTAATTTTTTTTTATTTTTTTTTTATCATTATACATATAATTCATATCCTTATTAGCTTGTGTGGTATGAAAATCACTTCAACAACTCAATATCTTTTTCTTTTAGTTGAGTTAATTAGCAAGTCACTTGTAGTTTTTTGAATTGGTTGAAATCTTAAAAAAATAGCAATTTTTTCAATCTAGTCTGACAGGCTAACTTGTTTCGTTATGTGATTATCTCGTTTTTTCAGTAGATTAAACGGAACAAACCAACTTAAAAAAAAATTCAAATCTTTAATCTAATCCATTTAAAATGACAGACAAAACAAATTGATCCAATAAATTTAAACAATTTTGACACCCCTATCTTAACTATCATTGCAAATGACTAAGATGGGTCAAATGACATCCCACTAACTATTGCTCTCCCAAAAATTGGGGATGTGGTCTCATTGACTCCTTAAGTTATGCTGCAAAAATCATCACACGCCCAATATATATGTTTCCCTTTTGTTTTTCAATTGTCACTAAATTTTTCTAGGGTAGTGTTAGTAATCTTTGACGCGCCTAAAATATATTAGAGGTCTTTCAGATAATTCCTGAATTTTTCCTCCAAACCGTTTTTAATTTGAACACCTACAAAGCCCATTAAGAATAGTAGACCAAATTTTTTATCTCATATCTCAATAGTTATACCTCTACCTAACATTTTTGTCGAAATACTGATTTTACTTTTCTTTAGAAAAACAAAAAAGTGATGCTACAAGCAAATTTTAAGAAATATTTTTTGAAACATTAAATTTTATAAAAAAAGCTACCACCAAACTTAATTTAAGTTTTACAGAAATAAATGTATTCAAAAACTTAAAGTTTAAATTTTCAAAATACAAAAATATTTCAAAAGAACTCAATCTTTGAATCTAGACCAATATGAAATCTCAACATTCTTTTTTATAAAAGAATGACTAAAAAAAGAGTTAGAACCAACAAACTGTAAAAGAGATTTTCGGAACATAAAAAATTTAAAAATATATTTATCTAAAAAGTTAAATTAAGTTTTTCAAAGTATAGTTAAGTTCTGAGAAATTTTAATTGAGTTATATCCAAAACACGTTTACAATCTTACGGAGTAAGACAATTTTTTACTTTTGTTTGTAAAGTCAGAAGTGAATCTGAAATTTAAAAAGTATAATTGTACATGGGGTAAAATTTTCTGGTAAGTCCATTAAACAACTGCTAGCTGGGCATCTGCCTTTATTCATGTGACCTCAACTCCACTAAGTCGATTAATCGGTTGAATTTTTAAATTTTTTTTATTGTATTATATTTTATTTTATATTAAAATTTATATATTAATTTTTTTTTCAAGATCTAAACTTTTTAATAAAAGTTCAAATCTCGAAATACGACAATCTATTATCATTTTTTATAATAAATAATTAATTATTAATGTAATAAATAAAAAATAATAAAAACAATTTAAAAAATCAAATTATATTAACAAAATAAAATAAAATATATTTAATAGAACAAAAAATACAAAATTAATGCAGTTGAATAGACGTGTGAAAACATCCTCTTAATTTTCCTTGTTGTTGCAAAATTAACATAGTACCCGGAAGAGAAATATGACAAAATTGTTAAAATAATATAGTATATTATTTTTTTTACACATATACTCAACCACATTAATTTTATTTTTTTTCATTTCGATATATTTTATTTGATTTTATTAATATTGTTTAGTTTTTAATTATTTTTTATTTATTAAATTAAAAATTAATATTTGTTATAAAAAAAATAAAAATGACAATAGATGGTCGCATCAGAGCATGATGCAACCTCTAAATTCATTTCTTTGTTAGTTTTCGACTACAAGCTAAATATATTTTAAATATTAACACAATAATCAGTTAAAGTTTTAGGTCTTCAAAAAATAATTAATTTTTGTATGTATATTTAGATTTTAAAAAAAATATTTAAACAATACAACAAGTAAAATGTCTCATAATTATAAAAAAAATACAAATATTGACATATTTAATTAAAATATTTTATATCTCATAAAACAAAAATATAAAATTTAAATAAAATTATAATAAAATATTATTGTTAATAATAACAAGGTCTCGATTTTTTT
>JBBPBP010009780.1:8754022-8772174 GCA_037974735.1 Cicer chorassanicum
CCTAGATGCCAATTATTTATTAGAATGCACTAATGTTAAATTTTTGAATAATTTATCAATTTAGTATTTAAACTATCATTTTCTCTCTAATATGATCCTTGATCAACTATTGAAATATAATAATAGTCTCTAAACTATTGTTAATTCATCAATATATAGTTTTTGAATTATAATTCTCTCTTATTATTTTAAACCTATTTGAGGACTAAATTGATTTATTAATAGTCTAGTGGCTACTTATCATCATTTTATAGTTTAGAGATTAAATCGGAGAGACAATAATAATTTAAGAACTAAATTGATGGTTTATTTTATTTTTTAGAGAGAATTACATCGTCTATTGCAGTTTTATTTAACTCAAAAGATTAATACATAAAATTGCATGTGAATGATAACCTTATTTAATCAGTTGCACAAATATTTACCTCGATAAATGTGTAAAATTTAAGTAATATTAGTACAAAGTAACTAAATACTATGCCTGATTTCAATGTTTTTTTTCACATATATTAAAGAAAAAGTAAATAATGAATTTAATATTTTCATTTTATTAAAGGGTGCATAGAGATAGTAGTTTAATGAAGCTCACAAAAGAAGTTGAGCTACATAAACTTTGAATAAGAGTTACTCCTTTACAAGTGTAGTACTAGGTACAAATGGTAACAAAGCACTTAGATTCTCACCCACCTCATTGCCAAACAAAATAATTGACAAGATAGAGAAACATATACTCACCTAAAAAACAATAAAACCATCTAGTGTTGTCTGAAAATCTCAAACTCCATTATTCAAATGGAAAAAGATCTTATCACAATCAAAACAACAGTGCAAAGACCCTCTTACATCTCCAATTGCATTATGTCTCCACCTTGTTTCCCTGTCCCCAATGAGTTCCAATACTCTCAAATCCAATACAGCCCAATAAAAAGAAGGTGGAGTTGGAAGAACACAATTAGAAAGTTCTTGAGGCAGAGGAAGATTTTGTGTAGGCACAAACACATTTCTTTTCAATATGATCTTGTTAGCTACTCTCAAAATTTCGATGAAGGTTGTCATCTTGATGATGAAGAAGAACCTAGACGCCTTTCCTATGTGTGCCAAGATGTTAGGTTGGATTTACATAACTAATTTTACGTGTTTTTTATGTTTTAACTCTCGTAGAGACTCCGATAATTCAGAATTTAACTAAGAATGTAAATCAAGTTGAGTCAATAATTATTCTAGTTTAAATATTTTAACTCGAATTTTCGGTGAATATAATTTTATCTATTTTTATCTGAATTTCATTAGCACTTAAGTTGAAGTATTTGGCTTATATGTATTTTTTTTTTTTTACTAAAACTTGGTTTATATGTAGTATTTTGTTTACATTGAAATGTATGAAGGACATTTATTTGTTAGCAAGATAGTGACTTTAATATTTTTAATTTGTTGTTGCCAACAATTTATCAAATTATACAATGTTGTAATTGAAGATTGAAGGTGTGTAGTTTTTTATATTTATAGATATATTATAAGAATTTTTCATTTTTATATAAATTTGCAATCATAATGTTTTTATTAATTATTTTACAATCTTATGATGGTTGCCGTTCTGTTTTGGTTGTTATGTGTATAGGGATGCTTTGCACTTTTTGTAGTCTCTGTGAAATCCCACTTCTTAATTTTTTTAAATGAGCTTCAAAAAATCTCATCTTAAAATTTGTCTTTTAAGTCTCCACATGACGATTTTACTATAGTCATTTACCTCACTCACTTTTGATAGATCCTATATATAAAATTCAAGTAATTTTAACATGTTTTGTTCATAGTAAACTAGTTAAAGATTTAAAATAGGTGTGATATGTTTGTTACCTCCACTTATAGTTATTCTTGGTTATAACTTAAAAAGATTGAACTTATTTGAGTTGGAGATGTAAACAGTAAAGCTTAGAAGAGAGATAAGGTAAGCTCTTCTTGCAACAACCAATGAAAAAGAAAAAACCTTCCTGTATTTGAAAAACACTAATACACAACAACAATTTTGTCACTAAAGGAGGTTTAGAGTCCACCTAAACGTACTTTGTAGAAAATACATTATAAGTACTATTATGTACTCAATTGGAATACAAACACATTAGTTCATTGATAATTATAATTTATTCTAAGCTCAATAACTACTATGTACTTCTTCCGTATTTAATTATAAACGGTCATAAATATTAATTTTATGTGAAGTTTCTAAGATGTCTTTTGTATTTTTTGCATAAATATGCTTAATTTTGACTTTTAATCTTCCAAGATATATTAGTAGTAGTAAAAAGGATATGTTTTTTAAAAACTTTAATAATTGCATCTAATAATTTGTAAGTGAGCACATATTTGGGGATAATTTTTTCTCAAATGGTAGTGTTTATAATTACAATTTACAACAATGATATATGTACACTCTAAATTTTCATACTTATTCAACGTTTCATTTTATCTTTATCTCTCTCTTTTTATTATCTTATTAACATATCACATCATTCTTTTTATATTTATATTTCAAAGTGGATACACCTGGATGTTTGTACACTAAGCATATTTCTTATAATTAGAGACGGTGAGATTTATTCCCTGCAATTTCAAAAAAGTTTTTAATGAGTTTTTTAAAATAAAAAACATAAGAATGATATATATACACTCATTTAACACCTTATTTTTATTATATTTTTCTCATCATATCATATCACTAATATATTACATCTATAACATCGTTCTCTCTATTTTTTTCTCTCACAAGTTGTTATCGCAATGTTTGAGTGTTTATTAATAGTTTTCTAAAACATATTTAATTAACCAATTTTTGATCGCGTGACATTTTATCATCGGCAATGAGATTATGCACTTTTTTATTATTAAATTGTAAATGAAAAAAATAGAAAAAAAAAAAATTAAGCTATAAACTCAAGTTCATCCTACAAACTCATACATTGAATTCGTCTCTTAGAAAAAACATTAACATTTGTGAAAAATTGCAACCACATAGAATGGTAAGGGATATGGATTGTCTACTTTTGTGGCACCAAAAGCACTTTGCCTTCTATTCTTTTTAGACTGTTGGATTTAATCTAATGTTTCAAACAATGCCATATACATGTCTTTTTAAAACAAAAAATTGAAGTCGAATGAATCAATAATCTTAACAGGGTGCTTAAAAAAAGTTCCAATGTAGATTTCCAAATTGAATCCTAATTTTCTTTTACAATAAAATGTTACTTCACTCATTTGTCATATTTGGAGACTGGATGACATAGGATATGAATGATAAATAAATATAGGTTTGATTAGCCGTCCAATAAAACACATCTATGTATGTAAAAAGAGGTTCTCTATTTAGACACAAGAGGGAGACAAAAATGTGTGACACCATATACGGATAGGACCACACGCACTATTTCACGCGCTAACACCATCATGAATGTCAGTACGGTTCTCAATCTTGTCACCACAAATTATACCGCCGTATATGCTGTGTCGGTATTTTTTCAAAAAAACTATGTTTAAATATATATTTTTATGTAAAATAAGTACTACATAAAGTATATTTTTTTTTTTTATTTATATCAATCTAGTCTTTTACTTAGTTCACTTACTTACACACATGATTGCTTACATGTTCAACGATTAAAAAAGTTGTGAGATATTTTTAAAATATTGAGTAATATATGTATCTATAATTAGTGATAATTGACATGATATTGTTATTGGTTGTGTTCTATTAGTGTCACAATAAGTTTCTGAGTTCAATCTATGCTTGTGTCTTCTTTTTGAATAAATTCCTTTGTGAAAAAACGCAATTATTGATTAAAAATAAAAAGGCACAATGGATGGTTTCGAACTCTGGTCATGCGCAAATAGAGGCACTGATCAACCACCAATATTTGTCATCCACTTTTCTCTCTCATTCTTATATTCTAAGTCATCTTATTCTTCTCTAATGCATCAGTGAAGAATAGGAAACATTATTTTGTAACATAGTATTGAAAGATACTCTTGGTGTGATAGTGCAAATCATATTAAGGTTTTCCAAAGTACCTTAAAGGGAATTCGCTGGTTATCTCGTTTACATCCGATTGGTGGGGACGAATCAACCTAAAGGCTAGTGTAACAACACACTTTGGAATTTGCTACAGATACTCTTCATCAACAACTTCATGATTAAAGTCTTGCAGCAATTGACACCAACAGATCCAACAAAAGTTATTTCAAAGGATCGTACGAGTACAATGACGTCCTCAAATCTAATACTGCTTATAATCGATTTATACATGCAAAAATAAATAATAAAATCAATAATTGAATCAGATTAAAGATTGTGATCCTCGTTTCTCCCTAGCTATATGGAAAAAATTAATCTGGATATTAGACCTCATATTTGAGGTTGATAATGTCATCTTATTTTCTAATGCAACTGTGTTTTCTTGTAGTAATGTGTGGAAGGGAAATGCTTCATCACAAACTTCTCATTGTAATATTGTTCCGGTTTTCCATATCCATTTATTTAAAACTGGAATTTTTAATGATGAGTGTTCCAAATGAAAATGTAAATTGGAAAAACTGACTTGTTATAAGGACTTAATGCAAGACATTTTGACCATTAAATAATAAATATTAATTAATAAATCCTATTACTATTAGCTAACTTGTGGACATTAGAGAAATCCTACTACTATTAAACTCATCTTTTGTGAACTCTTTTTTTTTTTTTGCTTCAAATTAAATTCAATTACAAAACAACACTAGCTAGTAGTATGCACTCAAATAATTTCTTGGCGAATGATCGACACCATTCACACGTGCGAAGTGTGCATTTGCAGTTAATTAACGGTTACATCATGAGATAGGATTCTGTTCAAGTTTTTTTTTCCATAAATGTAATTTAGTATTACATGCAAATGGTAATAAACTTTTATGAAACTCATCCAATTTCACCATGTGTTGATTGTTGTTTCTCTGAGTAGTGCAGTAAGTTTTATTAATATTATTATTAATCCTTAAGAAAAAAATACTTTCAGTTCATCAATGTGATTATTATGCTGCATAACATAGCAATGTCAATTTATGTCTTTCTTTTAAGACTTGAGAGTCTTGACACATTCATTTTGTTGCACTTGCACTGCCTGAGGTCTCACAGTACTGTTCTTGTTCAGGCTGGCATAACTGAAGTTGAAATAATGTCTGTGGATATTCTCCTCCTCCTCGAACACCGTACGGAAATTGAACAAATGCGTTTTTGCTTGTTGCGGTATCAGTTGTGCCGTAGACCTAGGAACATGTGAGTGATGTCAAATAGCCGCTATAGCAGTGCTATAAAATAGCGGAATTTGAATATATTACTATTGTTCTGCGATATACTATTGTCAAATAGTGGCTAACGGCTATAGCTCGCTATAGTTGAGCTATAATATTGCAGTGTAACAGAACTTGAACAAACTGTTATTTTCTGCTATTTGCAATTGACGACCATGCTATGCAGATTAGTTAATTTGAATGAGATTTACCTTCTTATAAAGTTCCACATTTTCCTGATGGATTATGTTTCCCTGTATTGGAGTAAATTGAAACATAAAAGTTCTTTGAGTTTTATTAAATTTTGAGAGGGAAATTAGGGAAGGCCACTACTGAGAATTTAGAATTACCTTTCGGTTCAGCTCTTGGATTTCGTCTGTCAGAATTTTCTCCTGCAGAATTTGATTAAACTTGTTAATTGCTTTCTGGTTTTTAGTATGGTTCTTAATTAGTTTGATCAATTAAGCAGATTTACATTATGTATTCATTCCTTCTGAGTTTAAACAAATATAAAAGGTAATTAACCTTTTTCATGCGGACTCCTTGGAGACTCAGTTCCAATTGATTCTCTAGATCTTGTAGATTTCTGATACTCAAACCATAAAGCTGTTCTCCCATCAATTGTCTGTTACTCAAAATGTTAGTGTTCTCATTCATGGAACTTAATGAATGTTGTATTAAAGTAGTGTGAATTCATATACATATACTATTTTGTAGTATAATTAATGAATGTTGTATTAGAGTAGTTGTACCGATGGTTTTCTTGTAGATTCTGTAATTCCTGCCTTAAAATGTCTGCCTCCCTTTGCCAAAACTATCAGTTATAAAGCAAAATAATCATGTAAATGAGTAATGATAAGGAAACATAATGAGGTTTGAAAATTCAAATGTTCAATTAATAACAGTGAAAAAAGGTGGCATAATAGTTCAATGCTTTGGTGAAACAAAAGCTGAAACTAAACATGAAGTGCACAAGTTTTCTCTGTTTATTTAAGAATAATATTGTTGAAGTCATGTGGATAAAGAATAAAGACTAAAATATGATTATGTTTGATGACTAAGTGAGCATTTCTGAACATATAACCCAAAATTCCAATCTAAATTTAATTCTATTCCAGCTACTGTTGATACAAAATCATTCATTACAACCTTCTTGACTAAATGATCAAGAATTCAATTCCTATAATCCCATCCAACTTTATAAGCTCATTTGGGGGGTTAAGGGTTAGTCTTGTTTATACATATAAGAACAAAGTTATATGCAGTTCTGTTTTGTAGTTCTATGCATAATTACAAGCTAAACTGTTCCATTCAATAAATTCATAAATAAACAAAAAAATGTTGATAGAATTCAAATACACTTTGCTTGTACTGTTATTCATGGCAGATCAAGATACTGGACATGACTAAAATGTGATTGATAAAGCATACCTTGACTTCAGATTCTGGATTTGTCACTTGTTGGTCTTCCTTGCAAATGTTATATCTCTCAATCACTGATTTCATGCTGACCACAGGAAAGAATAATCACATTAATAATCACATTAATCACATTAATAATCACTTGTTGGTCTGACAAGAGCAAATACTATTATATATAGATAAAGACAATGTCAACTTCACTTGATACTTTGATGTTGTATGTGAAGATCACTATTAGACAAGTGATGCACTTCTAGATATTGTATTCTGATTGGAGGAAGTATGATTTCTTGAAAGAGCAAGAAGTAGAACACAATTTCTAGATCTTTGGGTACAAAATTTATCTATGACAGTTAAGTAGAACTTCACATTCGTTTAAGATTAACGCAATATATTTTAGAGGTTTAAAGCAAATGTTGTAGTGAATTCTTTTTAAATAAGAAAAATAATGCAAGGTTTATAGAAAACAAATAAAAACAAGTTTTGTTTTAACCAATTGAGCTAGATAATCTATAACCGATATATCATATCGTATATTTATAACTAAATTGAACTTTTTGAAGGATTTTTTATCTAAAATTTTGAGGTCTAAAGTCCTATATTGGGTTGTTAGGCCTTTGGACCGACCCTGCATTGGATCAAATCTAGTGTTCCATGTATGAACAAACCAAACAAAGAGATAGACTATCACATTAAAAGAGGAGAAATAACAATTGATTATGTCAACTCTAGTGATAAGTTGGTTTACATGTTCACTAAGTGCTTTTGAGGTTGTTGTTCACTTCATTTTCTTGAGGCTTGGTTCAGATGACATGTATGCTTCAATTTGAGTGGAGTGATAAGAACTTTTTAATTGGATGATGAATTAAATATGAATTTTTAAACTTTTGATGTTTAAAAATTCATATTTAATTGATTGCTGGTTAAATTTTTGTAAAGAAATTTCTTATAACGTCTTAAACATTAGTTCAAAAAATCATTTAAAATTTCGAATGATAAGCAATTATTAGATTAAAATCAAGAACTAAAAATGAAAATGAAGATTTTTAAAAATTTAAAAGTCGATGAATTTTTTTATGAAGATTAAAAGTAAAATTTTATAGGAACTAAAAATTTATTTAACTTTTTTATTCACTCACTGGGTTATTGGAACTATTTTAAAAAAACAAGTACAATAGATTATTCTCATTATATGTGAAGCAAGAGTAGCAGATATGAGATTCTGTTAAAGGAGAGGTTGGGTTTGGGTGTGGAGAAGGTGACGCTAGTTATTTCAATGGAAAATGAATTGTTAGAACAACTCAAAATTGAGGTATAAAGGGTGAGATTCCAAGAGAACGAGGGGGATACATTTGTTTGGGAAGAAGGTTTGAAGATATATTTGGTGAAATTGGCATATAAGAGTCTAATGAGTGAGGTTGGAACATGCATGAGAGGGGAAGTTAAGAAAAAATTATGAAGTGGTACTTTTGTGTGTGTCAAGTAATCCAAACTAATTAGCAACTAACAAAAATTTGTTTAAACGTGTTTTGCATTGGAGGGTGTGGAATTTTAGAATCAGAAAATCACTTGTTTGGTGAGTGTCTGTCTTTTTCAATGGTTTGGCTAGAAATAGCAAAATGCCTTGAAATATCAATCATAATCATTGTTTGACTCACTTCATCAACTTCTCAATTTAGAAAAATCAAATCTAAAGAAAACGCACAGCTAGACTATTTTTGTGAAAAATCTGTTTCGGTTGAAGAAATCCTAGAGATATCAAAGATGTAGTTTTGGTATTGGTTACACTCTGGCTTTAGTTATTCGGCATCATAGTGGTTTAAAAATCCATTGGCATGGTTGGGGTGGAACAACAAAGAATAGCATTGTTTTACAAATTCAAGTAGCATTCTATGACATTCATATTGAGCTTCAATGGTATACGGTTTTGGTGTTTTGTGATACTAATTAAGTTCTGTTATCTATTGGTTTTTGAGTAGGTACTATTTTGTATTTTGTAATGGAACTAATCCTTCATGAAGCATATCTTGTGCTTTCATGTTGTTGAATTTTAATACATTTTTTTTTTGCCTTTTTCAAAATAAAGATACAAATCATATAATCAAATTATTCAGCATCTATGGGAGTTCACGAACCTGCTCATAAAAGTTAGTGGTCATGCAAAGTCAAATAAAAAGAGTCCGTACAAGATATAGAAAGATCTAAAAAAACAAAAGATGCTCTTGAACCTAAGATATAGATAGTCCACCTTGAGACATTTTTATTAAGTAAAAATTTATTTATTTTTAGAGGCCTTACCTTTGGGCCGGTCTTACAAGAAAATAAAGGGTGCTCTTAGCCATTTATGACAAAAGACAGACTTGTAAAGCAAAATGGTTAGAACATGAACTCAAATCTTAATTTTTTTGATTGACGTTGGGGTTACACCAAAATTATTTAAAGTTGTTAGTCAAATACGACAAACAACTGAATTTATTGTAGTGAAATCTTTATTAATCAAATTAAGGGTTAGTCTAACTAACAACAATTGAATACGAGTTAGAATAGTCTTTATCAGCTCTATGAAGGTTTACAGCAATCGTATTTGGTCTTTAGAGACAATTTAAATATATGGAAATTGACAATTCTACATCAAAATTCACGTTCTATGTTTATAGTATCACTATCCATGAACGACTATATTTGCGGAGAGACGATATGGAGAAAAAGCACATGCGGGGATAATCAAAACGAAGTTGCCACATAAATAGAGGAACGCATGCCATTGTGGGGGGTCACATACATCCAACAATACGAAGAAAATACTCACTACCCATGAAAATAGCCAAACGAAGCAGGGTTAAGGTGAATTTTGTAGACCACAATGGCAATTAGGATGAACTTTGCCTATAAATACCACAAATCTATTTTCGTATTATTTTATCCTTTTATCTTTCTGCTTATTTTACTTATGCATTTTTAGCTTAGATAACTAATAAATAAAAAATCAACTCCCTACTTAACAATCTTTGTAGGAGTTAAAGAACCCAGAATAGGAACATAGTTATTTTCTTTGTGTAATCGTTTGAAACAAAAAGGATTCAAAGTCTTTGAACTTTGACTAACTTTTATTTAGACGATATTAATTTTGTAATCCAATTGATTTCCTTAATAGTGATTAATTAGCCTATTATTTTCGCGTAACGAGTTAGATTACTCTTTGGTCTATTTGGTTCAACGGAGAGTGGATGAATTTTAGTAGAAGGGATGAGAGGGAGAGAAAATGAAGACATGTTTGATTCAAAAGAGAGGAGTATTAGAGAGATTTTAAATAATTTTTATGTTGTTTTTGTTCCCTCTCTTTCTCTCTTCATCAAATTCTTCCAAAATAGGAGAGTAAAATGAACTATAGAAGAAACTTTGGCTCCATCTTCTCCATTTTCTTCCCATCTTAAAGATCTAATCAAACACAAAAAATTTAAAATATTATCTTTCATTTGTTCCCCATTCCTCCGGTACTCACATCAATAAGTTTTGTTTATATATTGAAAGAATAATAATGATGATAAAACCTACAATTTTAATTAGCTAGTTGCTAGGTTTAATTACATTATATAGTTTGTCTATATCGAAACTAGTGGAGACAACTTATCTGATGAGTGCATTTGCCAATGATAATGATCCTAATCCAATATGACTTACAATATTGCTTTTGGGGTCATGTTCATGCGACTAGTTGTCTAACACTTTCACATCTTGGATATACTTGACATTGACTAAAAGGGGTTGGAATCAAAGAAAATCATTTAGATTAGCATAGTTAAAGCTATGAATCAACCCAAAAAAAGCATAGCTATGTAAGGATTGGAATCATGTATGCCTATAAAGTTTTTGGTAACCTTCTTAAATTTGGCAAAACTAAGTTGACTGGTATCAATATTAAAGATGGTTATGTAAATAATATTCAATATTAAAAAAATAGCTAGAAAAATTAGAGATAGAAAAATATAAAAAATGTATGTTTAATTTTGTCATTAAATTTAGTAACCATAATATATTATAGCAAAATTTCATATTTAGAATATATATATTATTATTATTCAAATCAAAACAACATAATATAAGGGAAGAACAGCTCCCAAGGACCGATTCAGAATATATCAAACAGGAAGGCCAAACTATTTGAATATATACTTAAATATTAAGTGAGATGGATGAGCATTTTTAATTAAGGTCATTTGATTAACTTTTAATTTTTTTTAATTGATTTTTTTAATTATCATTTGAATAAATTCATTAGCTCTTTCTTTTATAATATCCATCATATAATTTTTCCACGCTGCCCTCACTATAAAAAAAATTCATAGAAATTAAAATAAGAAGCCAAAGTTTACAAATTAAAATTAGGTTTTGATAAAGATGGTAAAAAAAACATAGTTTTATGACTTCTCAATATATCTTTTTCTTTTTATACATTAATTTAAATACATAACCTCTTACAGATAATTATTCAATAGCTAATGACATTCACAAAATTTGTGTATACTATTCTTTTATTTTTATTTTTAACAACTCTTTAACTTAATCAAAAA
The DNA here is from genome assembly GCA_037974735.1 of Cicer chorassanicum. Classification (NCBI taxonomy): domain Eukaryota; kingdom Viridiplantae; phylum Streptophyta; class Magnoliopsida; order Fabales; family Fabaceae; genus Cicer; species Cicer chorassanicum. Next base: position 8,765,329 of record JBBPBP010009780.1, read on the forward strand.
TACAGATTTCACTTATGTTATTAATTTTATTTTAGACTCTCTTCAAGTTAATTTCTCTTTTAGTTTTGTATTTTTTTTAAATACATAAAAATCAATTAATAAGAGTTCAAGAGATACTCCAACCCTTCTATACAAAAAATTATTGGACCAAACCTAACATCATAACATTAACCATACCCAACTTCGATAAAAAAAAATTGCAGAAGCTACGCCCAATCATATAATTGCAAATTGCCCAAAGTATAAAAAAAACAATCCTTAATACATCCTACAAACACAAACCAGCCCCTAATTAAATATGAACAAACAAACCCTATCAAAACAATCAGCCATCTATCCTTTATATACATATTGATGGTGCTATATGAAAGATGGAGGGGCCCACATGGGTGCCCCTCCTTGCACCCGTCCCCGGCAGCTCCATTGGCGCCAACGGTTTGGGGAATAATAATAATAATAATAATAATAATAATAATAATAATAATAATAATAAGTTGACATGTCTTTTTTCCTTTTATGGGCACAAAAGTTCTTAATTTTAGTTGTTCCCTTTAGAATATTTCCTTGAAACATGCCTATATATCATTTGTTCAACAAACCATTTCCATGTTAAGAAGTTTTCATCAATATTTTTATTCATTCATTTGGTGGAATATTTACAACCATATAGTTAAGATGGAGTTTGACATTCGATTGTGTGGTCCATTTGATTATCGCGAAATGATTCTATTTTTTTCTGAGAAGACCACGACTAATCCAATTATTTTATATGATTATTTTCACCTCCTAGAAGTAGTTCACAGGGAAAACCTCTAGTCACTCTCGCACTTTCTTTGTTTGACTCGTTAGAGAGGTGTGGCGCTGAATCAGGATTGGTTTGTGCCTAATTTGTTGGTTTATTTCAGTTATGTTCGCACTTTTGACTTCTGTCGATATTGTGAGTTGGCATTTCAGTCTTCATGTCTCGAGTTATTAGAGCTTCCATCCTTTCAATCGATAGTTTGTTTGGTTGCTTAGGGTTTTTACATCTGTTTTTCCTATCGGTTGTCGTCGGTTGTTCCCTATCTTCTTTTAGTTAGTTATTGGTTTTGATTTGTTTGCAGTGATTTCTAAATATTGTCACTTTATTGTATTATTGTATTTTCTTAGATCATTTCTAGTAATGGGTTGAAGTAACGTTTGTATTTTATTTCTATATATTTTCTCTATGTCATTCAAAAGAAAAATATAAATATATATTCAATAGTAATGCATGATATTGAAAAATTAATTAGTAATAAATACTAGCTAATATAGATCTCTACTCAGGAGCTATGCCAGCACACAGTATAGGAAAGTTACTTAAGTTCAGATATATATAATGCATCCATAATCCATTCATAAGCTTTCACTTAATAAGAGTGTAAGGGATATTCAGACCAAATACAAATTAAAACATCAAAAATTAATTAGGTCAAATTATTTTGAATAATGGACATGATATATATCCATATATTTTTCTATCTTTAACATGAAGTAATTGTAGAAATAGGTAATTAAACACACAAAAAATATCCAATATATATAGTATTGCGAAAAATTAATTAATAAATAAATGATGATGAAAATAATTAATAGAAAACCTGGTGTTTGCATATTCATAAAGCTTTCCAGTGCTGGAGAATATAACAAGTCCAACTTGTGCATCACATAAGATTGCTAACTCTTTGGCTTTCTTTATCAATCCCTTTCTTCTCTTTGAGAAAGTCACTTGCCTACTTGTACAATTATCGATCCTTCGTATCACAATCTTTCCCCTTCCCATATTAATTTCTTTCACCCTACCTAGGGCTTCTTAAACTGTACTTAGATTAATATATATATAATAATATTTTTTAAGTTTATAAATAATAATATATAAGAAAAAAAAAACATAAGCTTACTTGGTGTATATTGATATTAAAGATGAGGTTAGAGTGATTGATGGTGAAGGAAGAAGAGTGTGTTATTCCTTTCCATATTTGTGTCTCGATCGGAAAAAGCTTTTATATATAAACAAAAAGGCCCATAGGAACTTAATTGGGTGAAAGAGAAGAAGGTGTTTGTGGTGTTGGTTAGATTATCTATGTTGATTTAAAAATGTTAGATTATTGCTGCGACTTGTGAGTTCGTGAATTTAGTGTACTTTCTACAGTGAGTAAAGTATTCAAATAAAATTACCAAAAAAAAAAAAACAAAAAGTATTGAAGGAGCTAGCTAGATGTATATATATGAATAGAATATGCTAAGTATTAATTAATATTGAGAGTTACTATGCGCCGTCAGCCGTATATATCATTGACACGTTACAAATTACGAATACAAATATAAATATATATAGGCAAGTTTTACTTGCATCGTTTCAACATCACTCAAACTCCAATGATGTCTGATTATGCTTCTAAAAAATATAAGCAAAATAAATTAAAGTACGATTTAATTGGTATTGTTTCAACTAGTTAAATTTTGAAATATGTTTTTATTTTTTATTTATTTTTATAAAATTGATATCGATTAAGAAATTGTCTTAACGGTATAAATTAAAAATACAATTAATTTATATTTTAAGGAATATGATGAAATTCAATGGTGGAGCATGGCGAGGGTCAACCATGACCATGGCCTTTGCAATTTATTTTTTAGAGTATGTTTGAAAGTTGAATTTTAAAAGAAAATGGAAAGAATGAGTTATTTTATTTTTTAAATTAAAGAAGCTATATAATTTTTTTTCTTGAGAAAAGCTATAGAATATTTGTTAAAATAAATTAAGTGGAATTGAGATCTTATATGATATTTATCCTGTTACTCTTTCAATTGTTTTTTAAATCTCAAATATATATATATATATATATATATATATATATATATAATAAAATATAAATTTAACCCTTTAAAGTAATATCCTCTAAATTTCTTTAAAAACCAACTTAGTTTGGCTACCATGGAGGATGAAAATAGTTACGTGCTCTCTAAATTTTGACTATACAACTATACACGATGGATGGTCACTTAAAAATATATTTTTTCTTCTAATTATGATCATCTATGTATGGTCGAGATTTAACTTTCTTACTCTCTCATTGTAAAACTCATCTCAAATATAACCTAAGAACTAAATTGGTTACAATTACAATACTTTTCTAATATATAAAATAATAAAAATAACAAAATTTAATATGATTATTTAAAAAATAAAAATATTTGATTGATATAAAAATAAAATTATAAATAAACTTGTTTAAACGAATGATAAAATTAAAAGAAAAATACAACACCAAATTTAGTACGTTCCATTTTATATATGAATATTTTAAAAATTCAGTTATTTAATTGAATAAAGAATGATAAAATTATTGATAAAATGATTTAAATGAATGGTAAAATTAGAAGAGGAAAGTTACACTAAATGATCTTGTTATCCAATTTATATATAGTTATAAATAATTGATTTTTTTGTTGTCTTAGAAGATATGATAAATTCTATCATAATTAACTCATACAACTGTGAGGTATCAAGTTTGAAGGTTTGAACACGACATCCACCTTGCAATATGGAAGTTTGTTAGTTGAGTTAGAGTTTAAAGAATATAAATAATTGATTTTAAAAGCTAAGTTTTTTTGAATTGGCCATAGATTTGAAAAAAGACATTTTTCTTTTCTTTTAAAATTCAGTTTATTTATATCGCAGCAAATAAAAACCATAACAAACGCCATAATTGCCCAAAAACCAAAATTATATAAATCACCGTTTATAATATCATATCATATATTATAATGTGTAGAGCAGTCAAAATAAATCATTCATATACGACCAACCCAAAAAATATAGAACCTAAACACAAATTTTGAGTCCTAACTATAATCATGTTTTTAGTCGAGTCCGTATACGCGCGAGTCCGTGGCAGAGAGCCTACATCAATAAAAACTTTATTTAAATTCTATCACTGTAAATTATAAGTAGAAGTATAATTAGAAAAATAGTATTTGTAATTTTTTTTATTAACAATTAAATTATAACAAAATATATTAACAAAAATAACTAACGTAAAAACTATATATATATATATATATATATATATATATATATATATATATATATTTGTGTGTGTTCACATGTTAATTTTATTTATTGAACTCTTCTATTAACAGTTAAATATTTATTGGACTTTTTTTTATATAGCTAAATCTATATATGTGCACACATTATATACTTGCTATTAATAATTGAATATTAATTTTATTTATTGCGTCTTGAGCTTTATTTTTTTATTTCCACTTATACATATTTATATATAATTATTTTTATCATAATTTTAAACTTATGTGAATTAAAACACATGTTTATATTCAATTTATTTATTTTTATATAAATCTAGTTAATTGAAAATTCAAATCATAGAAAATTATGTATTTTTTATTGCTTTTTATTTTGATAAAAGAATTTTAATATGTGGCATAATTCTAAATTGAACATAGAACCAGACTTGGATGCTAATTTTATAGTTCATATTTAACATAAATTTTATTTGATGTTTCTTCTCATGTCCTCTAATATTTTTAAATACACAAAAATATACGTTTGAAGTTGTCAATCCAAACATGTAAAATACACCTCTAGATTAATTGCCCAAAAAAAAACTGAGGTTTTTAAGAAGATTAGAAGGTTAAAAAAAAGCTTTTAATTTTATTTCCAAAAAAAAAACTCATGACTCATATGAGTCAGATCGGTTTAAATTTAGTTGCCCGTTTAAATGGCTCATGCTATCAAAAGATTATAGACTATATACAAATAATAACTTAACACTAATATAAACAAATTATACTACATTAATCACACAAACATCAATACATAACCAAACATTTTCAACCGAGCGAAGATAGGTAAGAATGGGTTCGGATTGTTAATTATATGTAAAACACGAAATAGAGAATACTATTTTTATTAGATTTCTCTAAATAATAATTATTAGTGGAATCAACTTTATCATTCACTACACGTCTATGTTAAATTCCGACCAATACTAAGCAAGTATACATTATTTGCGGTACCCGTAACGGGTTGAGTCGTAGGAGAGGGACATCCCCACGCGCTACTATACTTAGAAATACTCTTGATTTTGAAGTCACTCATAACAAAGAACCGTTCAAAAAATACTCGATTAGGTTACATTATTAAAATGTGCAACTAGTCATAAAGTTTGGACATATTGTCTCTAAATTCCACTTTTCTATTGGTTAAACCCATGTGAACAGTGAACAAAGGTTTCATTCACCAATAAGATTCGATGTTACCTGAATTTTTAAGATACACTTTTTATTAAATTAAGGATTAATTATTGTTACTTTAGTGCCCCAATTAAAAGCTTAGCCAGGTGTCAATGATCAGGAAATCATATGTGTACGGAGTCCAAGTAATATAGAGTTTGCATCCACGTTCAAAAAATACTTTATTTCATCAATTATTCCTACTTTGGAAAAATATTGCCGCTTTTACCGGTCATCGTGCATTTCATAATCTCTTCTTTTTAGTTTTGTGATGGAAGTATTACTATTACTTACATAGCAGCATGTACAGTAATCAGTCAACCACGTGAAACTTAATCATTAACATATTCCCCCTATTCAAAACGCACCATTGATGCTAGAGACTGGGTTTTGTACACTAATAATAGTTAGAATGTATCATATCTGTGCAATCGTTAAAATCGAAAAGATAAATAACTATACAAACTAACTACACATAAATTAATAGTATAAAATGACAATATATATATATAGATAAGATAAAAGTTATATATATTAAAAAAAATGAAAATGTATACAATATTCATTCTTATAATTTGTAGACTTAATTGCAGTTTTAGTCCCTCTATTTATACTGATTCACGAAATTGGTCCCCTATTTTAAAAGTCGACAGTTTTAGTTCCTCCTTCTGATTTTTTAGTTAAAAAATGATAACGTGAGATGTTTTAAATAACATGACATATGATATGATAATGTAGAGTGATTAACACCCATGAAATTGGAATAAAACGTTGTAAAAACTTAACTTTCAACTTCGAAATCTTTTCGTATTTTTAATTTAATTAATAACATATGAATAATTAATGGATCTAGATGATTTTATATCATAGAATTGTATGTCACGTCATTTAAATTATATCAAATCGTCATTTTTTAGTTTGAAAATCTGAGAGAGGGACCAAAATTGTCGATTTTTAAAATAAGGGGATCAATTTCATGAATCATTATAAATAAAGGGACTAAAACTGCAATTAAGCCTAATTTGTAATATTGACGATGTTAAAATATTTGATTGAATCTACATTCCATCGAAGCTAATGTGTCAATTTAAAGCAAATAAACGCTGCACCAAAACAAAAAACCAAAACAATGTTGCACTAAGACGAAAAATAAAATGCTGCATTAAACAACAAACTCATGAAAAAATACAAAACTAAAATTTAAAATATGTAAGAATAATTTATTTAGATAAAAAAAAATTAAGAAGTAATCTCATGCAAAAATTAATTATAAATCACTTCTATAACAAAGAATGAAAAAATAATGCGGCTAAATATTTTAGAATGAGAGTGAAACTTGGCAATTTTAGGAGCAGTTGTTATAAGATTTTTGGGACGAATGACTTACAATAATTTAGAGTTCAATTTAGTGGTCATTATTTCAATTAAAATCAAAATTTGTTTACATTTGATTGATTAGACCTTAATTAAAATTTATAAATTATTTAATGGTAAGAAACAGTATTTTAATAATCTTAGTAATTGAAATTCGTTAAAAAAATTGATATAAAGGGTATACTAATC
>JBBPBP010009780.1:8780855-8812925 GCA_037974735.1 Cicer chorassanicum
TGTCCAAATTCAAACTAATAAAAAAAAAATCAAAAACTCATTCAAAACATACTGAAAATCATACAACATAGAATATTTTTTATGAGTTTAGATTTTATTTTTAAAAAAATCACTGAGATCGGATTTTAGATCATTTTTAAAAATTGAACCAAACCAAACTGTATTTATACATTTTAATACTTATTTTTTTTATTAATATAAGATATTACATTAAACTATTATTTATTAGTTTAAATTAATTTTTTATAAGTTGATATATTTTTATTATTATTTCATATAATTCAAACGTAATCAATCTATATTATTCTGTAATTTTGATTTTTAGTGTATTATATAAAATGTTTTGCTTCAAGCTTCTTACATTAATATAGTTTTATAATATTATTCTTAAAATAATATAGTATAAATTATTATTTAAATAATCAAAAATTGATTTAATTTAAATTATATTAATTTAGGTCAGATCGATATTTTTTCTTTAAAGTTGTCATTCAAATTGAACCGATTACAAATATATTGGTATTTAAATTAGATGAATTTTTATTCTCAAAACCGTATCGCAAACACTCTAGTTACATACTTGCATCCGCCCGTATCTATGGCCGAATGAAACTAAGGGGACTAATTTTGTTTGTTTGACCACATTATCAATAACATTTCAATGTAGTCATTGAAAACATCATCATTTATGAGTATGTTATTCATTGGTATACAACTAAACATTGTTTGAAACAAACAAAACCTCTCTAAATTAAGGACACAGTAATGTCCAAAAACATATAGACAAACGTAGTCCAGACTACACTTTGATAGGTTTATTTGTTAACTTAAGAAAATTTCCTTGCTCTTTTCACCCTTGGTTGCACAAAGTCCAACGTCCTATAATATAATCTAAAATTTGTTAAGGAAAATGGATGTATCATAATTTAAGTTATATACATCCGTTTTGTTTGATCTATTTTTAGTTATGTTATAGAACGGATCAGTAATATCTAGCTTCCAAGTTGGTCAATGCATGGTATGTAGTGATGCATTATGCCTTACTTTGGTCAATGTACGACCTACACGTAATTAACTATAGTTTGTTCTATAAATTTAAGTAGTTAATTTTAGAGTTAAATAAATTTTTAATTTTTATATACAAAAATGTTCCCAACTTTTTATTATTTAAATTTTATTTATTTTAGTTTTATTTTGAATTTCTTTTACAAAAGGACTAATATTTTTAGTTGGTTAAGAAAGTCTTTATATAATCAAAATAAAGGTCAAAAGTGAATAAATTAATCTTAAGACTAAATTTAAAAATCATAATTTTATAAAGATAAAAAAGCATATTGAAGACTTAAATTTATTAACTGTTTTTTTAAATCAAATTAATTTTATATTAGTAATTTTTTTATAAATATAAATATATTATAATAATACAAGAGATATTTCAACTCTTATGGAAAAGACGGCTAAACCCAATCATAGAAGAGAGATTCTAACTTTATTAGTAGTTTACTTGGTCAAGCTATTTGTAATTAATTTATCACACTACTTAGCTGTACCTCATTGAAAATATCCCTTATTTATCTATTAAAAATTGCTCACCGTTCCGTAAGAAAAAACTCAAATTCTTTAAAAATTGTGGTTTATTTATTTATTATTATTGTTTTTTTATTTATAAATATCTATTTTTTAAAAATTATTTATCAATATATATTCTCTTTTTAAAATTATATATCAATTTATCTTCCTTTTTATTATAGTAGGAAGTCATCCTTTATAAAGGACATATCCTGAAAAAAAAGTCTATTTTTACAACGTTGATCTAGTGATGAATTTTTTTTTCTAAATATAGAAGTCGCCTTTTGAAAAAGGGACTGCATACATCTATATTTCTTTTAAACTTAACGAGAAAAATAATAATTATATAATTCATTAAAATAGATTGACTAGAGTTGCATATAATATTTGGACAATATTTTCGAATATAATCAGTTAACTAACATAGTTCGTACTTTCTAGAAACTTTATCTCTAATGCCCATTTCAGTTCTAATACGGTTACTATTTGTACGATATTTTTTAATTATCCGCATTTCAGGATTGTGATACACTGTGTCACCTTCATATTGGGCCAATATCTTTCATTAGGTATATGTGAAAACTCTTCTTTGTAGATTTTGAATACATTAACAACCTTGTATACATCAAACAGATGCACTAAATAATTTTGACGAACATAAGAACATGCAGCTATGACATGTAAACAAGGCACGTGTATAGCCTGAAATTTTCCACAAACACACCATTTTCTTTGAAGGTTGTCTACGAAATGACCAATTGGTCGCACCTCTGTTGAGTTTACTGTTTCATGCACCATGAAAGAATAAAAATTTCGATCGAATCCCATTGTTGATCTTGAGAATACGCCATAGTCCATTGTTTTGGGGGATATTATCGATCCATTTTATAGCCTCTGAATTTTCCATCCTGATTTTATTGCGGTAATATTTGAATGATAGTTTACTTAATGCATATCCTGTTATGAATGGTAAAATTGTCAAATGTTATAAATTGGTAAGTGGAAAATATACTTAGAAGAATTAGGGCATTACCTATATAGACAACTGTTTTTTGAAGTTCCTTGTCCTTGAACTCTCTCATGAAATTTTGTGCAATGTGCCAGATCTAGTATGCATGTGTTGACGGAGGATCATACCAACCATTATTTGAATTATTATAAGCACTTTTAATGAATTTGTATCTATCTGAAATCAAACAAACGTTGACTTAAGGTGTGACATACCTTCTTGGGTTTTTTAAAAAGAATCTCAAAGCACCTCTTGTCTTACCTTCCACAAATGCATAAGCAATGGAAATTGTATTTTTGTTCCTATCTTGTGCAATGGCTAGCCTCATAGTGCCTTTATACTTGTTGTACAACCAAGTTCCATCAACTGAGACAAGTGGTTTATAGAATTTGAACCCAGAGATGCATGGAGGGAAAACCAAGAATAGCCGTTTGAAACTTTTTGAACCCCGTAATAGAGTATTATCAAAATATGTAGGTGATATTTCCATTTCTAAAATAATTCCTGGAAGAAATTGTTTTCCATTCATTCCTTTCTATAAGTGATTGTGTAGTTGTACCATTCTTGAATATGGGCAATGATCACCTTCAAATTAATTGATGGGTCAACTTTTGAAAGTGACTTTATGCTTTCACATATAATGTTAGCGTCAAGCTTGGGATGATCTTGTGACATAAAGGAATTTGCACAATTGTGGGGTTGGTTCAAACAACCAATCACCCATTGTTTACTTTTTTGACTTAGCGAAGTCCTGCATTTGAATAATCATTGTTGATTCACACATTTAATTACATACCTGTATTGATTAGATTGCATCACATGATAATTGAGTGAGTGTTTTATGTGGTAGTGTTCAATTTCTAGTTGACAATATGGTTTGCTATTAAACTTCATTTTTTGTGTGCCATTGATATGATTTAAAAAATTCCGATTAAGTGTAAAGAAAATAATAGAAGACAGTTATGTATTAATAGGATTATAAAAACATTCACTCTATCAATGTATTATTAGTTCTATGCATGCACAAGAGAGACACATAATAGAGAATCAATTATTAACTCAGAACATGCATGGTTGACAATGTGTGAAATCGTCATTCCAAATAGTGACTATCTGACATGCAGATAGCCACAGATCAATGCTACAATACGTTCAAAATTTTGTAAGCAATACAATACTTTATGTTATATTTTTAATCTATGCTTATATATTTTAAACTTAGTTATACTATATAATTTAATGTAGGTTTCAATATCTCTTTGGTCCTTGCAATTATAACCTTTTTTGCTTTTGGTTATCGTAAGTTTTTGTGTTTGGTTCACATCTCTACGAATATAGTTTCATTTTAAAATAGTCCTTTAGTCCAACTTCTATTACACCGTTAAGATGACTGCTTTAGCATCATCTGGTTGGACGACTGTACCAGAGGATGATGCAACCAAAGGATGATGCAACTAGAGGATGCTAACCGTGTTAGAGTTTTTGTAACAGAAAGTTGGACTGAAGGACCATTTTAAAATGAAACTACATTTGAATTCATTTTTTGTATGGATTAAACATGTAAGGTCATAAATTTATAGGGATTAAAAATATATTTAACCTAGGTTACATAGTTTTTTTTTACAAGATTCATCTCAAAATTTAAGATCACTTAGTCATAAACACATTGCACCAAATTCTTTAATAATTCCATTGTTGAATCAAGCTGGGTTCGGTAACATATCACAAATAGAAAGCTATAAAATAGACAATTCACTTATTACTACTTTAGTTGAAAGATGGAGATCTGACACTCGCACATTTCATCTTCCAATGGGTGAGTGTAAAATAACAATGAAAGATATTGCACTGCTAGTTGGCTTACGCGTTGGGGTAAAGCAGTTACTGCAATGAAAGATATTGCACTGCTATTTAGATTTGTTAGGAGTCATGCCACCTGAATCTCAAAGAATGAGGAATTTTATAAAACTAAAGTGACTGAGAGAAATATTTTCAACGTTGACTCCAAAATCGTCAAACGAACAAATAACTATACAATATAGCGTACATTTTAGGAGTGATCGTCAACATGTTATTGCCTGAAAAATCCCACAACAGAGCACACATTATGTGGTTGCACTTGTTGAGATATTATAGCGTACATTTTGAGAATACAATTATAGAGAATTGTATCCTTGCACCAATAAGTAATCTTGAGCCATATTTTTTATTCACAAAAAGGTAATTATTATATTTATAAAACTATTAATTAATTCACTAACCTTCAAATTTCTTCGTAGATATAGTGGAAGTAACACCCTGACCATTACCGTTACTGGCGATACTACCTTACAACCTTCTCGCCCCCGTTAACCACCTAGTGGAAATAGCGAGTTTTTGCCTTCCGTGGGATTCGAGTCAAGTTGCTTCGCAACAAAGAAATTCCTTTGGTGAAGGTAATTTGGAATCAAGCCACAGGAGACACCACTTGGGAACTAGAAGACAAAATGAGGGAGCAATACCCAGAGCTTTTCTCTAATACCAGTTTTGAGGACGAAACTATTTAAGGTAGGTAAAATGTAACATCCAAGCATTTTATTTTATTTTATTTTTATATTTTACCTTATTAAGAGTAGAGATAATTATTCTAGAAATTTGTTGGTGATAGTTACTAGTTTCTAACTTAATTGTATTGTGTTATTTTCACTTTTGGTATAAATAATATTAATAATAAAATTACATTAAACTGATGACGGAACATTTATGGTCTTAATGGGTTTAGGTTGAAAACATCACGTTCCCCACCTCTACTGATAGAAAAGGAAAAAATAAACCGACGCCTCTCATTCACAAATCCTCAGCGATAAAGAAAGAAATGGCTTAGGGGAGAAAAAAGAAGAAATTCAAGAACTAAAGGAGTTAATGATTCATCCCCTCAAGTAAGAATTCTTTAATTATGACCATATTAACTTTATATAACCATTTTTTTATTGGTAGCAGAACAAAACCCCTTATTGATATTCTGGAAAATAAGATAAAATATAATGAAATTGATAGAAGAATATGTCTCTCTAATTGTATCTTTATTTTTGATAGATAAGAACCTTTCATTTATTGATTTTTATTTTCTTAATCAACTATCAGAAATATAGGTGCTATATTTGTGTCATGATGTTTAGATAGAGTAGTGAATGGGTTAGATGTTAGGATCAATTGATAACAAAAAAAAAAAAACTCTTATGATCTTAGAAAAATAAATAAATTAAGATAGTATTGTTACACAGGAGAGGAAAGGAAAGTTCTTAGTATCGCTGGAAATAGGTTATTAGGAACTCTATTATCTCATCATTATTGTAATAACGGTCACACGAGTAATAGATTTTGTACGTCAATCTATAAAAAAATAAAACTAAAAAGTTTTGACACTAAGTGAGAAGTAAATTAATTTGTGAAGGTGTAGCACATTTGGAGCAAAGACCGTTGCGTGAGAATTTTAATAACGACACTCATATCAGTAAGGACATCACTCTAATTATATCTATGTATGGTTGTGCTTATCCTGGAATGTGTGAGATTAAATATATATTATGTTGAACATGTTTAAAGTGTGGAAAATGAATGTTGTGTGATATGTTGTTATAACGATTGTGTTGAACATGTTCAAAGTGTGGAACATAAATGTTATGTGATATGTTGTTAAAACGCTTGGTTGAACATGTTAAAGTTGTGGAAAATAAATATTGTGTGATATATTGTTATAATGGTTGTGTTGAACATGTTCAAATAGTGGACAATGGACATTATATGATACGTTGTTATAATGATTGTATTGCGGTTAATTCTGAAGGTGGAAACATGGGTGTGTTAATAAGTTAGCCTCGTATTATATTAAGGACTTATTATAAAAGTGTCTACATTCATGCATGCATTCATAGTTGTGTGGTGCGTCCATAATTGGTTGGAGCCCACAGATTCTTGCGGGGATTTTGAGTTAGTGGTGTTGCTTGGGTTGACCCACGAAGCCCTTGCGGGGGAGGCGATATTCCGGAATCATTAAATTGGCATATAGATTAAGTAATAAAGTCTGTTTTGGTATACATCTTGATTAAGTTGTGGTTAGTGTTATTAATTATGTAAATATTATACTGTTATATTTCTATCTTTATATATTTATTGGTAAGTACGTTGGAGATGACCCTTACTTTTGAACATATGACACTTCCAATTTACTTGCACATCCGGGGGAGTTTTCAGAAGGATAAAAGAAGCATCTCTTTTAATTCTAGGAATTCTAGGGGTAACATTGGTTAGCTTTAGGAAGTTATTTATGTTGAACTCTACTCTATATCATTATTTATTTTGGTACCAAATTTTTGAATTCTTACAATTTGAGTATTAAGTTAATCTGAATGAGATTCTTGGGGAATTTTTAATTAATTATGGATTGTTTGTTGTTTGTTGAATTTACATGGGTAATTATAAATTTTGATTGTACGGGAAAAAAAGGGATGTTACATAATATATTAAAACAATAATTTATGTCTATTATTTTGTTTCTTCTTATACATACATTACTAACAAACTTTTGATATATCAGTTTCTCTATAAGCCCTACCTACGTCTAACATACGATAATCCAAAAGACAATTGGCTGTGAAATGCATCTAGATGTTTGATTTGTTTCTACATAATAGAAATGCATCAAATTGATGTAGCGAAACTACAATTTGGACTACCACAAGAAATACCACATTCACCAAGGAACATGAAAAAATATCATAAGGTAGAGTTGCATAAATAAGTTGAATATAATTGGACATTATTCTATGAAAAAGAGAACAAGGAGTGGAATGAACGAGAGAACTATATTCTTTATGGCTAGCCGCTAAATGTTGAATTTTATCCAAGTTATGAATACATGATTTTGTTTTGAAAAATTCCAAACGATTTGATTATGTAGAAAACTAATTGATTGACCCTCATGTCAATCCACTCCAACCTCCACCACAATCTATCTAACATTTTTTCGAGGAACCAGTGCTCATTACAGCACAACAAAATCAATAGTATATACCAACACCGTCTGACACTCAACCGCCTCTTCATACTTATTCCCACACACCACATCAATCATGCGGGTTCACCTCGGGGAACAAATTAATTTTGACAACCAATAACCACAATAAGAAGACAACTGTTGACTATCATTTGCATCAAGCGAAGAATAATTATTTGTGTAACACGTTCAATATTCGTTATAATACACCTGAGTCAAATAACAAGTTACTTAATAATATGTATCAACAATGCTTCCAAATTCTAAACTTTGGGAATACATATACCTCGTCAAATCAAATATCTAACTGGACTCAAGGTGGAAGTAGTTCTTCGATATCATTTCCCCCTCGACATCCTCAAGAATAAGAAGATGAAGAAGAACAAACTTGTAACGTACTCAGACGTCGTCAAAATCCCGTACGTGTGAGAAAACTTTGGCAATGTGGTAGAGGATGTCACCTTCAACATTAATTTTATTGCAATCTTTGTAAAATCTATGTTGTTGTTTTTATGAATGAATTTTAATGAATTATATAATTATATTTTTTTTTCGTTAAGTTTAAAAAAAATATAGATGTATGAAGTCTCTTTTCAATAGGCGATTTTTATATTTAAAAAAAACAAACAAACCAATACTAAGTCACCATCGTAAAAATAGACTTCCGTAAAGAACTTTCCTTTATAAATGGCGACTTCCTACCATACAAAATAAAATAAAATAAAATACATTTTTCAAAAAAGAATTATTTTAAAAAAAGAACCCTAACAATCTAGTCTAAAGTTAATTTTTAAACACCCAGGTTGTTTAATTTATTGAATTGCCTTTTACGGATTGTAAAAATGTAAGGACTTACCAACAATTCATAGGAAATAATACCTTAAAAATATTGTACTACATATTACATATTTGAGATTGAAACATTTACATCGTGTATGAGAATCACATCCACAAAAGTTTATCCTATACAAAAAGACTTGACTATAAAATTAGTGTTCTGATACACACAAATTTTTTATATTATTAAAAATCAAGACGGATAGTAATATACAAATATCTACTCTCCTAGACTCAAATAAAACGTCTTTTAAAAAAGATAAAACTGAAAGTATTTATCTAAAACACACAATTGACAATACCTCTAAAAATGTAGTATCATAGCCTTAAGGTGGAAACACTTTTAAGAGAAATATTATTTAAACACATTTCTAAACACAAATACAAACACATATACTGTATACGTATACATACTTAAGGGCATATACATAATTAAGGGACAAATTAGTCATTTTGATATTTCTCTTTCTATTCCTCAGAAAACCCTTTCTCTCATTCCTAAATGCTTCTCCATCTTCTTCTCTTTGTTTCTCCATCTTCTTCACAACCGAGAGCCTGAACGGTTCTCCATCTTCTTCTCTTCGTTTCTCCATCTTTTCTCCACTGAGAGGAATTTTTGTCGCTTCTTCACGACCGAGAGCCTAAACGCTTCTGTCGCTTATTTGTTTCTCCATATTCTTCTCCACCGAGAGGAATTTTTGTTGTTTCTTCCGTTGTCGTTCGTTCGCTCGCTCGTTGACGCTCGTCTGTGCGATAGCTACAGGTTGTTGGGTATTTTCATTGTAAGTTTACTTCTCTCTATCATTGATTTAGGGTTCCGTTGTTGTTCAATTTCAATTTAGGGTTTCTATTTTTGGCCAGATTGATTGTTTTATTGCTTTATATTTTAGACAGAATGATTTTGCTTTATATGCTTAAATGTTGATATTCCTTCCATTGTTTCCTTTGGTTGTTACTGATATTCTTTCCATTCTTGCTTTATATGCCTAAATGCTTTATATTTTAGACATAGTGATTTTGCTTTATATGCTTTATATGCCTAAATGTTGTGTGGTGGAATGAATGTATAATATTTGACAGAGATAGGGTAAGCACTAAACAAGTAGGTAGTAATATGGCTACCTAGAGCTTTGCAATTTGCAAGT
This sequence comes from Cicer chorassanicum, assembly GCA_037974735.1. Classification (NCBI taxonomy): domain Eukaryota; kingdom Viridiplantae; phylum Streptophyta; class Magnoliopsida; order Fabales; family Fabaceae; genus Cicer; species Cicer chorassanicum. The sequence continues at coordinate 8,790,451 of JBBPBP010009780.1, forward strand.
CATTGGCACTATGGGTAGAGACACGTTAAGCAAAGATTATCAATGTGATTAAATTACTAGTTTGTAGCCTTTGTCCATTTTGATCTTTAGGTTTTGGCCAAAAGTCAGTGGTTGTAACAGCTGTTTTTGATAATTGCCTTGAAATTTTTAAAATTACTGTGTTTATTAGATTTCATGGATAGTAAGCAGAATTTCCCAATTTGTCATAATAAATGAAAAATATTAGTGTACTTATGTTTGATAATGTCACATAATAAGCAGAATTCAAGTATATTTTTGTCTATTATTTCAATTTAGACAAATTTTTTATCATAAATGAGCTATTTTATTCAATGTCAATATTTTGGTATTTATTTTTCTACAAATCTGATGCTTTAAGACATGGCACCGACAAATGAAAAAAATGTAAGGAATTTATAAACTAGTTGTATTTGTATTGTTGCAATTTATTTATCAATATTAACCATATATTCATACCTTTCATATACGTACGAGACATGCATGTTTACCAAATTTGTTGCATGAAATCAACCTTCATTTGACAAATGCACATCGAAAAATTATGACAACTCCATTCAAGTGGGTTTTAGATATGCCAAAAATTTACAAATTTATGGTACTCTGTTGTCGGAGTTGGCTAGTAGGTGGGATGGACGTAGTGGGGGTTTATGATTAGGGGTAGGATAGTTAATTTTACTCCAAGTGATGTATGTTTAGCTATAGGACTACCAATAGTAGGTGAGCATTTGAAAAAAATATGAAAATGAGGAATGTGATACATTGTTGTTGTTTAGAGGAAAAGAAGTAACTTGTGATATGATTGGTATGTTGCTTCACATGTGTCGTCAGAACAAAGTCAATTTTTGTAGACTTTATATACTCATCGCCTTTGGCGATTTCTATTTTCCTTAATCAGGAAAGCGAGTAAATACTCGTTATATTAAAATACTTGATGATCTAGAGTCTCTGCATAGCTACAATTGGGGTGTAGCTGTGTATAATGTTTTAGTTGAAAGTTTAAGTAGGATTGAAACTGTGTTGAAAGAGGGAAAAGTAGATTCGCAAACACACATAGCAGGTTGTGCAGCTGTCCTACATGTATATATTTTATATCGTTTTATGTCACCGTCTTCTATCTTATGTTGTCTTTAAATTAAAATGCATTTATTAAGTATATTAATATTTGTTTTAGATCTGGGCGTTCAACCACTTGTCCTTGGGTAAAGCATCTGTTCCCAAGTTTAGATTCCCGAGATTTTTGAATTGGCCAATCTTACAGTGTTAGAAGAAAACAATATTAAAAGCATTTCAAAATAACATGGTAAGCATTTATATTATTTGCTTGTAAAACTTGTTTAATAATAATGTGTGTGTTTCAATTGTTTTTCGTTTTGCAAGATAATTGAAGAGTTAACTGCAACAAATGAAAAACTTGAATTTGACCTGGTAAATGAAGCATTGCATGAACAAGAAAATCAGACTGTACGTTATGTTGATTATCAACGATTGGTGGTGGAGAATAGGCACTCCCAAGAGAAGATTTCGATTCTTGAGGGTGAGGTAAAATTGTTGAAAGAAGAATTGTGTAAACGTCAGCCAATGCATGAATCCGATCATGAATTTGTGGGAGGTTCTCCAGCAAGAGCTTGTAATGGTTTCCCCTCAACTTCATATGCTGAATTTGATGGTATGAATATTGAATTTTTTTGTCAATCAAATATTTATAGTATGTAATTGGACTTGTTAATAACATACCATTTGTTAACAGGTGAGGAGGGAGTTAGTACCCATGTTGAGAATGTTGGGGATGAAGTCGCAGAAAATGTTGTTGGTAAGTAATAAATTGTATATGTTGTGGTATATGTTGGAAAATCTGATTATCATCATTGATTAACAGTGATGAAACTTAATATTTAGACAAAAATAATAAACATGATTAATTAACAGTTCACAGCCCTAATTTTTATACAAAAATAAGTCATTAACCACCTATTGTACTTCATTAACCAATAATGCTTATATTATTAACCAGAAGTAGAAAAATCAGATATGAACCCAAAAACCCAGAAAAACGTGTATGAATAAAAAAACACAAAAATTTGAACCCAGAAAATCCAGAAATTTTTTCTCAATACTAATGTCTAAATAAAACAACACATTATTAAAGTAAACAAGATAAGCAAACAACCCCATTAATAAATGAAAGACAAAATTTGAAACTCAACACTGTGGAAAAGAAGGAAATGAAAAGTTATCTTGCAAGGGAGGAGATAAGGTTACTCAAGTTATTTCATAAAAAAATTGATTAAAATCAGTAAATAAAAGGAGGATGGAGGAATTATGGAAGAAAAGGAAGATGAACGTGTGAGGTTTATTTTTGTAGATGAAGACAAAAAAAAATGGAAAAGAGAGATAAAAAAAGGGGGAATGTAAAAATAAATGGAAAAAATTAAATGAAGAGAGAGATTCTTTAGAGACCACATGTATTTGTGTTTGTATTTGTATTTGTGTTCAAATATCATTACTCAATTTTTAATAAAACTAGTATATGATTTAGAAATCAAGATCACCGGAATCATATGTTCAACAAAATCAGCTGATTTTACATTAAATGTCAATAATATGATTTTTATTTATTTAAACATTCTACATATGAAACAAGTCAAACTAAATCTAGTTCAGATTATTTTGAAATTAACAAACTGAATCTCTCCAAATTAATGGTGATATTATTTTAAAACTTGATAAATTAATTACAAATATCTCATAAAAAAACATGATATTTTAAAATGTAAAAATAAGAAAAACTTCCTCGTTACTTCCTCCCATTATCTTAATAAAGTTCAAACTATGTAACTTTTACCGTGTACTTATTGAAAATGAATTAAGTATAGTGGGGATAATCGAACGGTTAAAATATTAAGACAAATTTTAAGATTTATGATTAAAAAATAAATTTTTGAGATAAAATAAATTTTTAAATTTTACTTTTAAATTAAAATAAATTATAATTGAAAAAAAATCAAATATATAAAAATCAATTTTATGTTTGTAGAATTAATTTTAACTCCTTCTTAACATTGTTAAAAAATCAAACATAGTTCAAAATCAAAACACAAAAGCCTATATATAGATGGATTAATCCCTTGCTCTATGCATCATTCACAACATAACTTATCACCCAAAACAAATTCACAACATTACTACCATGACCAACTCACATAACCCTTTCTCTGTTTTTCTTTTAACCTTTATCTTTTCCCTCTTGTTAATCACCAATGTCAAATCAGAATCATTTTCTTTCAACTTCCCCGACTTCGACACCAACAGTGAAAGCATCCTCGTCGACGGAGATGCTAACACAACTGGTGGAGTATTACAATTGACGAAAAAGGACCAACTTGGAAGACCATTTTCACATAGTGTTGGTCTCTCTGTATTTTTCGGAGTTTTTCATCTCTCTGATAAACAAAGTGGTAAAGTTGCTGACTTTACCACCGAGTTTTCTTTTGTTGTGAACCCAAAAGGTTCAGAACTTCACGGTGATGGATTCACTTTCTTTATCGCATCAGTCGGTTTTGAATTCCCTGAGAATTCAACCGATGGTGGATTCCTTGGACTTTTCGATAAAGAAACTGCCTTCAATACTTCTAAAAACTCCATCGTTGCGGTCGAGTTTGATAGTTTTACAAATGAATGGGACCCTCTTTACCCCGAAAACTCTCCTCATATAGGAATCGACATCAACACGATTGAGTCTTCCGTCTTTGTTCCATGGCCGATCGATCAACAACCAGAAGGATCGATCGGAAAAGCGCGCATAATTTATCGTAGTAACTCAAAAGAATTTAGTGTGATTGTAACTTATGAAAATAGTCCTGGAAAAGTTGAAACTTCAACTGTATCATATCCTGTTGATTTTGCAAATGTTCTTACAGAATGGGTGGTTATTGGTTTCTCAGGTTCCACTGGTCAAGTTGCTGAAACACATGACATTCTTTCTTGGTCTTTCATTTCGTCCTTGTAGAGAGCATTTCAGCATGGAGAAAATAAATTTACAAATTGCATGTTGAGAGAATTATGTAATATTGCTCTTTTATTTTCTTATTGTTGTAATGGTTCTATTTCCTAATAATGTTACACAAAAGTTGTGATGATATATATGATGCATTTATCCAATAATAATACTTCACTTGATCTACGGTTAATTTCATAAATATATATCTGTTTATACCTATGCTTTTGGCATATAAAACATTTTTTTTAGTAATTAAAATGAATTAATTGAAAATTTGGTGGCTAAATAAATTTGAGCACAAGATGTGCTAAAGTTTAGCATAACATGTTGTCCAAAAGATACGCGCTGAATATTAATGTGATGTACGTCTCTTACTCCATTGAGTGACGTTCAATTAGTTTAGAGATGTTTTGAATTATAAATTTTCAAGTTATGATCAAGATTTGTTAGATTTAGTTAAATATGTGTTAAAATTATATTCAGGGAGTTGGATATGTGTTAAAATTAAATTAAGGTAGTTAGAAGTTAGTTGTGATTAGATGAGAAATAGTTATGTCAATTATTAAGAACACTTTATAACTGTGTATTTTATATTAAGTGTATTATAATTCTTAGTACTATCAATCTTAATTTAATATTTCTCTTAATTATTTCTCTTTTTCTGAGATCAATTATAATTCCGAGAAAAATTCCCTAGTCTCATATGAATGTAGAATGCGATCTGTGTAAATAAATTAGAAGAGAGATCGAAAGGAAACAGTGTTGAGGGTGATAGTCACCAAACAAACCTAAAAAATGAACTAAAATTAGGGGAACGTAGGATTTATGAATGTAGATAATTCATTTTCTTGAAACATAATATGCAAATTCTCTAATTTAACCTGAGCTAAATTTTCATCATCCGCAATAGTTTGCTGTTATTAGCTACAATTAGAACTTTGAATTTCCTTCTTGTATCATTTCAACTATTTGAGTTACACTTTGGAGATGTGATCCTGACAATATTAATTTCATAAAAATTAAATAATATTGCATTGAAAAAGCAAAACATCAACATTTAGTTTATTATCTTGATAATATAGTAACGTCACTTAAATCCTTAAAAATAATAATATGTATTTTATTACATTATTGTAAATTATCTCGTAAATTTAATTCAGATAATGAATAAGTGAAAAATATTTGATAAGTTGGAGTGTGAATTCGAATTTAAAGTATTTTTCTTCTCAATATTTGTTTTTGACCAATTGAAATATCTTTAAACTTTACGTGTGTAAATTTTGTCACTGATTAAACTCTTCGAAAAAAATATACTACCTCTAAACTCTATGTATAAGACCATCCAGAGTTTTTTCTTGTTCTTTTTATAACACTTCTTTCAATTTCTCAACTACATTAATTATTTATTTATAAATACAATCCTAATTATGTACATTTTTTTTGCAATATGTAATAAATAATACGATAAAAACATAAATTATTTTCTCTATATAAAAGTATAAAGTAGTAAAATCATTCAAGTAGCCAACCAATTTAATATTACAATAAATTTTCTTATTTCAACGTGATTTTATATGTAGAAACAAATCTAGTATTAAATTTGTACTATCCATGTCAATTTCCAAAGTGGAAAAAGAACAATATTTGTTATAATGGGAAGTGATACTCTCAATGATTTTGCAAAGAATTTTTAACCAATATAGCATATCCGTCAACAATTATACCCCCTTCTCCTAGTATATACCATGATCGTTTTCAAAAGAGACAATATTCAAACTTCTTTTAATCAACGTATACTTTGGACTTAGGTTTTTCTACCTTTTTTCCCTTGGTTTTTTCACCTTAAATTAGTTGGCAAATGGCACCACACATACTATGCAAGTTGCATGTCTCATTCATTTCGGCAATTTATTCTACTTTATTATTTTCCTAGACGGCTAACACAACACAACACTATAAATAACTAACATTCTCCCTCACTTTCTTGCATCACAAAATGGCTTTCTCCAACTCAAAATCTAATACAACACCTATTTCTTCGGCACTCATTAAAATCTTCATTACTTTTCTCTTCCTACAATACCCCAATGTTAATTCACAATCACAAGTGTTAGGATCAGATTCAGAAATCGTTGCTTTCAGCATAACTCAATTCGAGAAAGGAGATCCCAACATATTTTTCGAGGGTGATGCCTCAATCTCTGGTGGCATTCTAAAACTAACAAAAAGCGATCAATTAGGTAAACCACTCTCAAAAAGCGTTGGACATGCAATTTATCTCACACCGATTCACATATGGGACAAAACCAATGGAGAATTAGCAGATTTCTCCACTAATTTTGTCTTTGTCGTGGACACGAATCGTTCACAACTTCATGGAGATGGGTTTACTTTCTTTTTGGGACCACTTGAATTTGACCTACCCAAAAACTCAAGTGGAGGGTATCTTAGTCTTTTCAACCCAGAAACCGCACTTATCCCATCCAAAAACCCAATATTAGCTATTGAATTTGATAGTTTTACAAATGAGTGGGACCCAACTGCATCATTTCAATCACCTCACATTGGAATTGATGTTGGTTCTATTGATTCAGTTGCAACTACAAATTGGCCTATTGATTTAGTACAAAGAAATGCTATAGGAGAAGCTAGTATAAACTATAACTCTGAATCTAAAAAATTAAGTGTGTTTGTGGCTTATCCAGGGAGGAATATTACTGAGGTCTCATTTGTTGTTGATTTGAGGAGTGTTCTTCCCGAATGGGTTAGGGTTGGTTTCACTGCTGCTACAGGAGAGTTGGTTGAAACACATGATATCATTAGTTGGTCTTTTGGATCAGCTTTGTAACCAACAATTAAGAATTTGGATTCTATGCATTCAGGAAATATCAAAATTTCAAAGTCAAAACTCCGTGGATCGTTCGATTGTGATCAGACAATTAAAATTTACATATTTTTATATTATAATTAAAAATATTAATACTGGTCCAAATAACTAACTCTTGGAGTTTGGGGAGTTTAATTACTTTACTTTCAATAAAAACATGTTTCTTTGTTGAGGAATGTCAAAAGATATATATGATTTCATGGTTTTCTTTCTTTAATAAATATATTAATTATAATAGTACTCTTTGATTTCATTACTCTTCGTTCATTGAAAATTTCTCAATGAAAAACTAATTTAAATCAATGGTTTCATAATGGTTGCAATTGTGGCTAACTTTACGTAAAACTTTGCCACCCTTCCGTGGTAGAGTTTATACCAACTAAGGAATTGTTAGACGAAGTTTTTGGCGTACTTGCATTGTGTAAGGGAAATAGATTGTGGTTGTTCGACGTGTAAGTTGAAAGGAAAAATTGTAAAGGATTAGGGCATCGATTCTTATACTTGTATATGAGGTTATGTTGGTGTTTCAAATTTGTGTGGTGATTTTTTGTTTAGTGTTTAAAGTGGTGGGTGTTTTTTTGCAAATATTCATGATATTTTTGGTTGAATATGTTTGTTAAGTATGATCATTATGCCAACATGTCGACATTCTTTTTTTGGTGAAACATGTCAACATGATTTTTCTTAGTTTTATTTTTAGGTAATTAACATATTGATATATTGATATGGTTGATACCGTTGTTTACCACCAAAATCTAACTCCAATTAATGAGCAAATATTTGTCTACCTCTCTTTCTTCTTTCATTCTATAAAAAAAGGGTGGACCTTTTTTTATTTAGAATCACCTATCTATATCGTTTTTCTTCTAACATTTTATTTAAATAAGTGATTTTTAAATAAATTTAATTTTCTTCGTATTTTTTTTTATATTTCTTCGTTTGAGTGTGACGTCGTTTTGTTCACCATAATGGTTCGACGTTGTTTGATTTTTCCGTTTTGTTGCGGTGTTCATCTTGTTCAGATTCATGAATTAACATTGATCAAATACAGACATATTCAAGCAATGACGGGAGAAAAAAAGTATTTTGGTCACTTTAATTTGATCAAACATGTATGCATTTTGTTGTTTTATACTATTAACATTGGTGCTATAAGCTTGTTCGCAAATTCATTTTTTTATTTTATTTTTTTTTTAGCAAATTTGTTTTATTTTTTGTTGATGTATTATATGAATTTCAATAAATAAATATTGTTTTTTAGTAAAAAAAGTATGATTATTATATGCATGATACTAATATGTATGATAATGATTGATAGACATCAAAAAGTTTTTTCTTTATTTATTACAATATCCAATGTTAATAATTAATATTGTTAGTGTTTTGTTAAAATTGTGTACTGAATTCTCAACATCCCTATCACTTCACCTTTAACCTACTCTAACTCAGCTATCAAACCAATCTTAAATTCTCTAAGAGGTGGTTGGTGTTGGTTACGCATTTTAATGCAAACATAGGTAATGCATCTCTCGAAAAATCTAAGTAATAATAAAAATCGTCTTCACAGGAATTGTTATTTAACTTAATAATGCGATAAAGCCGTAGAATTTATGTAACAAAAAGATTATAATTGGTTTATAATATCAAACAAACGTAAAATTAAATTAAAAAATAAAATAAGAGAAAAACAATTAGAGAATCTGAATCACCTCCTTTTTACTATATAATTATTGATTTACTATTTTAACAATCTAACTTATTTGATTACGTCAAATTAACAGACTAGATTAAGATCAATTTCTTTGCTCAAAATCCCTTTTTATAACAACAAACCCTATCGTGTTTGTTACTCAAAACATGTACTAACGTTAATTTCTTAGACACATTTTAATATTTTATATTTCCATAACAATTTGAAACGTGAATATATATTTTGGTTCTGGTTATTATAGCCTATTTTCTAATAACAAAATAATACTTAGGTTCAATTTTATGTTAATCAATCACATAAAGCATTAGGAACAAAAATATATGAATAATCAAATACTTTATAATTGCTTAAATAGTATATAAAAATCAAAACTACATAGATTCAAGGAGGTTCATTTTTTCCTAATCAATGTAAAAATTAGTTCATGATTAATAACATAATAACAATGAAGAAGATGAAACTACACATAAGAAAGATGAAATGAATCTTCACTTCTTTCTTTCAAGAGTGAAATTTGTATGTTCCTAACCTTCAAAATGTGTCTATTATGAGTCATTTTAAATAAATTATTATTAATTTATTTATATTAATTTACTATTAAATTAAGAGCCATTTTAAATAAATTATTGTTTTGTAGTTCTTGAATAAGTTAGATATTTATGTTTTTAATTTATTGATAACTATATATTTTGTGTAGTTTTTATTTTATTTTATTGATTCAGTTAAACAAATTGATCGTTTGAATTAAACATAGATACCAAAATCATCAAGTTATTAATGCGTTGCCTAATATCGGTAGAATTGCAAATAACATTTGGTTTGTGATATATATAATATTTTTTTATATATTAATAAATAGATTTAATATTTATACTATTTAAAACAAATATATTTGCATTAACCATAAATGTATGAATTAATGTTTAAATATTGGTTTTGATGAATGTGGGTGTACCGGGGCTAGGGGTGAACATGGGCGCGGGTCGACCCGTCAACCCGATCACCCAATGCAACCCAACCCGATTTTTACCCGTACCCGATCACTTTCGGGTCCGACCCAACCCAACCCGTTGAAACCCGCTTATATTTGGGTCGGGTAATGGGTTTAACAATTTGAACCCGTTGACCCGACCCGGTAACTAGTTATATTTTTTTTAAAAAAAATTATTTGGCTAGTTCAATAGGGTTTCATTACTGTTCTTTTTATTTAGACTTTCAGCTGTCTTCATCCACTTTCTGCTTATACCTTCTTCAAGACTTTTTGAAGTCGCGCCGTTGTACACCTTTTCTTTTGTTCTACATGTGCTCATAACTGATTTTAAACGAATTAGTTATAATAAGATATTATTAACTAGTGATTTTTATATGAATGTTGATGCAAGGTGTTCATGCGTCTAGGCTAAACACTGAACTCGTTTAATTTGTTTTGACATTGTAATCTCGTATATGCCTACTCATAAAATTCATATCTAATTTTTGAATTGTCTCTTTCAAATGAGCAATTTAATTTGAGTTATACTATTTATTTAAATGTTATATTTTGTTATAGTTTTACGTAATAAAGGTATGAACATAAAGCTTATACTTATAATGAATTTAGTTTAAATTTTTTACATTTGTTAAATACAAATTTTTTTAGTTAAATACTATTTATGAGCAAAATTGATGCTTATGCAAAAGCTTACGATAAATTTAGTTTAAATTTTTTATATTTAAATCTATTAAACACTTTTTTTTTAGTATTTTATTTGAAAATGGTACTTAGTAAACTAAAATTGTTGGTGGATTATGTGTAACCAGTGGCTAATCTTTGTTGGGACATAGGTTGATCACGGCCACCCCAAAATTTTATCTAATCTTTTAAAAATATTTCTTATTTTAATTTTATCTGTTAAATAAAAATTAATATAGATTAAATTAGATTTATCCTTGTGATTGTGAAAAAGCATTTGATAGGGACACATGAATTTTATGTTGTTTTAATGTTGGATTTGATAATTGGTGTATTTTATGAGTTGAATTGCGGTTGTTGAGTTATGTTGTCGAGATGTATGTTTCAGTCTAATATGTGAAGATAACATACTATATGTGCATTTTTTCTTGTTACATGAATTAATCTAACCAAATGACATGAAGATTGGTATGTGTAGATCTCATAGGATTGATATGTGTACATGGACTAAAATTTATTTTATCAATTTTTTAATTATTAAAATTGCACTTTTTGTATTAGGCCCAATTTTTATTGATTTACTGTTGTTGAATTTATTTATGTATTTGAAAATTGTTGGATTTATTTTTTTTTGTGAGAGGTTGATGAGTTTTTTAGAGAATTGCATAATTTGTTTGAAATTTTATAGTTTTGAGACATTCAAGTATTAAATATATTTTCATTCAATATGTTTTCTTATAAAATAAAAAAATAGGTTATTATTTATGTATGACCCGCCAACCCAACCCAACCCAACCCGTTCTTGATCGGGTCGGGTCGGTTCGGGTTAAATAAAAAAATTACGGGTTTAGAACTTAACCCAACCCAAAGATAATCGATCGGGTCGGGTCTTGGGTTTTATCAAAACCCGCCCAACCCAACCCACGTACACCCCTAACCGGGGCTATAGAGTGTTTTGAAAAAAGTTTATGTATCATAACAATTTTCATATAGTATTATTATCTGATTGTCAATTAACAACGGTTGTGAAAATGTTATTCATTTTCCCATCAATTAGAAACATCCATCAACACTCTATTAATATCTTCTAGTATCTTAAGAATACTTTTCTTCCTTTCAAAAATGCAAAGCCGCTTCAAGAGCCAAACCACACTAAAATTATTTTAGGCTTAAAAAAAGGTTTCGTTAACGAAGCAAAAAGATCTCTAAACTAAATAATTTATGATATTATTAAGAAAAAAATTATATTTTTAATCCTTTAAAAAACTTATCAATTGTGTTCTATTTCAAGATTGAACCACCAATTATTTCTATTTCACGTTCAATATTCTTCTTCTTTCTTAATTTCTCCACTTCCACTGCCTCAGTCATCTTTCTCTTTCTAACTAAATTTCTGATTTTGTTTCTCTTCTAAACTATGAGGACATAGATGTGTTTGAAGCATAGAGTTATTAGAGAAAAACAGTGGTGGAAGAGTATCGGAAGGACATGCAAATTGGGACTTAGGAGCTCAAGAGTGTCGACACCTAATTTTATCTAAATTTTTTTTATTATTCACAAAAAAAATAATAATAAAAAGAGTATTTTGGATTTTTTATCCTAACTTTTTATTTTTTTATTTTAATATATAATTTTCATTTAATTTTTCGTATGATATTCACTTGTTAATAAAAAAAAGAGATATATGTTAAGTTTTTATGTATTTTTATTTATTACTTTTTTGGTCTAATAATAACATAGTAATAAAAAAAATAATTCCAAATATTTTTATTTTATTTAATAGAAATAAAACGAAATTAAATATAAAATTAATAAATATGAAAACTTTTTGAGTAAATTAAATATGAATGTTTTTTATTTGATTATTTAAAATTGATTTATATTTAATGTTGACAAATATAATTTTTGCCATTTGAGGGAAGTTTTTAAAAGAAAAATAAAATCTAAGGATTCACCTTAATTAGTCATAATGTGACTAATGGTGGACAGTTATTTCTATAAATTGTTTAACCTAATTTGTTAATATAAACAAAAGGTTTAATTGCAGTTTTAGTCCCCCTATTTATACTGATTCACGAAATTGGTCCCCTATTTTAAAAGTCAACAGTTTTGGTCCCTCCCTCATATTTTTAAACTAAAATATGACGATTTGATATATTTTAAATGATGTGACATACAATTCTATGATATAAAACCATCTAGATCCATTAATTATTCATATGTCATTAATTAAATTAAAAAAAAAAAAAAAATTGAAGTTGAAATTTAAGTTTTTACGACGTTTTATTCCAATTTCATGGGTGTTAATCACTCTACATCATCGTATCATATGTCATGTTATTTAAAACATCTCACGTCATCATTTTTTAGCTAAAAAATCATATGGAAGGACCATAACTGTCGACTTTTAAAATAGGGGGACCAATTTCGTGAATCAGTATAAATAGGGGGGACTAAAACTGCAATTAAGCCTAAACAAAAATGGTGTTATGAGACTCTTATTAAAGAGAACGGATTAAAAAATATTGATCGATTTTAGGTGTTTGAATCCGCTCTCTAGAAAGTCACTAGTAGTTTTCTGTTGCGCCATTCTTACACAACCTTCTCTATAATCACTCATTTAAAAAAAAGAATAAGAAATGGAGACAAAACAATCTTTATTTGTAATTTATTTTCATTGTGGTGATTCTTTTATTTTATTTATTTCTCTACACACTACTCTAACACGATTCACACGCTTATGAGCGAACTCTATATCCGGGTTGAGTGCAACCTAAGATACATTAGAGAATGTGTAATGATAATCTTCTAGACGTACATCATGTTTGGTTGTTATGAAAGTCTCACCAAGAGTTGACATTTTTTAGAATATTTCCATTTTAATAGTTTACTATTAATTGATTTAATATTTTAGAACTAAGGTGTGTGCTCTAGAAACCGATTTAGAACTATAGAGCCACCCATAGTAAAGGTTTATATTAAAAAAAAAAAAAAAAAAAAACTTAGAAAGATCAAATAAGTAATGAACCATGTCGGTCACATGTATATTTGAAGAAAAACATATGCTACCTCTATATTATATTCATCATGTTGCATCGTATAATCATGCATATTTCATCCTTTTTATTTTGTTTTAAATAATGCTCATTTTCCTTTTCTTTTTTTTTTAACAATAGAAAAATCATTGCGTATTACCTTCAATTTTTATGAGATAAAGTGTAGTCAACTTTACATTCACTTTTTTTTACATTCTCATCACATTCTCTTTCAAGAAAAAAATATAAAAACAAAAAATATTATGACACCCTTACTGGACATGTTCTCAATTTAGAATTATGGATGAATTGGAGCAGACAGAAGTAACCAAGATCTTAGAGGTCCTTTAAACACTCAAGATTAAAAATGAGGGAAATCCTTTAGCAGAGGATGCAACACCACATGAAGCTCATGTTCGTCTGTCGAGCTTCACTCCACAGACTTACACTAATCCTCAAGAAGAAAGTTCACAATTTTCACCTTATGGTTTACCTCCATTTTATACCCCGCCTCAAGCTAGTAATCACCGATTGGGGGTACAAATCAGCATAATGGGACTTATTGTAACACCCCAAATTTTATAATAAACTATTTTAATAATGAAATATAATTTTAAATAATTAATTTGGTGTTAAAGTTATTTTAGAATACATGTGATAAATTTCGTGATTAGTTTGCGTTATACGGGTGCTTTAGGTGATGTGTTACTATTATACATATTAGACTACATGAATAATTTAAATAACAAATATTATATTTTATATATTTTTCTAAATAGTATTTTAGTGTAATATTTTAAAGAATAAGATCTTAGAAGATTTTACGTGTATATACTTATTATACCAAATTAATGTAATATTTTCTGTGCGTTTGACTGATATTAAGTATGTACGTAATTATATTTCAATTATCTATAACTATTTTCTATTTTTAGTTATTTATTTTATAAATAATTATCTCGGAATAGTTGTGATATATTGTGTTTGATTTCCTTCATTTTTATATACTTGTTATGACATAGTGATTTTATATATATTTATTATGATATAATAATTAATATAGAGTGTTGATGTTATATTTATTTATTTTATAATTTTGACTATTCTCTAATGATGGTAGTATTTTAATGTGAATATTTTATAAAATAAAGTATAATCATAGTAATTATTTTGAATATGAATCTTGGTTATTAATGTATTTTAAAAGATTAACTACTTTAATTATTTTATTTTATAAAATATGGATTTTGAAATATTAATAATTTTGTGCTTATTTTCTTTATATTTTGTGCTTAATTTTGAAATATTAATATATATATGGATTTTGTATATATTCCATTGATTTAGTGGCTTATATAAAATATTGATGTTATATTTTTTTATTGTCATTTTAACTATTCTCATAATATACTAATCTTTTAATTTGATATTTTGAAAGATATTATTATATTAGTGGCAAATAAATAAATTAAAATAAATATTTAATTAGTTGGACCATGTGAAAAAAATAAAATAAAATGGAGTTCAATGAGTTAGGTTAACAACAACTAATATGTTAAAAAACAAAATAAATAAAAAAAAATCAAATATACCCTAATATGAAAGCGCTACAGTAGAAAGATAGAAAGAGAGAGAAAAGGCAGCGGCCATACTAAGAGAAAATAAAAGAAATCGGTTCCGGCGATCGACAACTGTCCAGAAAAACTTCCTCCGTTTTCGTTCAAATTTCAGTATGTTATTTAATTTATTGAGTTAGTCAATTAACCACAATTTTCCAGATTTTTAACAACCCCAATTTCTTTCAAAAATACCCGACTTCTCCGTTTGTAGAATTCGTTATTTTGCACCGTTCTTCTTCACCGTAAGTCCGATTTGAGTGAAACCAACGCCAAAACGATCGTGTGAAAAGTGGCTATATTATCCACTTATTGGTTTTCTGATTTATGGTAAGATTCCTTGACCGAAATTCAAAATTAATTTTAGAGTGTCTTCTCATAATTTATTTTTAACGTTTACCCATAAATTATCGAGTTAGATCGATTGAAGGACAAAGAGTCGGAGAATAAAGGCTGTTTGTTCGTGGAATCGTATTCGTGTGTGAAAGCGTCGAAATAAGGTAAAGGGTGAGAGAGCGTTTGAATTCATGAGTGTAATATATTGTGAGATGAACGGGAAAACCGTATTTCCCAACGATTCATCCGGGGCTTGCTATGTACGGCAGTAGCCCTTTGAGTGATAAATTAATTAATGTGCAAATATGGGAATTGTGAGATTAAAATGTGGAATAGAAACATTTATAAGGTGTTGATTGATTTAATTCCATTGAATGTGTGTTATTTGATATTATTGTGATATTTGATTTATTTTTGTTAAATGAGTGATAATTGATATTATTGTGATATTGGATGTCGAATGAATTTGGTGCATATGTTGGATTAGATGAGTTTATGTAATGTGATAATAAAAGATGTGTGCATTGTGATAATTTTATGTGATGATGATGATGTATGAATAATAATTGTGATTTCATAAATTTGTGATAAGTTATGTAATGATGATGATATGTGATTTATAATAGTGATGTTATGAATTTGTGATGAAAATATTGAAGTAACCCTTGATGAAATAATTGTGATTCCAATTTGTGTTTGAGATGGTGGTCTTAATGAAGTATCATAGGCCAACGAGGGGAGAAAATAAATATTGAGAATTTGTGAAGTGGAGATTATTTTGTCATCATATAGGTAGGGCCTGACAAGCCTAGCGATTTCGGGGAAGTACAACTGAATTGAGCCTGATCGTGGCGGTTTGCTGTTGAGCCTTAAGGCAAGATTGTTAGACCTTGGAGGTATTCGGGTGGGGAATTCCTAGGTGACTAGGAGGTAGCACTCCAAATGTCGGGAGCTACCATGCAACACACGTTTACCTCGACTGTCGCGTATATGTGTCTCAGGTTGAGTTGAGGGAATCTATGAGGACAAGGCCAATTTGAATTGTCCGTCCACCGAAATGGTGGCATAGTATCATGGCCTCCTAACCAAGTACTTCAGAGTTAGAATGGTACCACATTGAAGTAGAGTCTAAGCTCATGCATATCATTGCATTTTTGTGTGATTGTTTGTTGTGATTAATATGTATTGTGTGCGATGATAATTTCGTAGATGATTTGATGTTATTGTGAAATGTATTGATTTCTCTTGGTTTTGACTTTATAATGTTATGTTTTTCCTTGAAAAATGTTTGTCTAATGATACGGTTTATTTATGATTAATTGCGTGTTCTCCTTATTTATATTATACTATTAACATGATTTCAAAACTCACCTCCTTTGTTGTTTGTGTTTGACTGGCTTGGCCCTGCGTTTGCGAAATCGCAGTTGTTACAGGTTAATGAATCTTGAAGTTCAAGTTGGGAGAAACCCCGCTCTGATAGGTGATACCGGGAATAAGGGTTGTTAATTGTATTTTACTTATTTAATTTGAAATGACTTTTTGTATGAAAACCATATAAGTACTAGTAAGTTTTTAGAATTGAAAAGTAATTATACTTAAATCAAATTTTATGGAGATTGCATTATTTTATAGGAGGAAAATGTTTAAAGTGTTCCTTTTGATTTTTGAGAAACGTGATATTTTAAATTAATTATCAAAGTTTTTATTCCCTTAAAAACGTATTTGCTACCTTATGCGAATTAAAGTTAAAAATTTATTATAAATTAATATATATTATTTTGAGATTTAGGGTATCACACTTATCCCCAAAATTTAGGATATGCCACTAGTGATATTCCTCAAGTTCAGCACCCACTCCTTACTTATTTGCCACATGCAAATCTTTTAGGAGTTGTGTCAGTGATGTTGAGATTACATCACAACTCTCAACAACTTGTTTCTCCTATATTGTTAGAAAATCATCAATCTAAAGAAAAATGACATGCCCTAGAAGAACATTTGAGAGCTTTTGAAGGGAAAAACAATTATACTTTTGAACGCTTCAAACTTCTATCTTGTTTCTGATACACTAATTACTCCAAAAATCAAGTTTCCATAATTTGATAAATACAGGGGAGCTTCTTATCCAAAAAACCACCTCATAATGTATTACCGAAAAATGGCTTTTTAGGCTCATGATGAGAAATTGTTAATTCATTTATTCTAAGACAATTTAATAGATGTCTCTCTGAGTTAGTACATGCACCTTGAGCAAACCCATATCCGTTTTTGGAAGATATGGCAGATGTTTTCGTGAAAATATACAAATACAAACTTGATGTGGCTCTTGATAGGATGAAACAATGAAGCTTTTGAAGAGTATGTCCAACGATGAAAATAGTAAACTTCCCAAGTAAAACCCCATCTCTCTGAAAAGGAAATGGTCACTATGTTCATAAACACACTTCATTTACCATTTTATGACAAAATGATATGGAGTGTTTCACCAGACTTTTATGATCTTGTCATAAAAGGGGGAAAGCGTTGAGATAGGTTTGAGAAGAGGGAAAATCAACCCCAATCATCTAGGAAATCTTGCAATGTCCACCCACAAGAATGTCAAACCAAAATTCTGAAGAGTATCGATGAAGTAATACCCATGGAAGAAAGTTTGTACAGTTTGACCTGATCCTCATATCTTATGTTGAATTATTGCTACATCTTATTCAAAAAAATTTGGTTGTGCCTTGTCCATCAAAACCTCTTAAACCACCATACCCAATATAATATGACCCAAATGTTAAATGTAATTATCATGCAAGAGTCACAAGACATTCCATTGAAGATTGTATATCTTTAAAATTCAAGGTACGCGACTTGGTCAAAGTAGGGTGGTTAGATTTTATAGGAAATGAGCTCAACATAAAGAATAATTAACTCTTAAATCTTTGAAGTTCACCTTTGTGCAAAAAAAAAAAAAAAGAAACAATTAAGAGATTATTGAGTTATCTACAATTTTAATGTAATTGCTCTAGATATTACACTACTTTATTGTAGGGTGGACATACTCTGTTTCTCAATATTTTGAATATTAATAAATGCATTTTATTTGATTTTCTTTTCCTTCTCACCCGTCATATATTTCACAATTTCTTACCAAACATTATCCGTCTTTCTCTTCTTTAAACCATATACCATGCATGTTTGAGTGATGTTATTAATTCGACTAAAGGTGAAAACGATAAAAATAAACTCCACTATCTGGATGGACCTCAATATGTTGGGACATGGAGTTAATGTCACGTTAATCCCCTATAAATGTTGTTTTATCTTTATCATTGTCTAAATGTGCGTTGAATATACGAATCGCATGGAGGAATTTGAATTTTGTACCATAGATATTCTATCCACCTTCGAATCGAAAGTGAAAATGTTGAAAGTATATGAGACATGAATGTGATCCTCAATCAGCTCATTTGGTAGTGGAATGGAGTGAATAGTGGTAATTATCTTCTAGGTACCGAATTCGATTCCTACGAAAGGAAAAAAATGCATTTTTCTTAACTAGGTAGAAGGGGGGGAGAAAAGATCATAAATAGCAGTGCCGATAACGGTAACTGGGTAAGGCTGTTACAGGCAACCTAGGAAAAATTAGAAAAAAAAGTCTATTAGGTAGAAAACCCGAATAGGCAACCTGAGAAAAAATAGGGCCACAAAAAATATAGAATGGAGGAAGCTCACTAGCTTGAGAATCTAAAAAGGGTGGGCAAATAATATGGCTTACATACACATATCAAATTAAGTCGAAGCAGAATATATTCCTTAAGTGTGTGAAGATAGATTGGGGCAAATCTTATCCTCTGAAGTGGGTTAAAAATATGATTTAAATTGTGGCATGGGTTATTAGAACAATTCTTTTATGAAATACTACTAACAAATCAAGTCACTTACCCATATGAGATCACCTTAACTTCTTTTCTTTTTACGAATCATTGTTTTTTGTACCATATATTTTCTCATTAAACATCATTGTTTAAACCTTGCTTCACCAATTTCTTTTGTTATAATTTTTTTTTGTCAAAATGCATTTTTTTATGATAATCATATGTTGGGGCACAATATATGTGAATGTCAAGAGATTAAAACTAGTATGGTGTCTTCACATATAAGACAAGGACAACCAGAGATCAAGTCGAAAATGTAAAAAAAAAAATCTCCTTAAAGATCAAAAGGAAAATTGCTACTATTTATTCAAAGTGGTGCATATTTTTTAACCATGAATAAAAGGCTCATGCTCGTAAGGAGGTGAAATAAATAGAAAAAAATAAAAAAATTGAAGAAAAAAAGATGAAAATGAATAAAATGTTCATTCATCAAATGCATTTATGACATTTCATATTTTAAATAGTGTATAAATTTAAAGTTGAGACTACTGTCCCACGCCATTTGATTCAAAAGACGGGATGACTGACCCGCACACTCTAATATAAATGACATGCACCCCCGAAGTCGAGAAAATGACCCGCATCTTAAGCTGGGAAAACGACTCGCACATCAAGCCGAGAAAACGACCCACATCTTAAGCTAGGAAAACGACTTGCACACGAAGTCATGAAAACGATCCGCATCTTAAGCCAAGAAAAAGACTCGCATCTTAAGCCGAGAAAATGACTCGCACCCTTCTTTGCAATTCTAACTTTTTTCGAAAAAAATTAAAGTATGTGTCTTAACTTATTATTTACACTAATTCTCAATTAAGTTCTAAGTAAAGAGGGGCAACTCTCAACGCATAATTTTGTCCGCCTTTTTTTATTATTCACAAAAAAAAAATACAAAAAGGGTGTTTTGGACTTTTTACCCTAACTTTTAATTTTTGATATGATATTAATTTTTTATTAAAAAGAGATATATATTAGGATTTTATCTATTTTTATTTATTACTTTTTTGGTCTAATAATAACATAGTAATATAAAAATAATTCCAAACTTTTCTCATTTTATTTAATAGAAATAAAACGAAATTAGATATAAAATTGATAAATATGAGCTTTATTAAGTAAAGTAAATATAAATTTCTTTTGTTTGATTATTTAAGATTGGTTTATATTTAATTTTTACAAATATGATTTTTGCCATTTGAGGAAAAAATTTAAAAGAAAGATAAAACTTAGGATACATCTTAAATAGTAGACATTTATTTGTATAAATTCCTTAATCTAATTTGTTAATATAAATAAGAGTGTTAATTGACTCTTAGAAAATATCACAAATTAGAAAATATCACAAATTAGAAAATATCGATTGGTTTTAAGTGCTTTTATTCGACCACTACTAGTTCTCTGTTGTGCCATTCTTACCCAATATTCTCTATAATCACTCATTTCAACAACAAAAAACGGAGACAAAGATAACAAGGGAGACAAAACAAATTTTCAGAATCGGTATGTAAATTTTTTTTCTCTGAAACAAACTAGTATAATAGTTTTTATTTATTTATCATCTTTGTTGATTTTCATGTTAACTTTGTTCATATAGCAAGACTATTTATAATGTTTTTTATAGTACTATCATGTTTGTCGTTTTGTATATTTGATGTTATAATTTAAACAAAATTCATTTTCATATTTTAAAAATAAAATAAAATATTGAACTGAGAAAACACATTCTTCAACAATCAGTGTTATTTAAAAAATCGCAAACCTCATATAAACATTCATTTATAATTCTACCCGTTGAAGTAGACTTGAAAATACTTAAGAAAATAAGATAAAAGTGAAAACAACAAATTGTTTTCTCTTTCGATATATCAAAGTTACCTATTGTTGGATTTTCCAATGTGTTGTTTGGTATTAGTCTCTCATAATCGTCGAACAAATTAAATAGAAATTAAAATTGACCAACACACAAATATTTTATACCAAGAACTATGTGAGTTTTGATTTCTCGATTGTACCTGGAGATACGTAGGAGCAATGTCTTCCTCTTGTCAAACCAAATTAATAAAAAATATTTTTCCTTCTTTTATTAATATAAAATAATTTTTTTATTATTATTTTTGTTAAATAAATAAATAGTTTATATACAATTAATTATAGAGTGACCGTTTTAATAGACGGTGTAGGGTGATAATTATTTTCTACTCGTAATCGACTCTTAAATCTGAATTTTTGTTCAAAATTATCATTTTAAATTATATCCAATTTTTATTTTAATAAAATAAAATTGGTGACGACTTTTTTCCGTAAACAAACAAAACATAGTGTTTGTTCTCTTCTTTCTTCTTTCTCATCGTATCTTCTTCTTCATAGCCCAACTCTCTCTTTCTCTTCTCTTGTTTGTTTTTTTCCTTCTCTTTTATTTCGGTAATATAGAAAAAAGGAGTGGTTTGTTTGCATGTGTTTTGATTGGTTAAGAGATTTAAGTTTAAATTCTAACTTTGCCTCTCATTTTTTAACTAATGTTATGTTAACCCTCGATACAAATTGGGCAAATTAAAGTTTGAATTATTAGTATTCTTATTTGACACATCTAATTCTATTCTAATAAAATAATCATGCCAGTAAGGCTTTTAGTACAACTATCTACTCCACTAATAACTTAAAAACATAAATAACTTAGCAGTATTTAATTTTTTCTTTTTTTATATTTATAGATTTTTTTTTAAAATTGATTTTCTAGAATTTTATTAGACTTTATAGTAAATTTTTAGTAGGAAAAAATATTTCCTTATAATATGAAATTTATGTAGATTCTTATTTTTTATTTTTTATTTATTTATTCTCATCTTGTAAACTTACCCTAATTCTTTATTCTTCAAATTCTCTGCGCATTTTTCCCTAACTAATAAACATGTACCACGTCCACCATCCTACTCCACTGTCAGCTCCCTCCATATCTTTCCTCTCTTATATACATTTTTTTTTATTCTCAGTTAAGTTGATTAATCTATATCTCTCCTTTTTCTCCGAACTCTCTTCTCATGACACGAGTAAGATGATTGTTTTTTACTTCTTCTCATTTCTATAAAAATATATAATTATATTTTTACTCTTAACACGTCTCCAAATAATATTTTAAAAAATCATTAAAAGATAATATCAAAAAATCAAAAATACCTTTTTCACTTTTATTAGGTAAACAATTTTTTTTCTAGACAGTAAGTTAGTTGTTATATTATCTTATAAGTATTAACACGACTATTAATTTTATATTATTTTACTC
>JBBPBP010009780.1:8818984-8837272 GCA_037974735.1 Cicer chorassanicum
AAAAAAACAAAAGACGTGTGTAAATTAAGGTGATTAATCATCCTTAATTATATACTTAATAATAATACTATACTATTGCTTACTTACGGCCTCATTAAATATTTATACAACTTATTTTATAAGTTGACTGCGATGTCTACCATACTACTAGCACTCTATATATACCTTGTGCACTACTATCTAACGTTGACATTAATATATATATATATATATATATATATGCTTAAAAAAACTCTGTACGTGTCCTCGTTTTTTTTTCTACAATAACAAAATGAATTGAATTCGTTATATCATTTTAACTGTTTGTATCAAGAAATATATAGAAGTTAGAAAGAATGCTTTTATTTTAATGCTTTAAAAACTAAAGTTAACATGTAAATATCGATACTTCTTGTTACTTCTAGGTGGCCTCTCTATTTCTATTTGATTCCAATTCCAATAGGCTGCCAAAAGGGATAATTTATTTAAGGGGGATAGGGAAAGAAAATTGAACCCTTTACCGTAATTGAAATTTGTAATATGTGTTTGGTGTTCAATTGTCCTTTATGTCAATTTGTCATTTTTCCACTTTTTCATTAATTAATGTGATTATAATTGTTAATATTATTAGTATTTTATAAAAATTAGTGGTTAAACTTGTTATTTCTTTGTTGTTCTATTTTCTAACTCCGACCAAGTAATTTTATATATTTTTCCTTTTGATAGGTAACTTTTTAATTGAAATGAAAAAGTAATATATGCTTTAAACTTGATAATTTTTTACTCTTTTTAGTCACTCATTTTTTATTTATTTTGTACTATTTTTCACTTGCAGAAAAGGTTTAAGGGAAGCTAATCCTCCCGTCACTATGACGAATGAAAAAAATTCTGGCCAGGTGATACTAACTTTTTGAGACAGAAATGCTTGATATTTTAGTTGTATACTAGGGAGAACCAAAATTAATTGAAGAATGAAACTACGTAAAATTGATTCTAACATATTTAAATGATTCAAATTAAAATTGATTTATCTTTGAAGTTGAATCTAACTTGAAATTAAAATTTATAATTTTTTATTCAAAAACATATTCTTACATGCATGATTAATTTATTTTAATGAAACTTATCCCAATATATAACAGTATACATTTAACTCATTTTTAATTAAAATATTTACTTTTAATAAAATTAAATTTATAAAATCATTTTTTTTATTGTTGGACTAAACACATCTTTACAAAGCTTTAACTAACAAATAGTGACTAAATATTTTGATTGACTATATATATATATATATGGGTATTTATGTCAAATTGTGGAGATATGTTCCGCAGGAATAACGCTGATTTCTAGTAATGTTACTTCTTTTTGTTTTTGATAAACTATTAGTTTCTAGAAAAACAGGACATGTTAGTAATGGTATATATTTCATGAAAAAATAGCATTACTCTTCTTGGAAAAAAATGAAAATTGAAAAATCTTGTCCTGATTTTGTCTTTGATTTTCAGGTGGTGATTAGAAATGGCATATTTACCCTCTTTTTGGCAAATCCCAAGGGGTATGTTAAAGGAATATCATACGGTGGAATGGAGAATTTACTTGCAGTTGAAAATGAAGATGATGATAGAGGGTACCTATTTCATATATTAAATAAATCATATTCAATTTGGTGTTTTATGTAATTAAAGCTTATATTCAATAATTAGGCTTTCATATTCTTTATAGGTACTTGGACGTTGTTTTTGGCAGCTTTGAAAGGTATAATTATTTAATTTAATTTTTTTGTCCTCTCCCAATTTATATGCTATTTCATTGATAACAAACTCAATATACTAATTTATAATTGGATTTGTACTAATGCAGAGTCCACGGGACAACTTTCTCAGTTGTAACACAAAACGAGAATGAAGTTGAGGTTTCATTTGTAACGACATGGAATTCTTCAATGCGTGCCTCACAAGTTCCTATAAACATAGACCAAAGGTGAATTCTTAGTTAAATTATTTTGGCACAGTTTGTGAAAATTAATCATGGACAACATGTATCTTATTTTGATGATTAATATTCATTATTATTATTATTATTTTTGAATAAATTTAATTTTACAGGTATATAGTACGAAGAGGCGATTCAGGATTTTATGCTTACGTGGTATTTGAACGACCAGAAAAATTCCCTGCTGTAACAGTTGATCAAATAAGGATTGTTTATAAACTCAAGGAAAACGAGTAAGTAACTATGAAAAATATTCATCGATGCAACTTCATGAAATGTTTATTAACGAGTAAAATTAACACAGTCTCTTAAAGTAAACGGTCTCTTAATTTTGTTAGAAAAACATGTTTAATTAAATAGTCAATGATGCATGCAGATTCAACTATATGGCCATCTCAGATACTAGGCAAAGAAGAATGCCAACGCCAAAAGATAGAGCAGAAGGTCGAACCTTAGCGTATAAAGAAGCTGTTCTCTTAACTAATCCATCTGAACCACAATTTAAGGGAGAGGTAACATTCTTTTTCTGTACTTGCCCTCTTGTTTACATGAAATATTTTATTGTTTATAATCTATATATATATGCATGTTGTTTCTAATATTATTTTATTTATATTTATTAATACCTTATAGATTATGTATCATTAGTGTAAAAAAATAGTTACGCATGTCCGCTTAGTTCAATAGACAAATATTGACATTGTTAGATTGAACATATATAATGAGTTTGAATATGACATTTACAGTAATAGTGTTTGCCACCTGTAAAAAAAAAATTAGTGCATAGCTTATATATTCTATATATATTTTTTTTTTAATTCTAGTTTGAAAAATCCGTTATTAAAATGTGTGAATGGTTTGTGTTGGGATCAGGTGGATGACAAATACCAATACTCAAGTGAGAACCAAGACAACAATATTAATGGATGGATTACTGCAGATTCTGAAAAGCCCGTGGGTTTCTGGATCATTACACCCAGTAATGAATTCCGCCATGCTGGGCCCATTAAGCAAGACCTCACATCTCATGTTGGGCCAACTTGTCTATCCGTAAGTTCAACAAAAGCCCACCAGTTCATGAGTAATAATGAATTAATATCTAAATAATATCTTTATGTATTTCAATTAGAAAATTACTTTTCCTTCGCAAAAAAAAAAAATAGAAAATCATTTGTAACACGTGTGTATAAAAAATTTCAGATAGGTACTTAATATTAAATTTCCTAAGCTACATTTAAAGTGTTTTCTATTTTTTGAAAAGAGTTAAAGTATTTTTTATTTTCCCTTTTTCTTAATTATTATTATTATTATTTTGTATGTGTAGATGTTTGTGAGTACCCACTATGCTGGCAAACATGTAGAAATGGTATTCGAAGAAGGAGAGACTTATAAAAAGGTTTTTGGGCCTATTTTTATTTACTTGAACTCTGCCTCAAGTAAGGCTCAATTCACATCTCTATGGTCAGATGCTAAGCAAAGGGTGAATATTATTCTCTTACAATCACTTATATTTATTTATATCTCTTTACTTGTACCTAATTACACATAATTTATTATTCTTGTTTGGTTAATCAGTTATCCAATGAAGTCAAAAGTTGGCCTTATGATTTCCCTCAATCAAAAGCTTTTGTTCCACCTAATCAACGGGGAACAGTAGTGGGATCTTTACAAATCAACTACGGGTATATATTAACAAATTTAGTTTCTCTAAAGTCAACAATTTTTTAGATAACATATAGTGAATAATCTCTTGACGAATACATTGATTAATGTGTTCGAATATAAATCATTTAGATTATTTATTTTATTCTCTAAAATCAATCGGTCACTCTAGAGATAATGTTCATTTGGATTTGTTTTTGATCTGTTCTTGCTGTACCACATTCATTAGGGGGGAAAAATCTCATGCTAACAATGCTTACATTGGTCTAGCATGGCCTGGAAATGCAGGATCATGGCAGAATGAAAGCAAGGTACATTTGAAGTTGAATCCAAATAAATTTAGTTTCTTAAACTTTGAAGCTATATTTATATGTACATGCAGCTAAAAATGATTTGAATTATAT
The DNA here is from genome assembly GCA_037974735.1 of Cicer chorassanicum. NCBI lineage: Eukaryota > Viridiplantae > Streptophyta > Magnoliopsida > Fabales > Fabaceae > Cicer > Cicer chorassanicum. Next base: position 8,823,025 of record JBBPBP010009780.1, read on the forward strand.
GCTAATTTACAGGGCTATCAATTCTGGACTAGAAGTGACCAAAATGGAAACTTTGTTATAAAAAACATCGTACCTGGGATATACAACTTGTTTGCTTGGGTTCCTGGCTACATTGGAGATTACAAATATAATGATTTAATCACCATTAAATCAGGTAAATTCTACAAATAAATTTCCAACTATTTAACACATGGTCATCACACAACACACGTTTCAAAATTACTTATTAAAATATTAGATATATTTTTCGTCCTTATAAAATTTACAATTTTTTAAATTTAGTCATTGATATACAACCAAAGTAATTATAATTTTGATGCATTAGACTATGACTTTATAATAATGTATATATATACATGTAGGAGGCACCATCAACTTGGATTCACTTGTATACAATCCTCCAAGAAATGGCCCTACTCTATGGGAAATTGGCATTCCAGATCGATCAGCTCATGAATTTTATCTACCAAATCCTTATGCTAACCTCACAAACAAATTATACCTCAACGACTACTCAGACAAGTTAGTCATAATTCATTATTCAATAATTAATGCTAACTTTTATTATTAATGTTAATGTTCATTTTTCACTTAGACAAAATATTTTTTCTATGACAGCTTTAGGCAATATGGGATATGGCAACGTTACAGCGATTTATATCCAACAAATGATCTCGTTTACAGGGTTGGTGTTGATAATTATACAAGAGATTGGTTTTATGCTCATGTTCCAAGGTAAATTAGTTTTTTTGATTTGTTATAATTGTTCAATTTTTTGTGGCATTTTAATGTAATTAAATTTCATAATTTATTCAGGATCACAAATAATAAACTCGAAGCAACCACATGGAAGATTGTATTTGATCTTAAAAGTGTATTGAGTGGTAACTACACACTACAATTGGCCCTTGCAAGTGCCTCTTATGCTGAAGTGCAGGTACACTAATTACACCCCTACTTTTTCTAATTACACTCAAATACATTATTTAGAAAATTATAATTTATTTCTTTCAAGTTGATCCTTTTTGTTAGCCAAATTTATATTTTCAAATATCTAAATAAATTTTGATAATTCTTTAAATAATTTTATTTTAAAATTCGCCATAGACCTCTCTTTATATTTAAGCCAAATGTTTAATATAGATTTATGTAATTTGATATATTCTTAATAATCACTATATTAATATATAAAGTGGCATTTTTTGAATGATGTGTGATCAGGTTTCGTTGAATGACATGAGTGCTTATCCTCCCCACTTCACAACACATCGAATAGGCGATGACAATGCAATAGCAAGACATGGAATCCATGGATTGCATTTTTTTTATAGCATACCATTACCTAGTTCTCGTATGGTAAAAGGAATTAATACATTATATCTAAGGCAATCAAGATGTGGATCCATGTTCGAAGGAGTTATGTATGATTATATTCGCTTAGAAAGTCCTCCTACTACCTACAATTGATTGTGAGATTCTTCATGTACTAGAGATTAAGCATTAAAGTTTAGGGAAAGAGTAAGGCAAGTTATGTTACATAGTCCAAATGACTTTGTTAGTTGTGTTGTATGCATATCTTTTGTTTAAATTCAATAATAAAATCATTGCTTTCAAATTTGTGCTTGTATTTCCTTATGCTAATGTAAATTATTGGTCCAATTTTTTAATACTAATGATGGATGAAAAGAGTGAACAAACAACACATATATAGTGCATATAATAATACTTATGTTAAACGTGTCTTGCACGGATACACGAAAATAGAAAGGATTTAAATCTTGTCTCAAGTCCAAAAACATAGCATTTCTTTAACTGTTTTATAAGTGAAGATTGAACTACAAAAATTATTCTTAGATTCAATAACATCTATAGAGGATCCAATTTCATTTTCAAGAATTTGCTTTCAGCGTGTTTCCAATGTCAATAACAAATCGATATTTCACATCTGATTTGAGTAAACGCTCCATTGCAGTATTTACATAATCTATTGGAACAACCTCAATATCAGGTTTCACATCATGTTTAGCAGCAAAATCAATCATTTCTTGTGTCTCCTTTAACCCTCCAATGCAACTACCACCAATTATCTTCCTCCCTGTCAACAATTAATCTGAATGTTAACAACCTTCATAATATTATTTTAATCTTTCAAATCATTCTTCTATACATCTTGCGATGAAGCATCCTATATGTGAATATGTGCTTCAAATCATCTAACTAAAGTTGGTTAAGCTTTAGTGGTTGTTATAACTACCTTTGGCCAAGTTAGTTATGATAGCTGGTTATAGTTAGTTTGCTTGTGTATACTATAAATAAAATTGTAATATAGTAGCAGCCTAGAAGTAGTTGCAACAATGATAGCTGGAAAATTGAGAGAGGCATAATCAATTCGTGACTCATAGGAAAGGTTAGTATTGCTGGTTCATAAACAGTGATAGATACTAGGAGATCAATCTTGAGAAAGCTTTAATCTTGTAAAGTTCAATTAACAATAGTGGATTAATCTTGCTTGCTTGCCCATGACGTAGGTCTCATCAATTGAGACCGAACACGTAAATCTGGGTGTTATTCTTCCCTTATCTCTCTTTAATTTTCGTTTACTTTGATTGAAAGAACTGTTTTTCAAAACTGCAGAAACGGAGAACGATAATCAATCTCCGTTTTTTGGTTTTTTCTGGTTTTCAGAACATTCTCCGTTTCCGTTTCTTTTTCTGCATTTGTTAGTTTTCTATTTTGTTGGTTAATTCTTGTTGCAGATCCCAATATTGTTTTACCAATTGGCGTCGTCTATGGGAAAGGGAGCAACAATGGTTGGAACCACAAAGTTTGATATTGAAAAGTTCAATGGATCAAATGACTTTGGTCTGTGGAAGACAAAGAAGCATGTTGTTCTGGTACAGCAAGGTTTGGTGAACGCGAGTGAATCAACTCTTCTTGCAACAATGTCAACTCAAGAAAAGGAAGAACTGATTGAAAAAACAAAGAGTACTATCATCTTGTGTCTTGGAGACAAAGCTTTGAGGGAAGTTGCAAGGGAACCAACAGCAGCAGCCTTATGGCTTAAGCTTGAATCTCTCTACATGACTAAATCAGTTTCAAATAGGCTTTTCTTGAAACAACAATTGTTCTCTTTTAAAATGGATGAAGAGAAACCTGTTCAATACAACTTGCTGATTTCAATAAGATTCTTGATGATTTAGAATATTTAGAAGTCAAGCTAGATGATGAAGACAAAGCTCTGATATTGCTTAGAGCCCTGCCAAGTTCATATGAACACTTCAAGGACGCTATTATGTTTGGAAAAGAACAAACAATTATTCTTGAAGAAGTGCATACATCTATCCGGACAAAGGAAACCTATAAAAAACTTGAGACCAAGAATAATAATCTTGATGAAAGTCTGAATGTGACCAGAGGAAGAACTAACAAGAAAGGATCAAATGGGAATAAACATAGGTCCAAATCAAGAACTAAATCTGAAGGGAAGTATAAATGCTTCCATTGCCACAAGAAAGGACATTTCAAGAAAGATTGCCCTGAAAGAAATGAATCAAGAAACTCTCAAGATTCTGGAAATGCTGCGCTCGTTGATGCTGGTTATGAATTTGTAGAGCCATTGATGATTTCAAATTCTAAAGGTGAAAAGAATTGGGTATTATACTCATGATGTACTTTCCACATGTGTCCAAGGAAGGATTATTTTGAATCAATAGACCTTCGTGATGGTGGAATTGTTTTGCTTGGCAACAACAAATCATGTAAGGTGCAAGGCAAAGGATCAATCAGATTTAGAATGTTCAATGGCAAAGAGTTAGTGTTGAATGATGTAAGGTACTTACGTGAATTAAAAAGAAATTTAATTTCTATTGGTATGTTTGACATTTTAGGATATTCCATAAACATAAAGAATGGTGTCATGACTTTTATTAATAAAGATGATATCATTGTTAAAGGCATTAAAAGAAATGGTTTATACATTTTAGAAGGTTCTACCATAATTGCACAAGCTTCGGTTGCTAGTTCTAATTTGCATTCATCTACTAGAATATGGGATATGAGGTTATGACATGTAAGTGAAAGAGGCTTAATTGAGTTATCAAAACACAATTTGCTTAATGGTGACAAAATTGAAAAATTGGAATTTTGTGATCATTGTAGTCTAGGAAAGTCTAAGAAGACCAGTTTGTGTATTGGCCAACACAACACCTCTAGACCTTTTGAATATGCTCATTCTGATTTGTGGGGTCCTTCAAGGACAAAAACTCATGCTGGTTGTTCTTACTTCTTAACCATCATTGATGATTATTCTAGGAAAGTATGGATTTATGTCATTAAAAATAAAAGTGACACTTTTATGAAATTTAATGAATGGCATATGCAAATTGGAACTCAAAAGGAAACTAATCTGAAATGTTTGAGACACCAATTGAGATGTGGAATGGCAAACCAGCTGACTACTCAAATCTGAAGGTATTTGGTTCCTTAGAATTTGCTCACACAAGGCAAGATAAATTGGATCCTAGCGCAATCAAATGTGTTTTCATTGGATATCCTAAAAGAATAAAAGGTTACAAGTTGTGGCGAATTGACCAAGGTGTGCCTAAGTGTATCATATCAAGAGATGTAGTGTTTGATGAAACAAGAATGCCCATGATTGACAAAGAACATTCTCCGTTTCAGTTATGCATAAACGCATAACGTTCTCCATTTCAGTGCTGCAGAAACGAAGAACATTGCAGAAACACAGAACGTTCTCCGTTTGACAGTACTTCATACATCAATACTGAGAGTGTTCAGATTGAGGTGGAATCACCTGAAGAACAAGAGATTAATCATGAAGACATACCTGATACATCACTTGATGATAATGCAGCAACAGAATCAGATTTGGCCAATTACAACTTGGTAAGGGATAGAGAAAGAAGGGTCATAAAACCTCCAATCAAATATGGTGAAGCAGATTTGATTTGTTATGCTTTAAATATTGCTGAAGATCTTCAAAGAGATGAACCAAACAACTACAAAGAAGCCATTAACAATGAAGACAAGGAAGCTTGGATGACAGCTATGAATGAAGACATGCAGTCATTAGAAAAGAATCAAACCTGGACTTTGGTTGACATTCCTAAGAGTCAAAGAGTAATTGAATCAAAATGGGTGTTCAAGATAAAGGAAGGCATTCAAGGAAAAGAGAAGATAAGGTTCAAAGCAAGATTAGTAGCAAACGGATTTTCTCAGCTTGAAGGAATAGATTTCAATAAAGTATTTGCATCAGTTGTAAAACATTGTTCAATCAGAATTCTGCTTTCAAATGTAACTCAACAAGACTTGGAATTAGAGCAGCTGGATGTCAAAACAACTTTTCTACATGGTGATCTTGAAGAAACTATCTATATGCAGCAACCTGGAGGATTTGCTAAAGGCAGCAACAATGTTTGTCTTCTTAAAAAGTCATTGTATGGCCTCAAGCAAAGTCCTAAACAGTGGTACAGGAAGTTTGATGATTTCATGATAAGAATTGGTTTCCAAAGATGTAGTTTTGACAGCTGTGTTTACATTCTGGAAGAAGAAAGTCAAGAACGTTCTCTAGCTTAAGAACATTCTCCAGTTTGTAAGGAAGGTCAAGAATGTTCTCCAACTTACCTATTATTCTATGTGGGTGATATTCTTCTTGCAAGCTGAAGTAAAGATCAGATTAAAAGGCTCAAAGTTGATCTTAGTAATGAGTTTGAGATGAAAGAACTTGGAGAGGCCAAGAGGATCTTAGGAATGGATATAAAGAGAAACAGAATGAAGGGGGAACTATTTCTTTCTCAGGCTGCCTATTTGAAGAAAGTTGTCACTAAATATAGAATGCAGGAAGCAAGACATGTTACTACTCCTTTGGGACAAAATTTCAAATTGTCTATGCAAGACTCTCCTAAGACAGATGAGGAAAGAAAAAGAATGAGTATAATTCCTTATGCTAGTGGAGTTGGCAGCATAATGTATGGGATGATCTGCAGCAGGCCAAATTTTGCTTATGATGTGAATGTTGTCAGCAGATTTATGACTAATCCATGAGGACTAAATTGGTCAGCACTCAAGTGGATTATGAGGTAATTAAATGGTTCACTGACAGTAAGTTTAAAATTCAAAAAGACTCATCATGACAGGGAACCAATCAAAGAATATGTGGACTCGGATTATGCAGGAAACATGGACACTAGGAAATCAATTTCTGGTTATGTTTTCACTCTATATGGAACTGTTGTAAGTTGGAGATCAATTACACAGTCGGTGGTAGCACTTTCTAGAACTCAAGTTGAATTCATTGCGCTTATTAAAGGTGTTAAAGAAGCTTTATGGATGAAATGACTTATTGGTGAACTAGGAATAAATCATAATTGTGTTTCAATTTATTGTGATAGTCAAAGTGTTATACACTTATCCAAACATCAAGTGTATCATAATAAGTCTAAACATATTGATGTTAAGTATCATTTCATAAGAGATGTGATCGATTCAAAGCAAGTTTCAGTTGAGAAAATTGCAACTGAGGACAACCCAGCTGAAGCATTCACCAAATCACTTTCACAAGCTAAGTTCAAGCATTGCTTGGACATAGTTGGCTTCGACAAAGAGTAAAGATGAAGCAATGGCAGCAAGATCACAGATTGAATTATTCTGATATTGAGTCAAGGTGGAGAATTGTGAATATGTGCCTCAAATCATCTAACTAAAGTTGGTTAAGCTTTAGTGGTTGTTATAACTACCTTTGGCCAAGTTAGTTATGATAGGTGGTTATAGTTAGTTTGCTTGTGTATACTATAAATAAATTTGTAATATAGTAGCAGCCTTGAAGTAGTTGCAACAATGATAGCTGAAAAATTGAGAGAGGCATAATCAATTCGTGACTCATAGGAAATCAGAGAAAGAAGATTCATGGGAGAGAAAGAAAGATTGAGTGAAAAGGCTAGTATTGTTGGTTCATAAACAATGATAAATACTAGGAGAAAAATCTTGAGAAGGCTTTAATCTTGTAAAGTTCAATTAACAATAGTGGATTAATCTTGCTTACTTGCCCGTGACGTAAGTCTCATCAATTGAGATCGAACACGTAAATCTGGATGTTATTCTTCTCTTATCTCTCTTTAATTTTCATTTACTTTGTTCGGAAGAACTGTTTTTCAAAACTGCAGAAAAGGAGAACGATAATCAATCTCCGTTTTCTGGTTTTCTGGTTTTTTCTGGTTTTCAGAACATTCTCCATTTTCGTTTCTTTTTCTGCATTTGTTAGTTTTCTATTTTGTTGGTTAATTCTTGTTGCAGATCCCAATATTGTTTTAACACTATAGGATGCACATGTTGACTAACAAAGTATGGCATTTTTTTGTTATATGCTTACCTCCAATTAAAGGAAATACTGGAAGCTCCAAAGGCTTTTCTGGAGCACCGACCATAACAAGTTTACCATGATTCTTCAATAGACCAATCAAAGGCAACAGAGGATGCAATGCTGAAACGGTGTCAATGATACCATCAAAGCTTCCCATTACAGCCTATAACATAATCAACAACATTAATTACAACTTTATAATCGATGTAATATTTGAAACTAATAATTTTCTTACAATTGTTCAATACTGAGTCTGAAGTTTAAACTTTGTCTCTTCAAATTATAAAGTCAAACTCTTACCACTAAATTTACTATCATGATTTAACAATTTTTTGAAAATTAAACAACCTCTAAGTTTGTCAGAAACTCATCTATAGACCAAAATATTTCAGTCACTAAATAGCATATGATTAGTACGCACCTGCATTTGGTCTTGTTCGCGACTAACCACAAACGAGTCAGCTCCTAAGTGTTCAATTGCTTCCTTCTTTTTGTTAGGAGAAGTACTTATGACTGTTACATTGGCACCAAAAGCTTTGGCAAACTTAACAGCCATATGACCTAAGCCACCAAGACCAACCACACCCAAATTTAAACCAGGCTTGTCAAGTCCAAAATATTTAAGAGGACTATAAACAGTGATTCCAGCACAAAGGAGTGGAGCAGCAACATCAAGTGGTAAACCATCTGGAATACGGATCACAAAGTGTTCATCTGCAACCATTGTGTCAGAGTAGCCTCCATATGTGATTGTTCCATCAACATTCTTGGCACTATATGTAAGAATCATCTTTGAGCAGTAATTCTCAAGATCATCACCACAACTTTGACATGAGTCACATGATCCAACCAAGCACCCCACACCAACCTTATCTCCAACTTTGAACTTTTTCACCTTGCTTCCTATCTCTGTCACTTCACCAGCAATTTCATGCCTTTACACAATAAAGAAAGAAACAAAAATAAATTACTTTATTTTATGATCGAGTACAACAGGAGTGTACATGGGTCGGGCTGAGTCGGTTAAATAGAATTAATTACCCAGGAACTATAGGGTAAATAGAATTTCCCCACTCGTTCTTCAGCATGTGGAGATCCGAGTGACATATACCACAATATAGTACTTTGAATGTAACATCTTTCTCCCCTGTTTCCCTGAAAAAAGGAATAAAAAAATCATGCATTTTAATATAGTATAAAATAATCAGCATTTGATATCTTATAGATTAAATGAAAAACATGAATACACAGTGATGAAGAAATGATGATGTGTCACCTTCTGGAGAACTTGAAAGGAGAGAGGACACCAGATGAATCCCTGGCTGCCCATCCGAAAGCCTTTTTGGGATGCTCTGCCTCTGGTTGTGAAGCCATTTCAATTGCAATGAAAGAAAAAAAATGTTGATCTTATGGAAAATTCAATACCCACAAGTTATAACAAGAGTGTATGTGGTAGTGTCTTAGCCATGTTTGCTACTTATATGGGTGTGAGGGGTGACTTTGTCAATCAATTTGGACGAATGTGCGTAAAATTATTTAAACAATTAATAATGAACAAATAAAAGTATAATATGTATATAATTTTATTTTATTTAAGATATGGCCCTGATTTCCAAACATATAAAATAAATAAATATAATATGGCCCTATATATAGTTTTATTTTATTTAAAATATGACCCTGATTTTCAAATGTATAAAATCTAAACTTAATATCTAAATTTAAATACACTTAGAATTTAGAGATAATGCATTCAATTATAATCACTAGATCTATCACATTATACTGTATAATTTTTAAATTAAAGACAATTATTTTATTTAATGTAGTCGTGATAAATTTTTTTCGGTTATTAATATAAAATAATTTTATACTGACAATAGATTTCTTTTAATTTCATACACTTATAGCGCATTAAGTATAACGATTCATTCACTTCTTACGAATAAAATTTGATAATACAAAATTAATTATATATCGCCTTTTTTAATATACGCGTTATTTTATAAAAGTAAAAGGTTAAAATAACCAAGTATGAATTAAATAAAATAGACTATAAATTTATTGAAAACTTATTTTTTTTAACTTTAATAAGAGATCCCAATCACATAATTTATGGAAGCATACCTTACTCAATCGAAGCATTTATCCTTTTTAAAAACTTACCAAGCTTAAATCATATCTAAGTATTTAATTTTGGGGGACAATAGAGGACAAAACCCAACAAATCAAATATTTCCCGCGAAACCATCTTGACACGTAACTAATGTGATGAGTCAAATTCGAAAAGAAAAAAAAAGACAATTTAAAAAAATGATTGGATTTTCTATTATCTTTCAAGTAAACCGTTCCGTTCCAGATTACATTAAGAACAAATGATTATTATTGTTATTATTTTATATTATTATTGATTCATTCTCTCTAAAAAAAATTACCAATCGGATTACTAACTTAATAATTTATAGTTTGTAAAACCATATTATGAGTTATACTCTTAAATGAATTGGCAAATGTCAAGTGGTGACTTATTATGAGTTTTTTTATATTTAATTATTTTTTATAAAAGAAAGTTTAAGGATTACTATTTGGCATCTCATCTTGGGACCAACATGTCTCGTCTTTATTTTGTCTCATCTTTAATAAATCCGCAACTTATTGGGTTTGATCGGGTTAAGGTCTAAAATTTGGTCCGATCAAATATTAAAATCGGGTAAGGGACACATAAATCCGACCTAACCCGTTTGTTGTATACCTCTATGTCTCACAATGAGTGTCATTTAATATTTTTGCACAAATATTAAGAAATGTAATAACTAGAAGAAAGATAGAAGATATTTTACCAAACTATTCATCTTAACTATTGATGAGTTTTTCCTTATTATCAATGCAGAATATAATAATTTTTTTGAAGTTGTGTATATAATAATCATTGAAGGGTAGTATAGAAAAACATTAATTAAAGTTGCATTGAAAATTGTGAATGACATTAAAACAAATTTATTTTGTTAAAGTGACACTATTGTAAGACGAAATAAGTATTTTTAAATAAATATTTTGGTGTACATCCAAACACACATTATATCCTTTGTGAGAGATATAAATAGATCAAATGATGTGATATGTTGATGATTTGATATAGACAGAGAGAAAAATAAGGTGTTGAATAAGTTAAAATCATTTTTATGTCTATTCTCTCTATTTATGGTCCATTTAAAGAAAAAATAGACATGGAAATTTAAAAAAATTAAATATTTAATGATAGTAGAACTCACTTAGTGGATTAACTACTTCTTTGTGTATATTTCATATAGAGAAAATAGAGAGTATTTTATCTAGTGTTGAATTGGTATATGAAATTTGGACTCTTCTGTAAGATTCAACTTCCACACTTTGATGTCCCACTACAAATGTTACTTTACTTTATTTCACACATATATCAAATCAAAGAAAAAATTATTAACAAAAGAAAAATATAATTTTACGAAATTAATTTTATCATATTTTATTGCAAAACAGAGGATAAAAATTTAAAAGTAATACACATAATATAAATTAAAAACTATAATTAAAAAAATAACTAATATTACGCAGAAATGGAAAGTGACACTCAGTTGGAATAATTCTTTTTTATATATAATACTCATAATGACGAGTTCTTCATTTGGAATAAATAAATATTTTAAATCTTAACTATTTTGATGTTAAAAAAAATACGTAATCATATACGTCAATGCATCCCCTTGTATGCATTTATAAATAGCTCTTCACTCTAACGTATCCTTCCACACACCCCAAATAAAAAGTTGAAACAAGAATTGAAATGGCAACACAACCTGAATTGGTGCACCCAAATAAGGCCTTTGGTTGGGCAGCTAGAGACACTTCTGGTGTTCTTTCCCCTTTCAACTTCTCTAGAAGGTTTATTCATTCACCTCTACATTCTTTACATTTTTTAATTAATTCATTATTTTTTTAAATTATAAATTTGTTATTCTGCATATTTGTCTTGTTCGCTACAACATGATCCATGCAAGAAATAAAATCATTTCGGTTCCTAGAAATGATTTACTTTTTATCAGAAATTTTAAAGCAAAATAAAATTAAAATTATTTATTTATTTTAAATTTCAAATCATTATATACACATAACTAAAAATAATTAATAAATCAACTAACAAAAGTTGATAACCGAGACGTGTAAATTAATTATGATAAAATTTATTATCTTTTTTAAAACAAAACATGACAAATCAATTTTTTTTTAAATACAACTGGCAATTATAATTAGACTTAATTTACTTCTTATCCGTACTTTGAATTAATATTAGTGTTAGTTTTTCTAGGAACCGAAATGTGTAAGTCATAAAAGTTAGTTTTTTCTAGGAACTGAAATGTGTAAGTCATAAAAATACGATATTGGATTTGTTACAATAAAAGAAGTCTTCTCTAATTGAATATTTGATTTTGAAACTAACGTTGTTATTAAAATAACACACATTTTGTCCGTCAAAACTTTCAGGGAAACAAGCGAAAAAGATGTAGCGATAAAAGTTTTGTATTGTGGCATATGTCACTCTGATCTCCACATGGCTAAAAATGAATGGGGCATATCCACCTATCCACTAGTACCCGGGTATATATATCCTTTAAATTACTGTTTCTTCTGTATTATTCTAGTTATCTGACATCAATTGTGGACAGTAGTTAAAAAAATGATTAATTTAATAAAAAAAATATTAAATTTTTCATATTAAATATGTTAGAAATGTGTAAAAGTCATAGTATTTCCACTATTTTAATTTGATTTTAACTTATACAAAAATACAGGCATGAGATAGTTGGAATAGTGACAAAAATGGGAAGCAAAGTAGAAAAGTTCAAAATTGGAGACAAAGTGGGTGTGGGCTACATGGTTGATTCATGTCGATCATGTCAAAATTGTACTGACAATCTTGAAAATTACTGCCCTAAACCCTATACACCCACATCTGGTGGCAAGTATAGTGATGGAAGCATCACATATGGAGGCTTTTCTGATTCAATTGTTGTAGATGAGCACTTTGTTGTTCACATTCCAGATGGTTTACCACTTGAAGCTGCTGCTCCACTCCTTTGTGCTGGAATAACTGTTTATAGTCCTCTTAGATATTTTGGACTTGACAAACCTGGTTTGCATATTGGTGTTGTTGGTCTTGGTGGACTTGGTCACATGGCTGTCAAGTTTGCCAAAGCTTTTGGTGCTAATGTCACTGTAATTAGTACTTCTCCCAACAAAGAGAAAGAAGCAATCCAACATTTAGGAGCAGATTCATTTCTCGTAAGCCGTGACCAAGATAAGATGCAGGTACAAATACAATAGATCATTCAAACTCTAAATTAAATATTTTTAGCTATGAGCATTAATTAATTAATTATGTCAAAATTATATAGGCTGCAATGAGCACATTGGATGGTATTATTGATACAGTTTCAGCAGATCATCCTCTCTTACCTTTAATTGGATTACTAAAATCTCATGGAAAACTTATAATGCTCGGTGCACCAACCAAGCCTCTCGAGATCTCCGCTTTTCCTTTACTTTTAGGTAGGCGAGCGTATATCTGAAAAGTTAATGTATCTGATTTTGATTTTAATTTTTAGTTAATTACATTCGCATTTTAAATACTATTGAGAAAATTATTTATTAATAACAATTTGAATGGTAACATTAATTGATTGCAGGGAGAAAGATGGTAGCTGGAAGTGGAATTGGAGGGATGAAGGAAACACAAGAGATGATTGATTTTGCAGCTAAGCACAATGTAAAACCTGATATTGAAATCATTCCTATGGATTATGTTAACACAGCAATGGAACGACTCCTCAAAGCCGATGTAAAATATCGATTTGTTATTGACATTGGAAACACTCTAAAACCAAGTTCTTAAATTTTGCCCCACACCCCGAAAACAAAACGCAGAACTATACTTTATGTAGTTGGAGAATTTTTCAAATAAATATCACAATTACTGTTTTTGTTTCTTTATTCAATATTGTTCTTGTTGTTGTACTATAAATTAAAAAAAAATTATTATCGGGATTCAAATTTTGCAATATTTATTAATAATGTGCTCATTTTATGATATGATAACATCCTGTGTGCAACTAGTAGAGGAGATTTCAGATTTTTATCACTATTATTATTATTTACAAATAACAAATCGATGCAATGTACAATTTACTTACTGATATCACGTTTACATATGGATTTTGATCATTTGAAGTAAGAATTTCAAATAACACTTAAAATATAATTTTAAATTTTCTCTTCATTTTATAAAATATTAATATCAATTTTTATTTCTTGAAATAAAAATGAAACAACTTAATCCATACCTAAACAGCCATTAGAAAAGGAACAATTAGACCCCTAAAAACGATTAAAAAATAATTTGGTCTCTAACAATAATTAATCAAATGCCTTAGGATAGTTAGAGTCAGACCAAATGTAGAGCCGTTTCAAATTTGTTCCTATTTCTATTTTGATTTTATTTAAAAATGTTATATTGGAGTGTATTACATTTTCAGAAAAGTTATAGGTTTAACCTCTTAAAATACTCATTTCACTTCTATCTATCTATCTAAATATCTCTTTTAATAACTAAAAAGTAAAACTCAAATTTATCGGTTATAAAAAATAGTGTGAATACTCAATTAGAATCCTAAAAAAATATGTGAGATCCAATTTGGTTCCTACGAAAAATCAAATCAAATTTCATTCCTTAAAAAAAAAAATTAACAACTTAGTCCATACCTAAACTACTGTTAGAAAGGAGTTATTTGGTTTCTAACAATATTAAAATAGAGATATAATCAATTACAATAATTTTTT
>JBBPBP010009780.1:8837493-8848327 GCA_037974735.1 Cicer chorassanicum
TTTCCCAATATATGAAAAAGTTAGTTGAGTCAACAAAAAAAAAATGGTTGTACTACATAAAAACATTTGCATGGAAACCAATTAAAGATATAACCAATACATGTAAAAAATAAATAACCCCCATTTATTTAAATAAATATAGTTTAAAATAAAATCAAACTAAAAAAATATCAAAAATAAAAGATTAAAAAGAGAAAATCATTAATATTCCTTTACATTAGAATGAAAAAATCCAGCTTAATGATCCGAATAAGTTATCATTATAATATTTATTAAATAGAAATAATCAAATTTAACTATCTAAAAACATATTATTTGAGCAAAAAGTATAGAGCTCTAAGGCCATTTTATATATCTTTTATTTTTTCTATAAATATAAGTGACTTCGTATTAACTTTATGAAAAAGTACCTTTTATGTTTTGGAAATATTTCAGAAAAATGTTCAAAGTTTGTTCTAAGTTTGATAGTAGGATTGATTCGTCAAAACTGAAGTTAAGAGGTATTTATACTCCATAGACATCACTTCAGATCAGTGACAATTGTTTCTAGAGGTTTGATGAACATATGCAATGATCCATATGAGGGATTTTTTAACTTTTTCTTAACGGAACCTCACTTAAAGGGTAACGCTGAAATTATTTAAAAACATAAATGACCATATCGGGAAAAAAATAAATAAATAAATGACTAAATCGTTAACCGAAATTAAGTTAAGAGACCACAGGTGATATTTAGCCTAAAATAAAAGAGCCCATAGACCGGTTAAAATAAAACTCAAAAACCAATGGCAATGTGAAGTTTAAACTGATTTTTTTAAAGTTTAACTTGATATGATTGAATTAATATAATTGATTTCATGTAATATTTTTTTTCAATTGATTTAATATTGTTCAGATGATATTAAATTTAGAAAATATTTGTATGTTTTAATTTTAAAAATATTAAAATTTGAGGCATTTTTATTAAGTAAAACTTGTTTTGAAGTCTTTTGATCAAGTAATTTTTTTTTATAGAGGCTTAAAGTGGTTGCTTTAGTGGTCTTACCTTCGGGTCGGTCATGTGTGGAAATACAATATCGAATTCGGAATAAATTAATTATAATAATATTCAATAGTCAAGAACAATTATAAGAATTATTATAAGTCAGCCATTGTACACCTGATACAAAGCAAAGAGACAAAATTCTGAGTTTGAAACTGAAAAAAACTAAAAGACAAATGTGGTTGAATCATGTACAAAATTAACCAAATCTGCAAATAAAAAATGTTCTTTAACCTAACAAACCAACTCTGTCCAGCAAATAAACATAATCAGATAAAAATAAATAAGGCTAAAATCGTGAATGGATTAGATATGAAGAATAACTCAGATTATGAATAAATTAAGCATCAAATAGGAAAATAATGGGAAGCAAAGATAGAGCATGAAAGCAACTAAACAAGTAAAAAAAACTCTATAAATACATCTTCATTTGTTTTCAAAGAGGGGACTGGATACTAACAAAAAACACCTAGCTAAAAAGAAGAAGAAGGAGAAAACAAGCAAGAGTACGAGCAAAGAAAAAAAAACAGAGTTAAGTTACCACCGTAACTATCGTCAACCATCAGATGTGCACCGTCTGCACCTTCTTCTTTGCTGTCATACTCACATTCGCCTCTATCATGTTTGTCTTGTTCTCTATCTCTTTAATATAACGCCTCATTTTATTGTTTGCTTGCTGAAATTTCTGATTTTAAGATTAAAAATGATGTTTTTTTTTATGAGATTAATGTTAAATGGTGGGAAAGTGGGAGATATATTTAAAAAAAAAAAAAAGAAATTCAACCTGTAGAACTATGAAATAATGTTGATGCTGAAATCGTTGTTTCTATCTTTTCTATTAGCACCTTTGACCACTTATGATATTTTCCCATATGTTATGGCAGCTGATCTCTATAAAGCAATTATAATAGCTATGGTACACGTACCACATAATATATATAGAGAGAGAGGTGTTCCAGTTTCTCTTTTTTTTTTTTCAATTTGTGCAGTGTAGGCTTTAATTTTTTTTTTTTTTTTTTTTTCTGTTTTCGCTGAGTAGGCAAACACGTTACACATAATAGGCTTCATTTTTTTTCAAGTACAGTTTGCATTTTTTACTTAGTTAAATCATTAAATTTATAAAACTTTATTTGCCCAAAATAAAATCAAAGGGAATATTGTTTCAAATTATATGTTGACATAAATTATTATATTAGGACGGTTCTAAAATTCGTTTATATTTTTATTTTATTTTTTTGATAAATGAATAGATTAATCTAAAATTTATTTATTAAATTAAATGTGACATTTTATTTAATCTTTGAGTTGTTAAGACACAAGTTGTACCATTTGTTGGTTTGAAAACTCAATTTTAAAATTGAAAGTAATATAAAATATTCTTAAAATGATTAACTAGATGAGACATCTTTTTAATCATTGAATTTTTAAGACCCAAGTTGTACAATTTGATAGTCTTGAAACTCGTATTTCAAAATAATTATTCAAATCAAACAAACTTTTTTTTTGGCCAAAATAACTTTTTTTTTATCAATAACAAAACACATTTTCTATAAAAAACAATCAATACATCTGCATTTTCTATCCAAGAACTACGTAGCTTTGATTTCTTCATCGCACCGGGAGATATGTAGGAGCAAGATCACATTCTTGTCAAGCGCATTAATAAAAATTTCCTTTTTTGTCCTTTATTTCTTAAGCACACATTTATTCCAAAATCATATTTAAAAAAATAATAATTGCTATTCATATTTAATAATAAAGAGAAATAAATATATTTAAGTTAATATTAATTTTGTATAATTAATTATAGGTAACCGTATTTTAACTGATGTCATAAGATATTAATATCTTCCCTACGACTCCCTAACTCAAAATTTGATTTCAAATACCATTTTTTTTTCTCTATTTCTAAGGGTTTCCCATTGATGGCGACAAAATTTAGTTGAAAAAATTTCAAGAATATATTATTATTATAAAATGTGCAATTTTTCCCCTCTCTCTTTAAATGCAACATAATCTTTTAAATATTTAAATTGAATTTCAAATTTTTAATTGATAGCCATCAATACTAAACTAACTATAATGCAAGACCCTAGTTCATTCTTAATATTTTTCTTAACTTAAGAAAAATCAAGCATTCCCATTGCACCATTTTTTAAGAAATAATAAAACAGGAAAATAAAAGTAAAACGAGTATAGAATATGTGTTTCAAGTATTTTGACATGAAAAGAATTAAAAATGAAGCATTCCCACTCAACATTTTTTGTTAAAAAAAAATAGAAAAATGGAAGTAAAATAGGTTTGAAATAGGGTTTCAAGCATGTTGACGTGAAAAAAAAAATGCAAAATCAAGCATTATCATTCAACATTTAAAAAAAAAAATCAATTTGTTGTCGACAGTAAAATCTCTCACCTTCTTCTTCTTAATCCTCCTCAAACCCTTAATAGTAGTAGATCCTACAAGCATTGGTCCACCATCCGTTGCACCTTCTCAATTTTCTCAACTTTATTTCTTAATTCAAAGCCTCGTAACCTCTTAATTAATCTCATGTGCATCCTCTCTTAGAATGATCAATTCCCTCTCTCCTTTGAGTGATTAATTCCCTAAAAAAATGACGTAGTGGTAGTTTTATTATGCCTCCCCTTGGTTCTATATAGCTCAGGCATTTGAACCTTTCGTATGTGAAAAAAATTATATAAAATGAGAAAATTATCATTGTAATAATCATACATACTTTTTAATTTAGTATTAAAGTTTATTGTTTTTTATTTTTATATTAATATTTTATAAGATTACAAACTTTTATATTTTTTAAATTTTATTTTATATGGATAACTGAATAAATTATTTTTTTATTACACTCTGTTGGTTTCTCACCTCAATTAATATTTAGGATACAAATTTTAACTATAAAAACATGATAAGATAAAATTAAATATTAACTTATTATATTTTATTGATTAATCAAACGAAGAATCGAGACATAATATCATAACTTATATTATATCATGTATGTTATTGTGACTATCAAATTAGTTGTTAAATGATAAAGGTAGTAGTAGTTAGTGGTAAGTGATTAGGCAGAGGATGAACACAAGCTTTTTAATTTTACTTTTTTTTTGTTAAAAAATAGTGTTTTTCTGTACAAAATTTTTAATTTTTAATTTATTAACAAATGCCTTACAATACTTATTAAGAAAACCAAAAAATAAAAATAAAAAAAACTTCTGAACGAAAAATATTAATTTTTACAATTTCAAAATATCAAATTAACAATTTTTAATATTTTATTTTTACATTAAATTCTTAACAAATATTTTTAAAGCATTTCCCTTTTTCACTCTACACCAAAGGTGTGGTTTCACCTCCCAACCTGGATGGCTTAAACATGCCTTATTCAATCGATGCTTTTATTCTCTTTGAAAACTTACCTATAGGTTGGGGAATCTCATGCAGAGTTTGGAGAGCTATTAATATCACACATTATTGTAAAATTAAAGGTCCCCTATGGTGGACCAAACAAAGTTTCATAGATGGACCACTATTATTTTTACTCTCTCTCTTGTAACATGTTTCTCGTTTAAAATACGTACATTAATAATTTAAGACAAAGAAAAAATACAAATGAAATATTGAAAATAAATGAAGAGTAGTCATATGTTAACACTTTTTTTATCTAAAAATACTCTCTTTGGTCTCAATTATAAGAAGAAAAATCAAAAAATCAATGTCAATCAAATTCTTTATTATTATTATTTTTATTTATTGAATATTTTTATAAATATACTCCTCATAAAAAAATTTGAAATATTGAATACACTTACTAATATTTAAAAGATAAACATTAAATGAATATAAAAAAAATCATTTAAACAATATATAAATCTTAAAAGTCACAGTTTTTTATTATAAATTAAAAAAAATCTTAAAAAAATTTCTTATAATTGAAACCAGAAGTAGTAATATGTTAAGATCAAATATACTTGTGCTTCATTTATTATTTTTTTTTACCATGCATTATTATGCATATACTTGGAACAACTTTAATGAATAAGGGCATGAAAAACTAATAAATGTTATATTGCTATTATAAAATGAAAAAAAGTTCTTAAACTTAATTTAACAGACAAATACTAATATTTTTAGGCTGAACATCGTGTGTGTGTGTGAAGTTCTAGTAGTATTAATCATTCCGTCTACATACAAAAAATTGTTTAAAATTATATTAAATGTTGTTCTGCTCAAATTTCTTATTTTTATTTTTTTAATTTTACATTAAAGAAAGTCTTGATTTGTTTTATGGAAACCAACATATTAAATTAAAGTTACTTCAATTTTGTTGTGTTTTTGTTTTTTATCTTCCTCGTCTGGTATTGGAACCTTGTGACGAAGGGAATAAAATGATTTATTAAATAATTGAATTTAATTAAAATTAAAAATTCAACAAAATTTAGAATTAAATAAAATTCAAATAATATAATATAGAGTATTTTAGTTTTTAACTCACGGGTAATTTTGTTTTTACATGCTTCTTTCTCTTTCATTCTTTCATATTATTCTTATACTAAATAATACATAAAATTTCCTTTATTTCTCATATGTTTTTCTTCTCTCTCAAATTTAGTTTTTCTTAACAATCTATATAAATTAAGAGAAACAATCAAATTACACAAATAAAATATTATACTAATATTACATTATTTAATAATATTTTGTTAGGTCCATATATCATAGATACAAATTTTTACTACGTTAATAACCTATTATATAGAAAACATGTCAATACAACAACCCTCACAACACAATGGTCATTATAAATAGCCCTTTTACATGCTTATAGTAATATCAATATCGTATTACTTTTATTGCTACTCACTATTGAGAGAGACATAACTTATTCACTTCCTTTTCGTCACATTGAAATGGCAAGACAACCTGAATTTGAGCATCCTAAGAAGGCCTTTGGTTGGGCAGCTAGAGACACTTCTGGTGTTCTCTCCCCTTTTCATTTTTCTAGAAGGTTAATCCATTCACCGCTTCACTCTTTACATTATTTATTTATTTATTTCAATATTATTTTTAACACTCTATTAATTCATTATTTGTTATTGTTTTTTTCCTCTAGTTCACTACAACACGATCCATTGGAATTGGATGGGATGTAGTACTTGAATATTAGAAATTATATTTCTACATTAATTGTGATGTGTTATTGCATTTTATTTAATCACGTTTTTATATACAGATATTTTGTTTAGTCGTGTTTACATTTATGATGTGTTCATTTTTATATGATGTCCACTTACCATATTGGATTCATAACATTTAAATAACATTCATATCTAATTGAATATTTCATGTTGAGACGAACGTGGTTAGCTAAATAATTCACAATTGGTGTAAAAAATTTCAGGGAAACAGGTAAAAACGATGTAGCATTCAAAATTTTGTATTGTGGAATATGTCACACAGATCTCCACATGGCGAAGAATGAATGGGGAATTTCCACATACCCATTAGTTCCTGGGTATGTTTTAAATTACTACTCACCTTTATTTTAGAATATAGTAAATAAATTTTAATTTCTATAAAATTCTAAAATTTTATTTTTATAAGAAAAATTCAATTCTACTCTCCCAACAAATTTTCTAGTTTTTTTTTGTCTTTACTTTAAAGTTAACATGTTATCATTCAAATTTTTAATAATTTTTATTTTTGATTGTAACTTATATAAAAAATATATAGGCATGAGATTGTTGGTATAGTGACAGAAGTGGGAAACAAAGTAGAAAAGTTCAAAGTTGGAGAGAAAGTGGGTGTGGGTTACATGGTTGATTCATGTCAATCATGTCAAAGTTGTGGTGACAATCTTGAAAATTATTGCCCCCAATATATACCCACATCTGGTGGCAAGTATAGTGATGGAAGCATCACATATGGAGGCTTTTCTGATTCAATTGTTGTAGATGAGCACTTTGTTGTTCACATTCCAGATGGTTTACCACTTGAAGCTGCTGCTCCACTCCTTTGTGCTGGAATCACTGTTTATAGTCCTCTTAAATATTTTGGACTCGACAAACCTGGTTTGCATATTGGTATTGTTGGTCTTGGTGGACTTGGTCACATGGCTATAAAGTTTGCCAAAGCTTTTGGTGCTAATGTCACTGTAATTAGTACTTCTCCCAACAAAGAGAAAGAAGCCATAGAACACCTAGGAGCTGATTCATTTATTATAAGTCATGATCTTGATAAAATGCAGGTACAAATTAAATAAATAAAATTGTCTAATACTAAAATATTGGCAATGGTAATCAATTAATTAATTAATTAATTAACTAACTGATTGTCAACAATTTTATAGGCTGCAATTGGTACTTTGGATGGTATCATTGATACAGTTTCAGTGAATCACTCTCTATTACCTCTAATTAAATTACTGAATTCTCGTGGAAAACTTGTATTGGTTGGTATACCAGAGAAGCCTCTGGAGCTCCATGCTATACCTTTAATTATTGGTAAGCTACAATATATATATGATTATTATCCATAGATCTTATGTTTGATTTTAATTATAAATAAACATGGTGATGGTAATATTTGTTGGCAGGGGGAAAGATGATAGTTGGAACTTTCGTTGGAGGGATTAAGGAGACTCAAGAGATGCTTGATTTTGCTGCTAAACACAATGTAAAATCTGAAATTGAAATCATTCCTTTGGATTATGTTAACACTGCAATGAAACGACTTGTTAAAGCAGATGTTAAGTACCGATTTGTGATTGACATCGGAAATACTATTAAACCAAATTCTCATTAATTATATTGTTATTTTTCATTATGAACATTGATTTGTTAATAAAAGTTTATAATGACTAATTTTTCCTTTAATTATGCAATTATCGTGGCATATAATCCAAATCCGCTGATCTCTCTGGATGTTTAATTTTTCTTTCTCCTGCCCACATAAAGCAATACAATTGAGAATGAGTTGTTAGAAGAATTGGGAGAAAAAGGGTATTGACCAATGGCAAATTCATAGAAATTGTCTGACTTGTCTTTATACAATATTTGATTGATATTGGATTTTCAATAATCTCAGTTAAAAAGGGATTAAAACTACTACACGGAGCTTTTTCGCCAATTCCTCAAGTTTGCCCCTAGTACCATTAGTAGGGTCACTGAATCTTCAATACTAAGAAATTTTATTACAAATGTTATGATTAAATATTAAGTTTTCAATTGAAATAATTTTTTAAAGTTTTGGTTTAGCATTTTATTATTTTTTTTAGATTTAAGTGAGAGGTTTATAATCTGATGTTTATTAATTAAGAATTTTTTCTTGAATTTTTTTTTTCATAAAAAATTGAAATTTTTTTAAAATTAACTTTTTCTCAAAAAAATATGAGAAAAATAAAAAATTTCTTTTTCTCAAATCAAAAAATTTTGAGAAAATAAATTGAAAAATTTTGTAACTCATTTTTTATCAAAAAAAATAAAATCAAAATTTTTTTATTTAAAAATTTAACGAAAAAATTTATTTTTTGAAAAAGATCAAGTGAGTTAATATACCCACCCCACTTGGCCCAACAAAATTTTTAGACATTTTCAATTTTAAAAACTTCTTTTTTTTTTTAAATTTTTTTTAACTATATTAAATATGTGAACTAAAATCAATAATTATTGGATACGTGAAATTGACACGTATATTATTAATACAATACACTCTAAAAACATTAGTACTTCAAAGGACGAAAGAATGAATAACTTTCTGAATACACGTGAAACTTATTATTTCTACTCTAGAAAATTACGTCACAACAATTTTGAAGTAATGGAAATCTTACTTGTTATCCCGTTAAACATCCTATGAAATATTTTATTTTAAAATAAAAACAATACATCAAATTTTTTGATACACTTATATTTCATTTTAGAAAAAAAAAAGTAACTAGAAAAGTAGTTTATGAACTCGGTTTCAGAGTGTTTCCAATATCAATCACAAATCGATATTTGACATCAGCTTTAGCAAGACGCTCCATTGCTGTGTTGACATAATCAATAGGAACGACCTCAATCTCAGGCATTACATTATGTTCTGCTGCAAAATCAATCATTTCTTGAGTTTCCTTTATCCCTCCAATTAAACTTCCAGCAACTATCTTCCTCCCTACAATAATTTGAAATTAATACAAGTGACCATCAAACTCTACATTGTTCCAATCTTTAATTATTTAGAAGTGCATATTTAGCACTTTATGCTAAGCCAACCTATGAAATATATTCATATGCTTACCTGCAAGTAAAGAAAATATAGGAAGCTCTAAAGGCTTTGCTACTGCACCAACCATTACAAGCTTTCCTTGAGATTTCAATAAACTAATCAGCGGTAACAGAGGATGAGTCGCTGAAACTGTGTCAATAATACCATCCAAAGTATCTATTGCAGCCTACAATATACAAATTCAATAACATTACTTTATTGATTGTCATTCACTAAGTGAATGCAATTCTTTATATTAATTATATGTTGTTTTGTACCTGCATTTGATTTGGGTCACGACTTATGAGAAATGAATCAGCTCCTAAGTGTTGTATTGCTTCCTTTTCTTTGTCTGGAGAAGTACTAATTACAGTGACATTAGCACCAAAAGCTTTAGCAAACTTGACAGCCATGTGACCAAGTCCACCAAGACCAACAACACCAATATGCAAACCAGGTTTGTCGAGTCCAAAATGTCTAAGAGGACTATAAACAGTGATTCCAGCACAAAGGAGTGGACCAACAGCATCAAGTGATAAGTTATCAGGTATTCGAATAACAAAATGTTCGTCTGCAACCATTGAATCAGAGTAGCCTCCATATGTGATGGAACCATCACGATACTTGGATCCACAAGTGACTGTATGTTTGGGACAATAATTCTCAAGATTTTCTGAACAATTTTGACACGACCCACAAGAATCAATTATGTAGCCCACACCTACTTTGTCTCCAACTTTAAACTTTTCTACTTTGCTTCCCACCTCTGTTACTACACCCACAAGTTCATGCCTGTATTAATTAGATTAGAGATAAGTTTAAACTAAAGTTCATGCCTGTTATAGCTAATTAAAATATTAACATTGTCTATAAAATTTCCAAATTGAACAATTTATTTGACAAAAGTTTTTAAACAAAATATTATAGTTTTTCATCATCATTCATCTATTTATTATACTAAAAAACAAAAATAATGTAAAATCAAGTTTAATGTCTTCAAATCTTTACTAATTCTCTCTAATTCCACACAACTTTAAAGTTCGAACAAGTGTCTTGATTCGTTTCCAAGAAATATCAAAGCCAAATTTTTTTTTTTT
The DNA here is from genome assembly GCA_037974735.1 of Cicer chorassanicum. NCBI lineage: Eukaryota > Viridiplantae > Streptophyta > Magnoliopsida > Fabales > Fabaceae > Cicer > Cicer chorassanicum. The sequence continues at coordinate 8,847,894 of JBBPBP010009780.1, forward strand.
AAATACTTGTTTGAGTAATCTGACACGTATCGTATGAGTGTATGCGATTAAAGACAAACCTCATCTCATAGTTGTGCATGTTTCATAATTTAAAATTGCATGTACTCTTTCACCAGAATTTTCGATGTGGGACTTATTAAGTGTGCAAATGGAATTTGGATTTCTTAACTTTGATGTTAAATAAATTTTGTAATTTTAATATATTTTGGAGAGAAATTGTTGATTAAAATAATTAATAAAAAATATTTGGACGAAAAGAAAAGTTTAATCAAGTGAGAGAAAAATAAAGTCACCAAATATAAAAAAAGTAAAAGTTGGGAGATCTTGATTTAGTGTATGTGTTTTATTTTGTTAGTTTTAGCGGTGTTTCTCACAACTTCTATTCTAGTAGCACAGTGTTAGCTAGTTTTGATAAGATGTTGTGTAATATTAAT
>JBBPBP010009780.1:8853589-8898258 GCA_037974735.1 Cicer chorassanicum
TAGTTTATCAAATAAGTTTTCTATTTTCTCATATTTAAATATGTTTTTAGATACAAGTATCTCAATCAAATTTTTTCTTTAATTTTATTCCTTAAAATAGTTTTCTAAATTAAACTTATAAATAATTTTTAAAAACTAAAATTTAAAAGTGTTTTAAATATTGTGGTCGTAGTTCATTTACATAGAATGAAAAACGAAAAAATTGTACTTTTCAAGATTCTTAGAATAATCCTCTATCATGTATTCAAATTGTATAATATTAGTAGTAAGTTATAAGGATTTTGAATATACTTTCTATAATATATTTTATTTTTAAAGATAAAGTAAATACAAATAAATAAAATGGAGACTATTCCGCCTAACTGCAGCCCTTTTTTCTTTGAAAAAATTGTTTTACAAATCAATTTTCAAAAACTAAATTGAGTTATTTTTTTGAGTTGGACTAAATTGAGCTTGGTAAGCATCAAGTCCAATGCTTAAAATTATAATTACTACTAATAATAATAATAAATATTATAAAAGATAAAGAAAAATTTTCCCTCTACCCTCATTATTTGACCTGTACCCCTAAAAAAATTTCTAAATGCCAAAATTGTCCTCCAACTTTTTTTTACTATTTGCCAAAAATTGAGAGTAAAATTTTTTTTCACTATTTCATCAAGGTAAAAATAGAAGTCCGGTTGTTCAAAGGTGATCGAAAAATTCCGGAAACCTTTTACGAAGCTTTCCGGTACACAAGCCTATACCGGAAACCTTCTTTTCAAGCTATCCGGTACATATCAAAAATTTGAATATTTCCGGAAACCTTATTTCAAGCTATCCGGTACACAACACAGTTTCGGAAACCTATTTTCAAAGGTATCCGGTACACATCACAGTTCCGGAAATCTAGTTTCAAAGGTATCCGATACACATCAAGGTTCCAGGAACCTTCATCACATAAGGTATCCGGTACACAAATTTTTTTTTTTTGATTTTTTTTTAGGTTTTTTGAATTCTATTAATTTTTAAAAATGTTAACAGATATGGATCAAATGCTACCATTATTGGATAAACCACACGTCGATACAACAAATATTTTTGAGACGGATCAGGTATGAATAATTTTAATTAATATTAATATTGTAAAAATATATTATGGTTATTATTTATAATTAATTTTATTTCAGATATTTCTTACAAGAGACGCTGTTATGAAGTGGGCTAAAGAAATCGGTATCAAAAATAAAGTTACTGTTATTATCAGAAGATCCGATATAGAGACAGGAGAGAAAGGAAGGAGAAATAAGTTAATATTAGGTTGCGACAAAGGAGCAAAATACAAGTATGCTGCTAGCTCAACTCGAAGTTCAACAAAAAAGTGTGATTGTCCTTTCAAACTTAGATCAAAACCATTAAAAGATGGTTCAGGATGGACAATTAAAGTAATTTGTGGAGTTCACAACCATGAATTACCTGATACTTTGGAGGGGCATGCATTTGTTGGACGTTTAGATGAAGAAGAAAAAGAGCATGTTCAGGTTTTAACAAAATATAATGTTGCACCAAGACACATATTACTCTCATTGCAAGACTGAGATAAGAACAATGTTACTAAGATCTCACAAATTTATAAGCAGAGGAGTATGATTCGTTTGCATGTGAGAGGTAATAGAACAGAGATGCAACATTTATTCAAGTTAATTGAAGATGCAAAATATGTGTGTTGGAATAGAAAACGTGAAGACTCAGATGTTATGAGAGATATTTTTTGGGCGCATTCAGATTCAGTGAAGTTGTTGAATTTGTTTCCGATTGTGTTGATTATGGACAATACCTACAAAACCAATAAATACAGGATGCCATTACTTGAAATTGTTGGTATGACATCAACAGAGATGACATTTGTAGTTGGATTTGCTTATTTGGAATCTGAGCGGGAAGAAAACTTTTGTTGGGCTTTAGAGAGACTAAAAGAACTATTTGTCACACAAAACAAATTTCCTAAAGTAATTGTGACTGACAGAGATCTTGCGTTGATGAATGTAGTTGGCATAATGTAAACAACCCATATGTCATTCACGACGCGTTAAATACAAAGCTTTTTAAAAAGACTTATACAACTCATCATCTGGAGTAGCTTCAACTTCATTCAGCCCCTGTTGTATTAGATCACCAACCTGCTGTAGTCTAGACCGAGGCTGTGAAGTAGAACCACCTGCAGCAGTGGTCGGGACAACATAATCTGGTACATGGGGTACACCATGTAGTACCTGGGGTGCACCATCTGGTCGCACAAGCAGTGGGTGAGACACCTGATAAAACCACTCCAAATATCCCTCGTCACACTCATATGGATACGTAGCTGGACGAATCTTTTGCAATATGTCTGCGACTGACGTCACGTATCCCAACCATTCTACGTCAACATCAAATAATCTAGGAGGATTCGGAGGTGGCAGAGATGGTATGTGTTGGATATATCCAAATTGCCTCAAACACCTCTCTGGCAGATATTTCACTATAGTGTTGCATAATCTGAGGTGACCAGTATAGAGCATGATATCATCAAACGGAATGACACCCCTGTGATTCTCCCATGGTCTCCATATAACATCCGCATGTGTCAATTCGTCGATGACGCGTCTGTACTCGTGGAGCTTATGCTTGGCCTGTTTGTAGCACCATCTATTCATTCGCGCATAACATTCCGCGTCAGCACCCTGGTCACCTCTATTACAAATATTTGGAAAATATTCGTAAATCCAACATTGTTGCAAAAAAAAAAATTAATGATAATCAAACTAATATAATAAGTAACAATAAATAAATGATATACATGTAAATAAGCTATAAAAATAAATAAATAAATAAATAAATAAATGATAACCAACTAAATTAACATAAAAAATAAATAAATAAATAAATAAATAAATTAATGATAATCAAAATAATATAATAATTAACAATACATAATACAACTAATTAAACATAAAAAAAAAATAATTAATACAACTAAATAAACATATAAATTAAATAAATAGATAAATGATCAATTTAATTAAATAAAGATAAAAATAAATAAATAAATCATACCTGAAGCAGCGTCATATATCCAGCTAGCTGTTTGGTGTCATAACAACAGGGATCAGAGAGGTAGTCGTATAGGACTACGAGTGCAGCAGTACCCCATGAGTATCTATCTGTACCGTCTAAATCTCTGAATAGAGGAAGATACTTCGCATCAACTAGAGTATGACTCTTATCAGCGAAAATAGTACTCCCTACTAAATTCAGCAGATACGCCCGAGCAGCACAGTCAAATCTCTCTGCTCCACACTGCCTTGCGAAGACCTCTTTCAACCAATCCAATCTATAATGCGCACCTCTGGTCTTTTTAGTCTCCTCCCAAATCTCTTCCGCCGTCACCCCTAATAACGTCATGGCCAGATTGCATGCCGTTACTCTATCTACATCGGGTGGATTATAGAAATCACCCCTAATAGGCAAGCCCAGCAGATTGACAACATCATCTAGAGTAATCGTCATTTCACCAAATGGCATGTGAAATGACGATGTCTCAGAATGCCATCTTTCCACAAACGCAGATAACAGGGCGTTGTCAGTCATCTTCAAACTACCCCTCTGTAATGGGTTCAGACCTGACAAATTCACCCAATTCTCTATGGGTCGCGGAAGTACCGGCGGAGTAAATTGCTGCATTTTCTTTCCATGCGCAACAATTTTCAGCAATGGTCGCTCCTGTATACAAACAAAATGAATAACATTATAATTAAATATAGAATAATAATTAATTTAAATATTTTTAATGAATTATAAATAAATTAATTATTTTAACATACCTCACCAAACCACAATCTAGCTGAAACATGATGACAGTACCATGTAAGGACCGATAAATCCTAAGGTCCACCAGGATACTGTGTGACCTCACCAGGTCCATGAGCTCCATCATGCTCCTCCTCCATATGCTCTCCCTCCTGAGCAGGTGCAGCCTCTTCTTGCTCATGTAGATCGATCTGCTCATGTACTATAGGAGGCTCGTCCTCATGCACTACAGGAGGCAGCTCCTGATGATACACAGCCACATCATCCTCGTCTTCAACTATCATCCGTCTTCTTCTCCTTGATGATGTCGGTCGAATCCTCTCTGGACGATTCATCGGGGATGATGTAGAAGCATCAGTGTCACACGTAATTCTTATGATTTTCCCGTCTCTTCCTCGTGCGCCCACTGAAAAATTAAAAACAAATAAATCCCAGTTAGTTAAAAACTTATAATGAATTAAAAAAAAATTTTAAAAAAAAAATATTAGTGCAATTTCCGGATAGCTTGGTTGGCAAGGTTTCCGGAAATTTGGAGGACATGCATGTTAAGACAAACTCTCAAATTAAGTTTTGATGAAAATAAACAAAAGATTAATTAAGAATATTAATTATGATTCTAAATGTTATGTTAATTTAATCTGTGCTCTTGAGTGTTTTTTATTAAAGATAGGAACCAAGCAAAGCAAAGAAATAAGTCATGATCATAAACTATACAAAACAGAGAAAGATCAGCAGAATCAAGAAAGATTGCTACAGCCACTTCACCAATCTTTCTCCAACACTTCTACATTGATTATACCTTAAATCTTTATACCAATTTCATCAGTACATGGCAAGGAACAGATAGGAATCATTTTTACTCAAAACGGTTCTCAGATCATTAAGAAAATTCATCATGAATCTAAGCATATCAAAAAACGGACTGCAACTTTCTCCAGTCTGGAACTGTCAAGAAAGTTGAACAAAACTGAACTTCAAGATTGAGTATAAGTCCTCAGATTATTCAGAAGTCTATCAGACCAGATTGACTATCTTTCTCCACCTATAATCAAGGTTCTCCGTTTTTGAGAAGAACAATCTCTGTTTCTGCAGAAGAAGACTTCTCATTTCTGCAGAAAAATATTCACTCCTTTCCAAACAGTTTTGGATCAAATTAAACATCCAAATCGAAGCCCAATTATTATCAAATATTATCAAAGCTTAATGGGTCATTATAGCACGCAACAAGTCTGTTTGAAATCAAGCAAAACGGCCCAAAACAGAAAGTCCAAAACTGTCACATGAATGGTGCTCCTTTTGTCAACAAATTCCTTGCTTCTGTCAGAAGGAAAACAGAGCACTCCCAACAGCTCTTTCTGACCAGAATTAATTGCTCAAAACATCTATAAAAGGAAGGCAAATTCGCAAGCATCATTCAGATCTTCAAGTGCCAAGTATTCTCATTAAATCACATTCACTTGCATTCTTGAAGTTATCTCATTCACAAAAGAAATCAGGCTGAACCAAATACATACTTCCAGTTTTATTCTACTAAGTTTCTTTCTCTGTTCCGAATCTTTTCTCAAACAAGAGTTGAGCAAAATTAGATTCAAACAAACCTTTCAAATCGTTATTGTATAAACTCACAACTATAAGGATTGTTTATAGTTTGAGTGTGATTAAAAGAGTTAACTTTAAAATCCTAACAGATTAGTTAGGTGACCTGATTAATCCTTTCTGGGTGGAAAGGTAGTGTAGTTACAGATCAAGGTTGATCTTTAACTGTGATTGTTCTCCCTTTCTCTTTGAACACTTAGTGAAAATCTCACAGTTGTGAGGACTGGACGTAGCCCACGTTGGGTGAACCAGGATATATCTTTGTGTGGTATCTCTTCCTTATCTCTATTTACATCCAGTTATTGTTATTAAATAGAGAAACTAAAACTGTGATTTTAACTAATCAAGAACGTTCTGCGTTTTCTGTTTTAAAACCAAGAACGTTCTCCGTTTATGTTTTTATAACCAAGATCATTCTTGAGTTGTTTTCTTAAGTCTTTAACAGGAAATTTTAAATAGGCAAGATTACAATTCAAACCCCCTTCCTTGTAACTTGACATTGCTACTTCAATTGGTATCAGAGCAAGGTCTCTAGAAAAAACGCTTTAACCAAGTGCTAGAGAAAAAGATCTAGAAGAAAAAATGTCAAAAGCAAAATACATTGTTGAAGGAGGATCCTCAAACAGGCCACCATACTTTGATGGAACTGATTACTACTTTTGGAAAAACAAGATGCAGCTGTTTCTAAAGTCTCAAGACACGGGAATGTGGTGCATCATTACAGATGGAGATTTCATTCCAAGAGCTGATCAAAATGATTCAAACTCTGCCAAAAAGAAAGAAGTCGACTAGACATCTGAAGACAAAACTAAGGTACTCTTAAACTCTAAAGCTCAATTATTCTTATCGTGCGCTTTGAGCAGGGAAGAAAGTGAAAGAGTCGATGAATGCACAACTGCTAAAGAAATTTGGGATACACTACAAATTCATCATGAAGAAACAAACCATGTCAAAGAAACAAGAATAGACATCGGCATAAGAAAATTTGAGCTGTTCGAAATGAATGAAGGAGAAACCATTGATGAAATGTATTCAAGGTTCACAACTATAGTGAATGAAATGCGATCCTTAGGAAAGACTTACTCAGTACAAGATAGAGTAAGAAAGATCATGAGATGTCTTCCAGTCATATGGAGACCAATGGTAACAGCCATAAGTCAAACCAAGAACCTTGAAGTACTGGCACTAGAAGAGCTAATTGGAACCTTAAAAGCACATGAGGTATTATTACAAGAGGATAAACCTGTAAGAAAGGAAAAGCAATATCTTTAAAAACATCTCAAGAAAGCATGTTTGACCAAACAGAGGAAGAACCAGAAGAAAAAATTCAAGAAGAGGCTGATGAAGAAATAGCTTTTCTCACTAAAAGAATTCAAAGAATAAAGAGAAGAAGAGATCAAATGAAGAAGGGATTCCCAAACAGAAAAGAAAATCCTAAAACAGAACAAGACAAAAGTCAAATTAAATGTTTTTGATGTAATAAGCTGGGACATTACAAATCTGAGTGTCCTCTAAACAAAAGAACACCAAACAAATTTCCTTTCAAAAAGAAATCAATGATGGCCACATGGGATAACTCAGATGAATCTGATGAGGAAGAAGATGAAGAAGCCAACATATGCTTAATGGCAAACACTGAAGAAAATGAGGTAACAAATTCTGAATCCTGCATTTTGTGTGAACAAATGGAAAAAGAATTTGACAACTTATTAAATGATTCAAACTTACTCATACAAAAGTGTAGTTCCTTAAAAGAAAAATTTTATAAAGAAAAGGAAGAAAAAGAAAAAACTCAGGTTCTGAATAATAAGCTGAAGGAAATCATTCAAAATCTGAAAGAATCTCAAACCAAAAACTTTCACATTGAAAATCAAGAAAGTCAAGAACATTCTGCACTTCAAAAGGAGAACGTTCTCTTTAAATCTAAAGTTCAACTTTTGAAAAATGATCTGTTAAACTTTATTAAAGCTATTGGAACATTTCAAAAAATCATGGGATCTCAAGTTGGAATATTTGATAAAGCTGGTCTTGGTTTCAATCAAACTCAGAAAACCAAAATGTATGAAAACTTTTTTATTCCAGAAAGAAGAGAAAATAAATGCAAGATCAAATGTTCATATTGCAGTAAAATTGGACACCTTGAATTTGCATGTTATTTTAAGAAAAGAGATGAGAAAATCAAGAGCAAACAGAGAAAAGAACAATCTGAAACAAAAACAGTTTTTCAAAAAAACCAAGAACGTTCTCCAGATAAAACAGAAAACGGAGAAAGTTCTGAAAATCTGTCAAAACCAGTTAAAAAAATCTTTTCATAAACAAATAATTAAATGTTGTTCATGCTCTAAAAATGGACATTCTGAATCTACATGTTATAATACCAGAAAAACAAAAATTAGAACTAATCCACAAGGACCCAAGACAGAATGGGTACCAAAAGTTAATAAAATCAAAACTGGAGATTGGTTCTCAAGGTGTCAAGAAAAAGCCATGGTTCTTGGACAGTGGCTGTTCAAGACACATGACAGGTGATAAAAATTGCTTCATGTCCTTTGTCAAGAAAGATGGAGGGTCTGTTACTTTTGGAAACGACAATCAAGCTCGAATCAAAGGTAAATGGACAATTGGTAAGAAAAACTCTGCTCAAATAACTGATGTTCAATATGTTGAAGGTCTAAAACATAATCTCTTAAGCATAAGTCAACTCTATGACAATGGCTGTGAAGTTATTTTCAAACCTAACATATATGAAATCATAAAAACAACATCTGGTGAAAAACTGTTTTCTGGAACCAGAAAGAAAAACCTTTATGTATTATATCTTGAAGAACTGCCTGATGAATCCTGCTTCATATCTATTGATAAAAATAAATGGATCTGGCATAAAAGGGCAGGGCATGTCAGCATGAAAACCATTTCAAAAATTTCAAAATTAGAACTTGTCAGAGGTTTACCAAAACTGAATTTTGAAAAAGACAAAATATGTGAAGCTTGTGTAAAAGGAAAGCAAGTTAAAAGCAGCTTTCATTCAAAAGATTTTATTTCCACAAACAGAATTCTTGAATTACTTCACATAGACTTATTTGGTCCTGTCAAAACAACCACTTTAGGAGGAATGAAATATGGTTTTGTTATTGTTGATGATTTTTCTCGATACACTTGGGTACTATTTTTAAAACAAAAAGATGATGCCTTTGAAGCTTTTAAATTTTTTTGTAAAAAAGTACAAAATGAAAAAGAATCCAGCATCATCTCTATAAGAAGTGATCATGGAGGAGAATTCATAAATGCCCATTTCAAGAACTTTCTTGATGAACTTGACATTTCTCATAATTTGTCTTGTGCAAGAACTCCTCAACAAAATGGAGTTGTTGAAAGAAAAAATAGAACCTTACAAGAAATGGCAAGAACAATCCTGGAAGAATCAAATGTTGAAAAATATTTTTGGGCTGAAGCCGTCAATACATCATGCTATATTTTAAATCGTGTATCTATTAGAAAAATCATAAACAAAACTCCATATCAAATCTGGAAAAACAGAAAACCAAACATTTCATACTTCCATATTTTTGGGTGCTACTGTTATATTCTAAACAACAAAGATGTTCTTGGAAAATTTGATTCGAAATTAGATAAAGCTATCTTTTTGGGTTATTCAACCGACTATAAAGGTTATAGAGTTTTTAATCTAAGAACTAAAGTTGTAGAAATCAGCATGCATATTTTATTTGATGAATTTGATGATTTAATACTTGAAAAGTCAAATGAGGATGAAGAATTGCCAAACAACACAACAGAAAACTGATATACAGGAAATGGAGATCGATAAACAATCTCCGTATCATTCTCCACCTAAAAGCTGGAGAACAATAGGAGATCATCCTCAAACTCAAATCATTGGGGATACAGCAGATGGAATCCGAACTAGGAAATCATTCAAGAATGATGAAAACAACATGGCAATGATTTCTCAAATTGAACCAAAATCAATTAAAGAAGCCATAGTTGATCAATCTTGGATTGAAGCCATGAAGGAAGAACTGCAGCAGTTCGATAAGAATGAAGTCTGGACCTTGGTACCAAATCCTCAAGATCAAACAATTATTGGTACACGTTGGGTTTTCAGAAACAAATTAGATGAAGAAGGTAAGGTTGTAAGAAACAAAGCAAGATTGGTTGCTCAAGGTTACAATCAACAAGAAGGTATAGACTATGATGAAACTTTTGCTCCTGTTGCAAGGTTAGAAGCTATTCGTATACTTCTTGCATATGCATCTCACAAACTTGTTAAATTATTTCAAATGGATGTTAAAAGTGCATTTTTAAACGGCTTTTTAAATGAGCAAGTTTATGTGAAACAACCTCCTGGTTTTGAAGATCAATCAAAGCCAAATCATGTTTTCAAACTCACAAAAGCTCTGTATGGCTTAAAACAAGCACCAAGAGCTTGGTATGATAGGTTAAGTTCCTTCTTAATCAATAATGGTTTTTCCAGAGGAAAAATTGACACTACACTTTTTAAGAAAATTGATAAAAACGATTTACTCATTGTACAAGTGTATGTTGATGATATTATCTTTGGATCAACAAATGAAAAAATGTGTGATGGTTTCTAAAAACTCATGCAAAGTGAATTTGAAATGAGCATGATGGGTGAATTAAGATATTTTCTTGGATTACAAACTAAACAACATGAAAATGGTATTTTTATTTGTCAAGAAAAATACATTAAGGATTTGTTAACCAAGTACAAAATGAATGAAGCAAAAATTATGTCTACTCCTATGCATCCATCCTCTTCATTAGACAAAGATGAACATGGAAAATCTGTTTCTAAAAAAGAATATAAATGCATGATCGGTTCCTTGCTATATTTAACTGCTAGCAGGCCAGATATTGTATTTGCAGTAGGATTATGCGCTAGATTTCAATCCGCGCCAAAAGAATCTCATTTAACAGCTGTAAAACGAATCTTTAGATATCTTGTTGGAACTACTGATCTTGGCCTTTGGTATAGAAAAGGTTCTTATTTCGATCTTGTAGCATATTGTGACGCTGATTATGCCGGAGATAAAACTGAAAGAAAAAGCACCAGTGGAGCATGTCAATTTTTGGGTGATGCTTTGATAAGTTGGTCTTGCAGGAAACAAAATACTATAGCCTTATCAACCACTGAAGCTGAATACGTATCAGCTGCAAGTTGTTGCTCACAAGTCCTCTGGATTAAAAATCAACTTGAAGACTTTTCTGTAAGTTACTCTAGTATTCCAATTTACTGTGATAATACTAGTGCAATCAATCTGTCAAAAAATCCAATTCAGCATTCTCGTTCAAAACATATTGAAATAAAACATCACTTTATTCGCGATCATGTTAATAAAAAGGACATTGAATTAATTTTTGTTGATACTCAAAATCAGCTTGCTGATATTTTTACAAAGCCCTTAGTCGAGGAAAGTTTTAATTCAATCAAAGAAAAACTGAAAATTTTGAAAAATCCTGAAAATTATAGTTAAAACTGCTTCTGCAGAAAACGGAGAACGTTTATCAATCTCCGTTTTTTAAACATCTTTCTCCGTTTTTCAAATCCTCTTCCCAGACATCATCTTCCTCATGCGTAGGCAAGACATGTCTCAGCATTAAATGCGCGTGCATCAAGCCTTTCAAAAGATACTGCTCAGCCGTCAAAATCGTCCCTTTCCCCAAACACTTGTCACTTCCCTAGGTTCATCATCATTACTCTCTCTCTCTTGAAAAACTGCAAAAGCAAATTGCAGTTATCACAACTGTTCATCTCTTTTGAAACCGTTTTCATTCTCTCAAACTATCATCCTCCTCCAAAGTCATTTTCAATCTCTTTTTCTCAGCATCAAAAATGGCCCGAACCAAGCAATCTGCTCGCAAAAATGCAAGCACTGAAACTCCATCACCATCATCAACCTTCTCACCAGTTTACAATCGTTCACCTTCACATCCACCCAAGCCAACTCCTCCAAAACACTCATCAGACTCCTCTTTTTCTGATTATCTGTCTTCGTCCCCTGAGTCCAACCCTAACACCTCTATTCCTGAACCTGTATCCTCTGTTCTTCCTCCTCTCCATTCCTGTAAAACCCCAAATTTTACTCAAGTTCCTCCTCATTTAAGAACATCTTTTTCCAAACCCACACCACCACCACAAAAATTCGTTAATCCTCCAGCACCTAAAAGGCGCTCAATGAGAATTCTGGCAGGAATTGGGACCTCAAGGACACCAATCACTAAACCTGCCTACTTCATCATCTCAGACACTGAATCAGATGAATCATCTGATACTCCTGCTCCTTCAACAAAACCTATCACTTCAAAAACCTCTTTTTCATCTCAGACTCATACATCAAAAACCTCAATACCAACCCCCTCTAAATCATCATTTTCTGAAGCCTCTCAATCTACTCCTTCAAACCAGAAACAAAGACCAATGACTGATTTTTTCTCCTCCCCCAAATCTACTCAACCTAAAACCCGTGCCCTAAAAACAAAAACCACCATTTCAACCTCAAAATTTCTGGCAAGAACAACCTTAAAACAAATTTCGCCTTTCTCCTTCCTCATCTCAAGAACGTTGCCCAACCCCAACACCTTCTCCCACCCAAATGCAAGAACGTTCTCCTACTCCTTCCGCTACAACTGTTCACACAAATCTTACCCCTACTCCTGAACGTTCTCCAGTTCAAGAACGTTCTCCTATCCCTCACCATTTTTCTCCTCCTCCTCAAGAACGTTCTCCTAACTCAGAACGTTCTCCCACTACTCATCCTTCCCATGCTCAAAATACATCCTTCCCTACTCAAACACGCTCTCCCATTCGAGAATGTTCTCATGAACATCAACAATCTCCCTCTCTAACTCAAGAACGTTCACCTCCCGAAGAACGTTCTCCGTCTTACGATCCTTCAAAAACCACCAAACGACCACTTTCACCTCAATCTCCTTTCTCTCCTTCCTTTGAACCTTCCTCTAACCCTGACTCTCCTATGCCACCATCTCCACCCTCCAAAAAGACAAAGCCAAATACCACTCCTCTGATTCCTCCCACTGCCACCAAACTTTTTAAAGACAAATGGGCTCAAAGACCCATTGGTGTTGGCAGAGTTTTCATCTTCGACAAACTCATAGTCAATGGCAACACTGTCATACATTTTATTGATGCCCTAGGCTGGACTGCATTTCTGCAAATTTCTGAACCACACTACCCAGATGCTGTTCGCGCCTTCTACTGTCAGGCCAAAACATTCCCTGAAAAATCTCTGTTCATTTCCACTATCAAGGGAATTGAGATCTGATTGACTCCTGACATTTTGGCCTCAATCTTGGATCTCCCTACTGAAGGTTCTGCTGTTTTTGGAAAATCCTGGTATGCAGCTCTCAATCTTAAAGAGACTGCAGTTCTCTCCGAACTCTTTCAAGAGAATTCCACTAGGTATCTGTCAACATTCCTTCGCCCTCTCCCTAAAATTTTCAACAACATGAGTCAACATACTCTTCTTCCTCACTGTGGAAGCCATGAGTATGTCTCTGAAAACGACGCACTGATCATTTATCACCTGCTCAACTGCCAGCGTCTCAACCTTCCTCATCTGATACTTCATCACATGATCGCTGCTGCCAACAAAGACTACAAGAAGAATACTGTTCCTTATGGTATGATTCTTACAAAAGTCTTTAATCATTTTCATATCCCTCTGGCAAATGAAAAATCTCTTATCAAAATCTCCAAATTTTCCACCAAAAACATGTCCCATATGAAAATCAACGTCACCAGACAGCCTTCTCCCCTACCTGAATCACAACCACGATATCCACAAACCAACCGACCCAGAACCAGACAGTCTGCACCACTCATTCATTCATTTCCTTCCACCCTAAAACGAAAACGTTCTACCAGACGGGAAGCTCCTGTTACAGTCCCCACATCACTATCTCCTTCACCAGCTAGGGCTACTAATCATACTCCAGAACGTTCTCCTCATATCCCAGAACATTCATCAGAAAATCCAGAACTTTCTCCTCATATCCCAGAACGTTCATCAGAAACTCCAGAACTTTCTCCACATAACCCAGAACGATCACCACAAAACCCATAATGTTCTAATCCTGCTCAAGAAAGTTCCCCTCAAAACAGAGAACGTTCTCTTACCCCTCCTCCTAACAATACAACATTCTCTGTTTTTCCCCAACAATTCACCATTTCCTCCACCGATTTCATCTCTGTATCTCAGCTTCTTCGTTCTCCCCTTGACCCCATGACAACATTGCTTTCTCACCAAAATGTCTTTGTCATGTCACTAGTGTACATTTCTCCTCAAACCACCACGTCATCTATTTTTGACATTAGTCAACTTTTGGCTTCTTCCGAACCTTCCAACAACGCTACTTCATCCAATCAATCCAATCCTCATCAAGTACTTGCCTCTCTCCCAGCTGTCTCTACTCCATCAACCAGCACTACTCCCATTCCCCCACCAATCATGAATCCTCCAAAGGAACCCACCAACTTTGAAATAATGGTCACTCTACAACTCCTCTTGGCTCAACAAACTCAGCAGCAATCCTGGCTCACGGATACACTTGCACCCAAGCTCGGTGTGCCTCATCCTCCTCCTCCTTTTCACGCTGCTCCTTTTCCTGAGCCTGTCCCTGTACCGTCCAAGTCTCAATCATCAGAAGGATCTTCTCCTTCTTTAGCAAAATAGGGATCTTTTTCTCCTTCCTTTTTGTATGACAAAGGGGGAGAATTAAGTTTAGTTTTTATTCTATTTATGATCTGATTAAAATTCAGGATCTCACTTTTTGTAATTCAGCAAAGCGCATTATTAATGAAATATCCTTTATTGCTAAAATTAAACTGATTGCAATAGTTATATCACTAAAAACATCTATTGCATCAATTGAGGGCGAGTTTTTACCCTCTTCAAAATTAAAATTAGAATCAGAATTAAAATCTAAATTAACATGTTTGTCATCATCAAAAAAGGGGAGATTGTTAAGATAAACTCTCAAATTAAGTTTTGATGAAAATAAACAAAAGATTAATTAAGAATATTAATTATGATTCTAAATGTTATGTTAATTTAATCTGTGCTATTGAGTGTTTTTATTAAAGATAGGAACCAAGCAAAGCAAAGAAATAAGTCACGATCATAAACTATACAAAACAGAGAAAGATCAGCAGAATCAAGAAAGATTGTTACAGCCACTTCACCAATCTTTCTCCAACACTTCTACATTGATTATGCCTTAAATCTTTATACCAATTTCATCAGTACATGGCAAGGAACAGATAGGAATCATTTTTACTCAAAACGGTTCTCGGATCATTAAGAAAATTCATCATGAATCTAAGCATATCAAAAAACGGACTGCAACTTTCTCCAGTCTGGAACTGTCAAGAAAGTTGAACAAAACTGAACTTCAAGATTGAGTATAAGTCCTCATATTATTCAAAAGTCTATCAGACCAGATTGATTATCTTTCTCCACCTATAGTCAACGTTCTCCGTTTTTTAGAAAAACAATCTTTGTTTCTGCAGAAGAAGACTTCTCATTTCTGCAGAAAAATATTCACTCCTTTCCAAACAGTTTTGGATCAAATTAAACATCCAAATCGAAGCCTAATTATTATCAAATATTATCAAAGCTTAATGGGTCATTACAGCACGCAACAAGTCTGTTCCAAATCAAGCAAAACGGCCCAAAACAGAAAGCCCAAAACTGTCACATGAATGGTGCTCCTTTTGTCAACAGATTCCTTGCTTCTGTCAGAAGGAAAACAGAGCACTCCCAACAGCTCTTTCTGACCAAAATTAATTGCTCAAAACATCTATAAAAGGAAGGCAAATTCGCAAGCATCATTCAGATCTTCAAGTGCCAAGTATTCTCATTAAATCACATCCACTTGCATTCTTGAAGCTATCTCATTCACAAAAGAAATCAGGCTGAACCAAATACATACTTCCAGTTTTATTCTACTGAGTTTCTTTCTCTGTTCCGAATCTTTTCTCAAACAAGAGTTGAGCAAAATTAGATTCAAACAAACCTTTCAAATCATTATTGTATAAACTCATAACTATAAGTATTGTTTATAGTTTGAGTGTGATTAAAAGAGTTAACTTTAAAATCCTAACAGATTAGTTAGGTGACCTGATTAATCCTTTCTGGGTGGAAAGGTAGTGTAGTTACAGATCAAGGTTGATCTTTAACTGTGATTGTTCTCCCTTTCTCTTTGAACACTTAGTGAAAATCTCACAATTGTGAAGACTGGACGTAGCCCACGTTGGGTGAACCAAGATATATCTTTGTGTGGTATCTCTTCCTTATCTCTATTTACATCCAGTTATTGTTATTAAATAGAGAAACTAAAACTGTGATTTTAACTAATCAAGAACGTTCTGCGTTTTCTGTTTTAAAACCAAGAACGTTCTCCGTTTCTGTTTTTATAACCAAGATCATTCTTGAGTTGTTTTCTTAAGTTTTTAACAGGAAATTTTAAATAGGCAAGATTACAATTCAAACCCCCTTCTTTGTAACTTGACATTGCTACTTCAATGCACTGTACCGGAGAGCCTAAACCATGGTTTCCGGAAATTTAAAAAAATTTACTGTACCGGATACGTTTCAACATAGGTATCCGGTAGTTTACAAATAAAAACATTTGTACCGGAGAGCTTAAAAAAAAGGTATCTGGAAGTTTTCAAAAAAAACATCTGTACCGGATAGCTTAAAAAAGGTATCCGGAAGTTTTCAAAAAAAACCTATGTACCGGATACCTTGTTCAAAGGTGTCCGGAGTAGTATGTTATGTACCGGATACCATGGTCTCAAGGTTTCCGAAAATTTGGATAAAAAAAAAACTTACTTTTTGTACCGGAGATGTGGAAATTGCAAATGGTAAACTTTTTTTACTTTTATTATATAAAGGAGGGTAAAATGGTCATTTCCTTGATATTTTAGGGGTATATGGGGTAAAATTTTCAAAGATAAATTGGATATAGACGGTCTCAAATATATAATCCGAATTTATCTACACCTACCCTTTTGAACCCTCCAATAATATCCATTTGACCCAGTCCAACCCATTCAATTAACTTCACCCGCCGCGGGCTCGGCGGTAATGGACGGGTCCTCACCTCTATTGAATTTGTTTCTTCTTTCTCTTTGATTTAGCGACAACCACTAAAAAGTCACTATGATCATCAAGTAGTTTTGCAATAGCAAACGTGTCTTCCGCATGACTACTCAAAAGTTTGATACAGCTACTTCAATTGTTGAGCCACAAGCCTCAACAAAATATTTATATTCATTATGTATTAAAACTTCTCTAGCATTTTGCAAGTTGTTAACAGCCACACTAAGAATGCCATTAACAATGAGTTGTTATATAATAGATAATTGATTTTGGTAGAGGTGTTAAAAAAACCCGGAACTAAATTTAAATTATAAACTGAATCGAACTTTTTTTAAATTAAATTAATTTAAAAAAATTGAAAACCAAACTATTTTTTAAAAATTAAAACCAAATTAAACCGAATCATTCCCAACCAAAATAAAATCTTATTCAGTCTATCTACAATGTCTCTCCTCTCCCCCTTTCTCCCCTATTTCAAGTATAGATTTCACTTTTGATACTCTTGAGATTTTATTTTCATGTAAATTTATTTTTGATAAAAGATTTATTAAAAATTTCTTATGTAATATTCCAGTATTATTCTAAGTTTTCAAAATTATATATTTTTTACATTAATTGTTAGCATCGATGGTATAGTTATAAATACATAAACGATCTCATATTTATATCTTAACATCATCGTTATCTT
Organism: Cicer chorassanicum; assembly: GCA_037974735.1. NCBI lineage: Eukaryota > Viridiplantae > Streptophyta > Magnoliopsida > Fabales > Fabaceae > Cicer > Cicer chorassanicum. The sequence goes on from JBBPBP010009780.1 coordinate 8,870,864, forward strand.
TATACTACTATTAGATCCTTATGTTATATATACAACAAAATATCCGTAAAGTCCTATTTATCTAGCAGGATTGGATCGGAGATATTAGCTCCAACAATTCAAAATTAAGTATCAACAGAGGAATACTTTTAACTTCACTCTAATTAACTAACAAAAACGAAAGGAACATCCTTATGTTTATTATCTTTCAAAAAAATCCTTAAGTTTATAGATCATTGAATAATTATATCTGGTTGCTGTTATGATTCGAAGAAGTTTTTTTTCTCCTTCGTTTGAAAAACAATATGATTTAGTGGATTTTTTTTATAAATATATCCTTTTTTATATATTTTTTTATATATACACTTTGGAAAAAAAAATCAAAATGCCCTTCTTTTGAAATTCAATTGATGATCGCATGTCCGACGAGCTGAAATAATTTTTTTGAAAGTTCAATAGAAGGTTGCATTCTCAGGATGCGACTATACCGTACTTTTCTTGAACTCGTTCTAATTGAAAAAATGAAGAAAAAAAAATTTAGGTCCAATACATGGTTGCATCCTTAGAATGCGACCTTCTATTGAATGTCATACGATTGATGAATTTGATTTGCGATTACACTAATATCTATATTATTCTTTTCACAAAAATTCCTGAATATTATTAAATTAAAAAAAAAATTAAATTGCTCACAAGAAATGCAAAACAGCAATATATGCGAAACATTTTTTTTTACTCAGGAAGTGACATCACAACAATATTAAAAATAATAAATTTAAGTAAATTTAATCATTTATTAAATAAAAATAAAATTCATTTAATTTATGTTTTAAAAATTTTAAAAATATAAAATAAAAAAAATTAATTATATATTAATTTTAAAAAAATTAAACTTTTAGAACAAAAATTAAATACTTAAAGAATCAAAGATTAAAGAATGACGAAATAATAAAGATACAAATATAAAATCTCCTTAGCAAGTGATACATTGAAATCCGAATGTTACACATTATGTTGGTTATATATATTCTCTATAAATCTACTTTTGACTTTAGCCTATATAGAAAATTTATTCTTTTTTAATCCCTACATTTTATTAAATATCATTTGACCACTAAATCATTCTTTGACATATTTGAATTTCCTCAGCAAAAATCAAGAACACGGTTTCAGAGTGTTTCCAATATCAATAACGAAACGATATTTGACATCAGCTTTAGCAAGACGCTCCATTGCTGTGTTGACATAATCAATAGGAACGACCTCAATCTCAGGCATTACATTATGTTCTGCTGCAAAATCAATCATTTCTTGAGTCTCCTTTATCCCCCCAATTAAACTTCCAGCAACTATCTTTCTCCCTATCAATAATTTGAAACACTTGTAAGCTTCAAAATTTTGAGATTAAAGTGTATAATTAGCTAGCAAAAAATTCTTCTTGTACCTGCTAGTAAAGGAAAAACATGAAGCCCTAGTGGCTTTTCTGGTGCACCAACCATTACAAGCTTTCCATGAGACTTCAGTAAACCAATCAGAGGTAACAGAGAATGATCTGCTGAAATTGTGTCGATGATACCATCTAAAGTACCCATTGCAACCTTCATCTGATCTTGATCACGACTTATTAGAAATGAATCAGCTCCTAAGTGTTGTATTGCTTCCTTTTCTTTGTAAGGTGAAGTACTAATTACAGTAACATTAGCACCAAAAGCTTTAGCAAATTTGACAGCCATATGACCAAGTCCACCAAGACCAGCAACACCTATATGAAGACCAGGCTTGTCGAGACCAAAATATCTAAGAGGATAGTGGGTAGTACCCCAATCATTCTTCGCCTTATGAAGGTCTGAATGACATATTCCACAGTACAATACTTTGAATGTTACATCTTTTTCACCTGTTTTCCTGAAAATTATGACGTACGGAATTAGATTGTATTGGGGTCAACTTCATCATCATCATCATCATCATCATCATCATCATCATCATCATCATCATCATCATGTTAATAGTAATACTTGAATTGTCATTTTATTGGTTTTTACACGTATTAATATAACTAATAAAATTTGTTATTTTTGATACTATTATTTATCTTTTTCATATAATATCTTTAATAATGAATTATTTCGTTTAAAATATTTCTTTTTTTTTATATAATAAATATATAAAAATATTATTAATAAAATTAATAATTAATGTTATATTAAATCTTGAAAATAAAAGTTAAATAGAAATATTTTTTCCTAAGAAAATTAAAAAGGAACTGATAGAATAATTGCTATCAATAAACATTTGTCATTCTAAAAAAATTACAAAAAGGAAATAAATTGGTGTATAGATTGAAGAGGTGAATGAATGAACCTTGTAGAGAAATTAAAAGGTGAGAGAACACCAGAAGTGTCTCTAGCTGCCCAACCAAAGGCCTTCTTAGGATGCTCAAATTCAGGTTGTCTTGCCATTTCTAATTTCAATTCTTGTTAAACTTTAATTTGTGGCTTGGTACAGAATGGATATACGTTATAGAAACGAGTATGATCGGTGAGCTATTTAGAGTGAAGAGCTACTTATAAATAGTTAAGGTGGGGGGATACATTGACGTATATGATTACGTTCTTGAGATCTTTAATTCGGTGTGACATTGTTAACTGATTTAGCTACGTTCTTCATTTTTCCTTTCTTTCATAACTTATCTTCTACTACTCTTTCCAATGTACCTCAAATAAATAATTCTTCTGCCTCATTATAACTTTGAGTATGGTATAAAGTAAATACAGTTTTTATGACCTCTAAAAATAATATTTTTTTTATTAAATTATTTAGTTATATTAATTTTATACTACCTTTCGTCTCTATGTAAGATCCTTTTGTGAAAAAAAAAATTGTCATTTTATATAACACCATCTTCAAATTATAAGAAGCAATAATTAGTTTTTCATAAAAATATCTCTAATTAAATATCAACAATTCTCATATCAACTACTTCTCTCTCTTTCATAGTAATTAAAAGAAAATTTTGGATAGAGAATTTACATTATTGAAAATTTCTAAACTATTTTTTTTTAATTCTTATGCCTTTATCACATAGGTTGGAGTAATTTGCATAAAAATAAGTGGTTGATACTCTTCTTATACCATGCTCATTGAATTAAGGAATTAACCATGTGTACTTCATGCCAAACCTGAATACCTTTCTTTCAAGCATGAAGTCATTAACCATAGAACCATAGCTATAGCAAATTTCGAAACTATTTTTTTTTTTAAATTCTTATGCCTTGATCAAATAGGTTTTAAATATAAAGACAAAGATAGTAATAAAATAATATTTTTAAAATAAATGAGTAATTAACTTATAGACAGCTTCCGTGTTCGTAATATTTTTCTGTTGTTAGAAATAATATGATCATAAAGTTGAAAATAAATTTCATATTAAAATAAAATTGAGAATTTGATACAAAATAAATTCTTTAAAATATTTTATATTAATAATTAAAGGAATTACAAAACAATGACTCATTTATTTCTTATAGATAAAATTTCATACTTAAACAGCTAACTAACTAAATATAACCGACTAACAAAAACAAATTAAGCAACTAACTAATATCCGAAACTAATAACTAAAACATCTAATATTAATACATGCGTCAATTTTTATAGTCTGTGTCATATTATTTATTATCACTTTAGAATATTAAGGTTATATTAATTATTTTTTTGAATAATATTAATCAGTTATTTTTATAATCTATCCATCTAATAACTATTCTCTAGTACCGCTATTTATAATAATATTATTAAATTAAGTGTGAGTGGTTAAATCTTATATCGGCTATGAATGTGTTAAATGTCGAATATATGAGAAAGTTATAAATTCATCAACTTCAAGTTTTAGATGGAGATATTGTGTCAAAATCTCTTGTGATCCTAAAGTCATTTGACATGTTATTGATCCCGTGCTCCTAGACTCTCTAACAAAAGTGGTATCAAAGGACATATTTGGCTTGGTGGGGGAGTAGAATTGGTTGTATTGAATCTTTATATTGAAAATCTTTTTAATAGTGTAATCAAGAGGTGTGTTTCGTGTGTATAACAATTATGTAAGTATAGGATGTGAAAGACCTGACGAATTTGTTGGATTCAAGTGTGAGTGGTTAAGTCGCACATCAACTATAAATAAACTAAATATTAAATATATAAGATATGTGACTCATATATTCACTGTTTTAAAGTTTTAGACAAAGATATGATGTTAAATTTTTTAATAATTTTAAAACATTTGATATGTTGTTGTTCACATATTCTATATCTCTAACTAAATTATGGTTGATTATTATTTTTTTTTTTTACTACATATTATGATATTTGACTTGCTATATGTGTAAGAATAATTTACATATTAAACATATAATATTTTATCTTATTTTCAAATATAAATGGATAACTACGTACATAAATAGGAAATTTTTTTCTAATCATAATATTTGTGGGAAGTATGCATCGATTTTGTAACATAATGTGATGTTGACTCTATTCGCATAAAAGAGTCTAACAACCATTTCTGTAACTTCACGTGCTGCTTTTTGAAGGTCATACTTTCCTTTCAATTTTATCTTTAGAACGATTTGCTAATGTCATTGGGTTGGGAAGAGCCACTCTAGCGGGTTTTGTAATTTTAGCGGTCTATATATTAAGATTTTTATCAGTATTTTAATACGATTTTAGAAAATAAAAAATTTATTGAAATATAATAGGCACTAATATTTTTTAAAATATCTTTGTTAAAAATACTATATTTGTTGTGTGCATGGAGTAACTCTCTATGTTGATTCAACAAACGGTGCAAGCCTACGACAAATATGGTGTTAAAATTTTCAAAAAATGCGACTTCCGATTCTCATTTATTTTTCTTATCGATATTGATTGTTTTCTGTTCACTCAAACTAAATCTTTATTGCAAAAGATCTAAATTTTATACTAGCTATATGAACTTTATAACAACCACGTTAGTTTTTTCTTAATAGAGTTAAACAAAAATTTAAAGAAAGAGAACTATTGTTGTATATGTTTTCAGACTTAAATGAAAGAAACAAAATGAAATTTCTCTAATCGTCACATATTAGAATATATTGGACATGACAAAGATAAATAATATTTAATATCTATTCATAAACTATTAACTATGAATATGAATCTAGTTGTATGAACTATTAAGCATGGATATGAAGAAGATCGCATAAGTTTTCTAGTAGGAAGTTTACGTTATCTTCTTCAATTTTATAATCACATTGTTAATAATATACATTTATAATTTATTTTAATATTAATTACACAAAACACTTATACGAAAAAATGTATACTTCTACGATATTTATCTAATTCAATCAACCATTATCTATAAGAATAAACAACGAGCTTACAAAATCATTGTCAAATTGACTAAATTTGAGGCATGTTTTTTTTCTAGCTACAATTTTCTGTTGTAGTGATGAAATAAGTAGAAGACATGAGATAAATGATACTATTATTTTTATTTTTTAATGATAAAAGACACTTAATCTAAAACACCATATTCTTAATAAACAATATAACAACAAAAAAGTTTCGCATTACATAAACACATAGATATAATTTTGTAAGTAACAATGGAAATAAGTAAGTCTGAATTAGATTTTATAAGCTCTAAATTTGATTTATTTTTAAAATATTAGGTCTGAGTATAGTCTATTACCTATCACAACCTTATTTTTAAAGTATGGTCTTGTCTTTTTTCAAAGTTTGTTTAAAATCCCATTTCACTATTTTTTACGAAAGTCTACACCACTAAGATGGTGAGTGATGTAGGCTTTTGTAAATTGATTGATAAGTTAAATATGTCAATAAAGTTAAGTTCTATTTTAAAATTTAACATAACATTTTAGAAGTTTGAAAGTCAGTTATGTAAATCTAAAAGACTTTTTTTAAATGTTTGTAGTTTGATCTTTTTAATTAAATAAATTATTAAAAAAAATTGGTCAGACCTATTTAAAAAAATTTAACTTGACCTAACCTGAATATATTATAGACTAAATTATAAGCTCTTGTAAGTCAACCTTGCCTATTTCCCCCACTGCCTTTAATAACTATCATGAATTACTCCTACAATTTCATGAATTCTTTAATGTTCCTTGTTATATCAATTATAAAAGGTCCACAGTTGTGCAAGTTGCTCTTTTAGGTCCTATTTTTGTAAGTGCTTCAAGGGGCCTTTAATGTGTTTGATAAAATGTGTTTACCATCATACATGTGTTGGATGTCCAAAAGTTCACAAAGATGATTAAATGTATTTGCCATCATACATGTATAGAAGGCTTATGTACTAATAATTGGTGTAATGTTCATCGTCACTTCCTTTAATGAAGGTTTAAGCGTGTTCAATGTTACATGTGCTATTGGGTATGGACGTATGGTAGTGTGACCTTTTGGCTATATGCAGTAGAAACGTGTTATATTTTAGCCTAAAACAAAATAGGAATCAAGAAATGGCTCACAAAATAGACCAAACATGTCAGTCATTAGAAATCACACCAATTCAACTGTATTTTGAGAAGTTAATTAGCATGGGACAAGGTTGTCTTATGGTTAATAAGACATTAAGTATTGACACCAGTTCAGCTATAATGTTTGGACAACCATATATAAACCTAAGTACTACTGTATATAATTAAGCTAGGTAAGACATTAAATAAAATCAATTCATTTAATTAAATTAATTTTTATTGTCATAGAACTAACACTAGTTTAGTTTCCCGTTTGATTTCACAATACAAAAAATAAAAAATAATTTCAAATACATAAAATTGATTTTGTCATTTTTAGATGATATTGATTAAAATTAATTTTATCTTGAGAATTTGTAATTTTGATTTCAAATAACGATTTTTAGATTTATATTCAACTCACTTATACATAAATGTAACCAAAGATAAACATTTTACATCTAAGCTCATTTTTAATTAAAATTAATTTATTAATAATCAATTTTTACAGTAGGAGAAGAAAACACAAACTTTAAATGAAAACTAAGTGTAGCAATTGAAAATTGGTTTAATTGATAAGGAGTCGATTCATACTCCGCAAAGACGGGGATTCAATTCTCGCAGCTGGGATAAGAACATTTTTTGTAAATAATTAGTAAGTACCTTATTAACAATGTTTGAGTGTTGAGGTTTGTATCAACTCTAATAAATTTGAAATTCAACTCATCTAAACTTTTCTTTATAAGAAAAAAATTTTAAACCACTATTTTAATCTCTGAATGCATAAGACGCTGTCATTTTGATCTCTGACTCAGTAAAAAAAATCAAATTAGTCATCACATTATCAAATTGTCAATTAATTTTATCTTAAACGTTATAACGACTATTGACTATTTTAACAATAAATTAAATCTTTATAAAACTTTTATAATTTTTAAAGAGTATAACAAAACAAAAACATAGCTTGACGTATTGAATGAGCTATTCACTACGTTGAATGATGGGTCCCATGGGCTGAGAATATTCAGTCAAGCTAGGTGTCAAAATTAAAGAAATAAATGATCTTGTGAATACTTTTCAACATGGGTAAAATTTCCAGGTTAGCCGCACCCAATGCTTTTCTCTAATTTTTTTTAGTGTGAAATCATTTAAGGAACGTTATTTTTTTTTCTTTTTTAAAATCATTCATCTAATTATTTTTTCTCCTTTCAATTAAATAAATGATTAATTTTTTGTTTAGATACTACGTTTAATTTTTCGTTTTATAGCAATTTTCGTTTGATTAATTAGGTTGATAAATTAACTTAAATCAAATATAAATTTAGATTTAATCAATAACTTTAATGTCTTCGCGTCTTTAAAATGTATTTTAAACATTTTAATTATATTATATTTATAGATTTTATTATAATTATAAGTTTTATGTTGTTTTAATTTAGATATTGTAAGTTTGTTCATAGATATATTTATTTTGATTTTAACATGTTAGAATATATTATTCTTGAATTGAAATCAATGTAATTTTTAATGAAATAATATTATTTTTCCAAAAAGAAACACATGCGTAAAACTTTCTGGACGCAACAATATTCCTCCTAAAACGCCCGTAAAAATAAAAAAGCAATTAGCGTACTGAATTTTTTTGACATTGAAGTTTGAAAGGTCTCGTCATCGATCTTTTCAAAGTAAAAAAGTTTGAAAAGAAATCTTAAATTAGTGTTATGTTCAACTTATATATGAATATTTTGAAGCTTAAATTTCTTTGGTAACACGTATCCTCACTAACTATATGTCTATATATACATGTATCCTAAGTTCCTCCTTAATTAGTCCTATCAACTATCATTCAAATAAAATAAAAGTGTCATTTTCTCATACTCTTTTCTGTTATCATTTTCATTTGATTTGATACAACATGGAAAACACTTTATCCAATGAAAAGGAAATATCTGTCTTTGGTTGGGCTGCTAGAGACTCCTCAGGAATTCTCTCCCCTTTCAGCTTCTCTAGAAGGTAGGCAATTTTTTCTTTGGTGAGGCCATAGATAAAAATGATACACCCAACATTTTCAGAGGCCTCAAACAGATTTTATTGTGAGGTTTTTATTTTTTTTTTAATATAAAAATTGGGATATATTTATGTATGATTAAGACTTATAAAAATATGATTTTATTTTACTAGTAAAAATATTTTTTTAAAAGGGAAATTGTGAGAATTTGTGCCCGCTTGACCCAAACATATAATCTCATATCATATTGTGTGCCAACATTTTTATGTCTTATCATTTCTTATATGATTTATTTATTTATTTATTGTCATTTACTGAATGTTATAGGGCCAATGGAGATCGTGATATCACTATAAAGATACTCTATTGTGGGATTTGCCATGGAGACGTTCATTTTGCCAAGGATGAACTAGGCCATAGCATTTTTCCCATGGTTCCGGGGTATGATTCTTGTTATTGCTAATCATTATTCAACACCTAAAAACACATTAATTTGAACTTAATTCTAAACTATAAAAGTTGTTATATGCATTGAAAAATTAACAATTTTAAATATATCAACTGTTTGATCTTGATCGGACACTCCAGATTAAACAATTCATATTTTAATTTTATATTTTAGACATGTTTTGCAAAGTTAAAATATTGGACCATTGAGATTTTGTTACTACATATTATCTTTATTGCATAGAATGAACAAAGTCATAATATTACTACTATATACACTAATTTTGTTTTTTTAAATGGTGACAAATTTAGACACGAAATAGTGGGTGAAGTGATTAAGGTAGGTCCAAATGTAACAAAATTCAAAATTGGGGACATAGCAGGAGTGGGTCCATTATGTGGTTCATGCGGTTCATGTTCGAATTGTGACAAAGGTTGGGAAAGTTATTGTTCCAAAGCCATTTTAACTTATAATGCACATGACCATGATGGATCAATAACCTATGGTGGATACTCAAATAAAATAGTGGTTAATGAACATTTTGCTATTATAATGCCAAAAGGGTTACCACTAGAAGGTGCAGCACCATTGCTATGTGCTGGATTAACAGTTTATAGTCCAATGATGCATCATGGATTGTGTCAAAGTGGACAACATTTGGGTGTTGTTGGTTTAGGTGGACTTGGTCATGTGGCGGTTAAGTTTGCTAAGGCTTTTGGCATGAAAGTTAGTGTCATAAGTACTTCTCCTGGAAAAAAGGAGGAAGCTTTGGAAAGGCTTGGTGCGGATTCGTTCTTGCTCATCAATGATCAACAACAATTGCAGGTAATCACAATTAAGGTCTAAACATTTTGAGAAAATGATTAATATCTTAATGAATGAACGAACTACAATGAAGGTCTAAACATTTTCCAGTCCTCTAAATTAGAGTTGTCAAATGGATCAACTTATTCCAGTCTAATTCAAGTGGACCAGAATATATGTATGGGTCAATGCGGTCCGACTCAATTTGTAACAAATTGTTAATATTTAATTCTAACTCAACCCCTTTAGTCAGACCCTTTTTCTACTTTCTTTTTATAAATATTTTAGTACAAATTAATTTTAGGATGTTTTGTTGTTAATTAGGAAGCAAAGGACACAATGGATGGCATCATTGACACAGTTTCAGGCCCTCACTCACTCCACCCATTAATTGATATGTTGAAGACATGTGGAAAATTGATTTTAGTAGGTGCATCCGTTACACCTCCTGTTTTGCCATACATGCCTTTGATGCTTGGTAAGTTATAATCTTATATTATAATGATTTATACTACTATATGATATTTTAAGTTATTATTAATTAATTTCATCTTGGGATTAATTAAGAATAAATTATTTAATTAGGGAGGAAGATAATTGCTGGTAGTGCTGGGGGAGGAATGAAAGAGAGCCAAGACATGATGGATTTTGCGGCAAAGCATAATATCACAGCAGATATTGAAGTGATTTCCATGGAATATGTGAACACTGCTTTTGATCGTCTTGCTAAGAATGATGTTAAATATCGATTTGTCATCGATGTGGCTAACACTCTTAATTAACATATCTTTTGTGTTAATTAATTAATAGGTAGCTTCAAAACGGTCTTGGAGTTAGGTACATAAAATAAATTATAGTTTTAATTACTATATGTAATGCATAAAAAAATAAGCTTGCCAGTTTAGCAAGCAGTTTTAGTTATCATTCCTTTTAATTTATGTATGGCAATAAAAGAGAAGTACTTATTTATCTCATGTTAAAAAATAAATGAGAAGTACTTTACCTAATTTTTTATTTTTTAATATTGAAAAATGTTTGGTCAAAAGTTTTGATATTTCTTCTATTAGTGCAATGAATTTAAATTTGAAACTTAAGCCTCTTTATTTTGTAAAAATATTTTAATTTATTTTCTAATAAAATGTATATTGATTTTACTTTGACGATAGATTCTTGAAGTAAGTCATTTGTCAAATAAAAATTTAAATGGTAGTTAATAAAATTATACATTTTGAGAAACAATGAAAATAATTTTTTTGACATTTTTCATTTTTTTAAAAAATGTAAATAATGGTTACTTCAAAAGTTTTTTATTTCTTATTAGTGAGTAAAACTTAAAAAAAATGAAAATATTTTCACAAAATGAAGAAGATACGAACGAGAAGATGAGTCACATATGTCATATCAACAATTCTTTAATTTTGTGTTATGAAGTATACGTCAAAAGTTAAAAGAGCCCATAGTTCAACGGGCCACTCCTACCCTAAGCCTATTATTTTCGAGGATTGTACCATGCACCCCCCTCATGTACCTCCCACCCCCCATTTCAAAGGAAAAGTCCAAAATGCCCCATGATATATGTATAGAACCTGCCAAAAAAAAATTACCTTCCATTTTTTCACTCATTTCATTCGAAATTTTGATTTCTTCGAATCAGGTTTTTGCAATCTTCGAAGATTTTACAGGAAATTCAAAGTTTCGAAATACAAAACTAAGGCCAAACCCTAAACCCTTCGAAGATTTTATTGAACCACAAATTTTCGAAAGATTAGTTTCGAACATTTCTAGAAAACCCAAACCTTCGAAATGTAACATTCGAAACTTTCATTACATCTGAAAGTTTCGAAATAAGAAAATTTCTGAAACCCTAAATATGAAGTTTCGAAGGTTTCATATTGCTGGAAAGTTTCGAGGAGAAGGCTTCGAAAGTTTGGGTTGCATGGAAAGTTTCGAAGCTCAGCTTCGAATGTTTTTCGAAATGCACTTCGAAAGTTTGGGATTGCATGCAAAGTTTCGAAATTCAGCATCGTTAAAAATGACATTAAATGACAATAAATGACATTAAAAACGTTAAAAAAAATCACATTTCAAAACATTCCCAGAAAGGAAAGTTTCGAAACATTCATGAAACTTTCGAAACAATGCATTTCGAATATTTGAGTCACATCCAACCTTTCGAATGTTTTGAAGAAAGGAATGTTTTGAAGAAACCTTTCGAATGTTTTCGAATGTTTTGAATTCATCAAAAGTTTCGAAATTTTGATTGATTTCTGGAAAACGTGTTTCCAAGGTTTCAAATTAATCAAAAGTTTCGAAACACAACATTATTTCCTAGAATATTTCATTTCGAAATTTTCAGGCTGAACCAAACTTTCGAAGCTTCTATTTCGAAGGTTTTGTTTTAAGCAAAGTTTCAAAAACATTAAAAAAAAATTACTTTTTTATTTCAAATTTATTAAATATTCGAATATTATAAAATATTTGATAATTTTTGAATGGGTGGAGAGCTGTAAATATTGTTTTTTGTTTTATACAGGGTAAAAAAGGGCATTTTAGACAATTTTTTTTCAATTGGGGGTGGGAGGTACAGGAGGGGGTACACGGTAACTATCCATCCTAAATTTGGGATGAGGCTTGCAACGCACTTTAAAACTAAAGTAGTAACATGCACAAGTATAACAAATTACATATGCTTAAAATATCAATTGATTTGTTTTTATTTATTGATTGCTCAGTTTAAATAAGTTAAATCCTTAAATTCGTGTAAATTATTGATGTCACTTTCGAGGTTAAATCTCCAATATGGAGTTTTGTAAAAAATACAGTCACATATCATTCATATGCGAGAAAAGGCCAACAAATGCAAAACTAAATGAGCAATTAGTAATACATATTATCTTGAATACTATCACCACATAAAAACGAAATATTATCTATATTAAACGAAATATCACTTTTGAAAATATAGTGCTAATTTATAAAAATGACTATATTATCTTTCATTTTTAATTTAAAAAACTAAATTTTTATTTTACAAATCTAAGCGGTTAAATTGTACAATCCTTAAAGTTTAAAAGACCAAAATTTTAATTAGTTCTATATATAAAAGTAACTCTGTGATGAATTATTCAGTTTAATAACTTAATATAAATAATGATTTTTATTAATGCAACTGTTAAATCAAAAAAAAATTATTGAGTAGATCAATCTTAATAAATTTTTATAAAATTTTAAAACTATTTAATAATTCATTAAATAATTTCAAATAGACGTAATAAGCTTTTAAAAAAAATATAAGTAAATATCAATAACTAAATTATATAGTTTTGAATTTCAAATATATATATATATATATATATATAACTAAAGAATCCAAATATACAAGTATCTATGAAAAGTGGAGTAGTACTAATTTGTCCAAGAAAATAATTATGAGAGCAGAAGAGGATAGAGTAGGGGCATGGGGCAGAGAAAGCAAGAAGTTAAGAGAGGTTAATGAGAGAGTTAGGATTGGAAGAACTATTCCATAACAGAGACAGAACAGAGGTAGCATGCATGCTTATTGATTTTGGCCATATCCTTGGAAGATTTTCATATAATTTTATTTCATATTTCATTATGAATCAAAGACGGCTTCAGAAGCAGTATCATAGATTGGTGATGCAGGCACTACAAGAAGCATACAATAAAAAGGACAACTTATGCTACCTTCATGTTTCATATTGAGTCAACCCATGTTTCATATCAGTACTGAAAGCGATTGTTCATTTGACGAACCTTAATACTTGGCGTAGGAAAAAGTGTGCTTCTGTATTTTGTCGTTAACATTTATTTTCATCGATCAAATAAATTATCAAGTACGAATCTATCAATAATAATAATATGCAAGTAAAAAGTACAGAGAAACAGAGGAGAAAAGTTAATACATATATTCCTTCCACGGAGCCATTATTTCATAAATAAATTTTTCATCTTTGTATATTAATAACTACAAACAAATGAAATCGATAAATTTTTTATTTATATTTTGATATCAAAACTAATTAGAAAATAAAAAACATGTCAATAGTAAATATAAAGATTTTAAAAGTAAATATAAAGATTTTAAAAGTCAATGAAAAATAATTAAATTAAAATCTTAATCATAACAATAAAATTATTATTTTTTAAAATATGATTAATGGTTAAGAATAATGTAAGATCTACACTTTTAAATTTCATCAATTTTTGAAAAAAAAATATTTGTTGATTTTCACTTATATCGACTTTAGGTGGTTTTTGACATGACTAATCCAACAATACGTTGATGATTCGTGTGTATAGATGAGAAAATGTGAATTTTGTAATAGCTTCCATAAATCTCTTACTTAAAATAAGGTAAGACAAATGAGTCATTTGTCTATGTGAATACCGCACTTACACGAGAAAACCAACTACGCCACATCATGATGACGAACAAACTAAACATTGCACTCAGATGACGAAATCGAAGATAAAACACAAAGAAAAAAACTAAATCTATGTGGAAAAACAACTTATTTAAATAAAATGAGATAATAAACTAACTTGGAGGGATGATACATACCAAAAAATAACCCTAAACCACTCATCTAAAGATGAAAAAGAAGAGAGAAACTTATAGTTTTCGGCTTAGAAAAAAGCTTGATCTATGTATATTAGTTGTTTACATAACAGTGAATTATTTTTTACCAATTAATGCTTGTTTATAGCAGGCAAATGTTACACAAGTGAATACATTTGTGAATGCAATTCTTCTTAGATTAGTTTTAGTATTTTGATGTATGTTAAAACTATGATTAGTTTAGATAATTTTGTACCTTGGTTGTTTTTATATCAACTTAAACTATTGAATTAGAAAAATATTTAAGAAAACTTATTTTTTTCATACATTACATTGATTACAAGTATGTTAGAATCATTTTTTAAAGCCATGAAAATGCATTGAAACTATTTTGAGGCAATTTTGTATTATTGAATTGATTCATCCTTGCCCTACACCAGAGTTTAGGACTTTGACGCAAATGAATTGATTCACCTATGTTAATCAATTCATGAAACCCTTTGATTGGTGAATGAATATTTATACATTTGATAAATCGATTCATGCAATTCAAATTTAAATATGAGGATTTCAGTACACTTGTGAATCGATTTATCACTTATGGTGAATTGATTTACTCGAATAAAATTCAGTAATGTTGGATCTTGTGTTGGAGATATATTGTAAATCTTGAACATGAAGAAAATGAAAATGAAGATGACGAAGATTACACAAACAAATTTCAAGGCGTGCGTTTCACACTAAGTTTTAGGTTCAATTTGTATCTATCAATCTATATAGGTATATTAGATAAAAACGGGTATATCGACAAATCCCCTTTAGAATACTTCGGAAACCTTGACATGAATTGCACACTCATATCAAATGTATCGATGAATAGTATTTTACAGGAAAAGTTTCTTCAGTTACTTGTGTGCACTAGAGAAAGAAATAAATGACTTCAAAATATTTTTTGACACAATTTTGACTCATCTAAACATGATTTTTGGATATTGTTTCTAACCACAAAATGTCCCCATAAATAGAGAAACACATGTCACTTAGTGAAGAGAAACAATTTTTCACGAATGAAACACTGGTAAAGGACACATTATATATCAATAACATTGCAATACTAAACAAACGTGACAGTTAGGTCTAGTGGTAAATGATGCACATCATTATCCATTGGATTCCAGGTTTGAACCCCAAGGAGGCACATCAATTCAATTGGAAGATTTACTTATATTCCCCCATGAAGTGGGGATGTTTATTTTTTAAGACTCCTGTTGACAATACAAAAGGAGTGCACAAGTTACAATGATATTAAGAAAGTGGATGACACAATACATAAAACCTTTAAGGAAGCATGTTTTGCACTTGGATTGTTGTAGAATGCCGATGAATTTGTGTGTTAGTTGAGGAGATTATTTGTTATATTATTGTTCATGAATTCAATGACAAATCATTTTGTTGTTTGGGAAATTACATGGAAACTTTTTTATGTGATGAGATTTTGTACAAAAAAAGGAAAAGGTTAAACAACTCAGGTATGCAATTAAATATTGAATATAATATATATATATATATATATATATTTAATATGTATATCATTATTAATATATTACAACACTGACTATATGATTAAAATCATTCTCTTTGATTCGAGTCTTTAAATCAATGATGATGACTTAAAAAATATTTGTTTGGTTGAGTTGGAAAAATTAAATTTCATTAGTAAATCTCTTAAAAGATTTAAGAGCATGTCATGCCCTACTCATTCAAATATGAATCAATTTGGAAATAGGTTTTTGGCTAATGAATTAAACTATGACAAAGATGAGTTAGCTGCAACCCACGTCTCATTATTATCATCGCTAATTGTAGAATAGAGGTCAATGTATGATCAAATTATTACTTCTGTGATGACTAATTATGGAGGGTTTTACTACTTATATAGATATGGAGGCACATGAAAAACATTTATCTAGAGAACTTTACCAACTGCTTTAAGATCCCAAGGTTCAATTGTTTTAAATGTTGCTTCAAGTGAGATTGCAACTTTATTATTACCTAGAGGAAAGACAGCTCATTCTGCATTAAAGATTCCTTTGGTTACAATCGAAACATCTACATGTGACATCAAACAACACACTGACATAGCTAATCTTATCTTGCATTCTAAGCTTATTATATGGAATGAAGCTCCAATGCTAAATAGATTGTGCTGAAACTGTAGATCATACTTTCAGGGATATCATGGGGACTGTAAATTAGGCTAACCTACAGAGACCATTTGGTGGGAAGGTAATTGTTTTGGGAAGTGGTTTTAGACAAATATTTCCTATTGTTAGATAAGGTTGTAGACATGACATAGTGGCAACTTCAATAAACTCATATGAAATATGGAAATACTACAAGGTTTTGACATTGTCAAGAAACATACGCTTTGTAGCTGCAGAACCCAATGAAGATACTAATGACATTAAAGATTTTGCATATTGTATGCTTGATATTGGAAATGGTAAACATGAATCATTAATGATATCTACAACATCATGAGTCAGAACAAGATACTAGAGAGTATTATTAATATTCCTGAAGACTTATTGGTAACGAATTCCCAAAATCCTCTATTATCTTTGGTTGAATTAGCATATCCATTGCTTTTACATAACATGAACAATTTGAAATACTATGAAGAGAGGGCAATACTTGTTCTGACTCATGATGTTGTAGATATCATTAATGATTATGTTCTATCATTGATTCCAGGTGAGGAAAAGTAATACCTTTGTTCAGACTCAATTGTCCTTTCTGATGAAAATTGTGTTGTTCAGGGAGATTGATTCACACCTTAATTTTTGAATGAAATAAAATGTTCAAGAATTCCAAATCACCGATTAAGATTAAAGATTGGTGTTTCAGTATGCTTTTGAGGAATATCGATCAAGCTAATGAGCTCTATAATGGAACAAGATTGCTTATAAATGAACTCTGTACAAATATTATAAGAACCACTGTGATCACAGGAAAAAAACATCGCTTATAAGATTTATATACTAAGGATGAATTTGGTTCCATCTTATGCCATTTAAATTTCAGAGAAGACAATTTACATTGTCGTTGTGTTTTACATTGACCATAAATAACAGTCAAGGTCAATCCCTTTTTCAAGTTGGTTTGTATTTGAAGCAGTATTTTCTCATGGTCAATTCTATTTGGCTATTTCACAAGTAAAATGTAGGAAATGATTGAAGATTCTTATTTTAGATGATGAAAGAAAGTCAAAGAAATGATTGAAGATTTTTATTTTAGATGATGAAGGAAAACCATGTGTAAACGAAATTTATTTTATGGTTAGAATTTTTTTGGCCGTAAATTTTATTTGTCGTGTATGAGATTGAATTCATGGTTTTGGTTTATGAAATTCAAATGCCTTTTAATGTCAATAAAATTTATTACATAGTTTATACGCAAAAATATAAATTACTTACACAAAAAAATATATTATCAATGAGAGTTGATATATAAAAATTAATAACACAATATATTTATATACATCGTAATTTGTCTCGCGACGCACGAGTTGAATGCTAGTATGCTAGAATCAAATTCATTGGTTCACTTCCACTAAACCACATGAAATGTTTTGAACAATAATTTGATTAAATATATTTTACATATATAACTTTTTAAATATATTTTGAAAAATCTCTCGCAAGTCTTCATTTCATTGAGTTTTATTTTTCATTTGACCCATTTAGTATAAATACTCAATTGCTCTTAAACATCAAAGGAGAATATATGCATTAATTCTCATCTTCGTAGAATCACAATCTTGATTAACTTTTTCTTTTTCTAATTCCCCTTCTTTAAAAGAAAATTTGAGAAAGAGATGTGAGATATCCTTTCTTAGGCGATTGTTCTAGTGGTGAGATTACAAATTTAAATATCAGAGTTCATTGTATAACCGAATTTAAAACGTTGATTTCTCATGATTTGTTAAATAAAAACAATTGATTTTTTTACTTGTATATTTTTCGCGTGGCGTCAAAGAATAAAAATACCAAAAAATCAAAATTCTACACTAGAATTATAGTTTGAGTTTTAAATAGTTAAGCGGCTTAGTACAAAACTCTCATATTAGAAATAACATAATAGTTTGAACCATTACCGTCAATTTACTAACGAAATCCAAAGGTTATAATACATCATACACTTAATATTAATTAACCCTAATTTGTTTCATAAATAATTTTTAATAGTTAATTGTATTCATCTATAATTAATTAATTAAATAATTAATCTAATCTATCATAAATGTAGTTAGTAAAAGTAGTTATAAGCAGAGTTAAGAAAGCATGTAGCTCGTGAGATATGAGATGTAATAGTTGAAGGAAACTTTGTTCTTATTTTTGACTTAATTATAGTTTGGTTCTTTTATTTTCACTACATATGGAATTAATCTCTCTATTTTAAAAGTCATTAGTTTTGTTCTCTTTTTCAAAAAAAATTAACTAAAAAATGACAATTTAACATATTTTAAATGATGTAATATACGATATCATGATATAAAAACATCTAAATGCATTAATTATTCATATTTAAATTATAAACATAGAAAGAAAAAAAATTGAAGTTGAACGTTAAGTTTTTAGAAGGTTTTATTGTGATTTCATGAATATTAATTATTCTAAATCATTGTATCATATATCAAATTTTTTAAACATGTCATATCTCTATTTTTTAATTAAAAAATCAAAATAAAAAATATCATATTTTAAAATAGATTAACTGATTTTGTAAATTAGTAAAAATAAAAGTACAATTCAGTTTTTTTTTAACCAAAGGAAACCTTGTTCTTATGTAACGTAATGTTATGACTATGAATGAACATGGTTATTGGTTTGGTCTCACGTGAATCCAGCCAACCCTTTCACATGTTCCTCTCACTCTGCTGGCTGGACCTGCCTGTGTTTTCAGCGTGTGTAGAAACTAGTAATCCTAAGCCACTGCACGTTTCTTCTCAACCATACAACACAATCTTAATTTACTCGGTGGTTCCATCTCTAACTTGCTTCCTACTGCTACCTACATATCTACCTCTTAAACTCTTGTTTCTTCACAATAGCACAAGAAAATGACAACACTATTAATCTTGTTTATATACTTATATGTCAATTAATACTCAAAATCATGGTCTTAAAAAAGCAATTCATCTTAATAAATGCAACCACGTCAATTTTTGGCCTGCTTATAAATTGACTAAGTTGTTGTATGCCATAAGAGATGGCTCTGGATCTGTCAAAACAATCTCATATTTTGTGCTAAATCTGGTGCCTTTCTACATAAGTATGGCTCTAGATAAGATGTTCATTGAATATTTTCTTTGACAAACATGGATGCTCTGTTTTTAACAAGTTTATCCTAACCAACAAGTTTATTCTAACCAACTTCTAAGGAGTGTTGATTGTTTATGTTGTGTTGACCAATAATTCGAATTTAAATACTCTCAATTGTCTCGATCTTTACTAAACGTAAGAAACTATTTGAGTCCAACCATTTAATTTATGTGCGAGATGATATTAGTTATATTAGAATTGATTTGGGGCATGTTCGGATTGACATTAAGTTTAGCGGAAGTTCGGTGTTGCAACATCATTTTGATAAAAGCATATTTTGAAGTTTCATAAATAAATCTCAATGTCATTCTAATTTTGTAAAAATCACTATGATTCCAAACATGCACACGAATATAATATAATTTATGTCTTACAATAAAAGTTATTTTTTTTCGTTACACACATATTAGAAAAATGACAATAAATTAAAGTAAGGAATAATAATTTTTACCAAATTATCTTTATTAATAAATGGTGTGTTTCCCATTATAACAAATACAAAGTGAAATATAATACTTTAAAAATGATGTACATAGAGTTAATTAGATGATATATTTGGAAGAAGAAAAAATAATTAATATTACATTGAAAATAAAAAATAACATTTATTTTAAGAATTTTTATTTATTAAAATGACATTTATTATAAAACTGATAAAATATCGATTATCGTAGGTTGCTTCGGGTGAGTGAGATATCAAAAATTAAAACTTTATTTTGCTCAAAACTATCCATTTTATGTTATTCTTAGTGATAATACTTTGCCAATAAAAACTATGAAGTTTAATCACAATTTTTTTATTGACTGATTAATGAATTCAATTGTAAAAGGGTACTTATTACCTAACTTGTGTTACAATCAGAGACCTGTACAACTAGTGTTGCATAGTAATCTCAATGTGAAAGTGTTTTTTTTTTTTAAAAATAATATTTTTTATTTGCATGTTAAATTATAGATCTCCTGGTTCCCATAAAGGTATTCCCTTCTATCAACAAAGCTACAAGAAGACAAACAGGTAAATGGTTGATCACGACCGTTAAAGTGATGTTAATAGATTGGGTATCTTTGCAGATTGCAGTTATGAAAGGTTTACACAAATGTACTTCCTTCTATATGTCAGATTCAAATATAGAAACAGATGTCAAACAGAGTGGATTCAAATTAATTAGTTCATTTTTTTTATTTTTTTATTTTTAATCTTTTCTTCTTTTTGTGTTTTATTTTAATAGTTGTGTAGCAAAAGAAACTAAGGTTTATGTGTGGTCTATTCTAGTAGTACTTGTATGTATGTTTTTAATACTTTAAAAAGAAAATCTGGGTCTTTGAGTTCAATTAATTAATCACACTTTCCCTTTGTAAGTGAACATAACTTTTAAAGGATTTGTACTTTTATTGCTCAATTTGTTGTTTATTAATTTAAGTGGTATGAACAAAGGGTTCTTGTTGGATTGGAGTGGGCCATATCCACATGGACTAGGATTGCCTTAGGTCACACATTCACATTCTTCATATATGGACTCTAGTGTTAAAGGAATGAATGTTTTTTTAAGATAGAACTTACAATTTATTTGACTCAAGATATTAATTAAGAATAAGAGGTTATTTATAGGTACATTTAAAGAATTCTACAATCATTTTTAGCATATATTTCTATTATGAAAGCCCTTAAAAAAATTACACAAAAATTTCAAATAGTTTTAACTATATCTAATTTCAAATTACTACTAATAAAACCGTTTTATCAGATAATCTACATGCTAGCTTTGTGTTATAGGATATGCTTAATAAAATTTTAATGTTTATTTCAACTTTTGAAAATATAATCTATGTTTGCAATTTTTCTCTATAATTCAACGAATCTGTAGTTGATTAAACAATACAATCTTTAAAAGTACTCAAATACATGCTGCAATGTTTTGGTAGTCAAAATAAACTAATTCAAACTGCTTTTGTGAAAAAAGCATTAGTTTATAAATTGAATATTTAAATTTAATTTTAAATAATATCAATATTTAATTTGAAATCAGACGACTAAAATAAAAAATGTGTGTACTGACACATGTACTAAATCTAAAATAGACCATCCGTAGTTAAGTGCAATGAACTAAAGATAAAAATGGGTAATGATATTGTTTAAGGTGGATTAGAGTGTTTA
The DNA here is from genome assembly GCA_037974735.1 of Cicer chorassanicum. Taxonomy (NCBI): domain Eukaryota; kingdom Viridiplantae; phylum Streptophyta; class Magnoliopsida; order Fabales; family Fabaceae; genus Cicer; species Cicer chorassanicum. The sequence goes on from JBBPBP010009780.1 coordinate 8,892,739, forward strand.
ATAAAAATATGATTTGTTTGTTGAATGGAAAATAATAAAAGAAAAGTAAAAGAAAGAGAAAGAGAAAGAGGGTGAATGAATCTTTGGTTGAAAAGGGACGTTTCAAAGAAAGAAAATAGACACGGTGTTGGCAGTGTACAGAGCAGGCAGTGATGTTGTACTGCTGTTTTTGTGTTGTGTTCCCCTTTACTCACTCCCTATCTCTATTCTCTATTCTCTACTACTACTGCACTCACTGCACCCCTATTTTATATCATTTCATTCCTTCTTATACCTCTTTCAATTCTACCTTATATTCTATTGTTTTATTAGTCTGTAGGTTATGTACCATCTCAATTATCATTTCACTTTTTCTTCTTCACTTCACCATACTCTCCTCTTTATCAATTACTGCCTCTTATTAAGTAACTCTGCCTGCAGGACTTCATTAATGCTAGCTCTTTTCATTTTAAATATAACTAACAAAACTTTTTTATTCAACACTTCTTATAAGAAATATTTGGTTACACTCTATTGTTAACAAAAATTCATATATACCTCAAATTTGTTACTTTAAAAGATTGAATTCAATTAGTATGTCTTGGAAGTATGATTCAATTTATAGTTTTAAGAATATTGATAGATAAGATTTTGAATTTGAATTTAAGATTTTATATTTTTTTACACTTATAAAATATTTGAGTTTAGTCACGAGATTATTTGATTGAAAAAAATTGAGTTAATATACCTATTAATATTAGGATGAGATGATATAGTGTCTTTAGGTTGAATTTAACTATTTCAAATTTAAATTCATTTATAAAAATGTTAGAGTGTAATTAAAAATATTTTGCACGTATCTTTAGATTAATAATGAATATGGACGATTTGGTTTTACTCACCATCAAACTAATTAAATATGAAATTAATAAGAGCTATCTCATCCATATAGTTGAAGTGTGATTAAAAAACATTAAAATTATAGTGGACTAAAAAGCTATATATTGTATCTTCTAAAAATTACGCTGACACACCTATAAATTCACAATTGTGGTGGATAAACATCAAACCAAACATAAATGTACTTAATTTAAGAAATTAATTTTTAAGAAGAAATTCTCATATTCAATCTGACAAAATAACGTAACTACTAATTTATTTATATTTATTTATATAAAAAAATTACATTACTTTAAAATGCCCAATATTTTTAACAAAAGAGAAAAAATGAATTGAGGCAGTAAATGATTGAATGGGAGTACTATGTTAATTAAGTGATATTTTGGTACTTTTCTATGAGCTAGTTACCAAAATCAATAGTAAAAACATTGATTAACGAATATAATAAAGTAATTATTATAATATTGGTCCGTTAAGAATGTTTGTGAGCAAATAATTTAACACTTATATCCAAGCACAAGTGTCAAAATACACGTCAATGTAACTTAAAAAGAGAAAGAAAGGACATGCATGTGTGACGAAAAAGTTTGTTAAACATGTCCCAGCTGAGAAAGGAAAGTTATGTGTACAAATCACGCAATGCAAAACAATACCTCTAGTACATACAATTTTCAACTGCATTATGGAACTTGATTAACAATTCTCACTTATCTCATACCTCAACCCACAATTCCTCTATCATTAATTAATAATTTATTTTGTCATTACCCACAAGTTCCTACTATAATAAAATACGGTAATCTGGAATATTTTCATTGGATTTATTTATTTATTTATTTCTATATTCCAACGAAGTATTTTTATTCGAGGTGGATGAACATTAAATATAAATATTTTCTAAACATATTTTTATACTTAAATTCACCACGTCGTAAAAATTTAATTCATTTTGCTAAAGTTAATTTTCGTTAATTCAGCCTATTAATCTTGAACTTAAACTTATTTAATATAATTAAATTACTTATTTTAGTTGTATGTTTAATAATAATTTTGTTGTAGTGGTAGATCACCTCAAACTGACACAACTGATTTGGATCATCTAGTGACATATGTGACCCACTCTCTCTATCTATCTGTCTTTATATACAATTATGTGTATATACACACACACACGCAGCTTTCTTTATTCCATTAGATCTGAAAAAGACTAGTTACCACCCAACTTCACATATTTCATTTTACTAACACACCCTCTTTCATGAACATCACATGTAAACTAATAACCAACTCATCAAAACTCAACAACATTCACCATGATCCATCAATCTTCCTCGTCTATTATCTCCATGCATGAAACCATTCAATTTCTCATGAGTATCTTTGCCTCTTCAAAAGGAAACTAAAAAAAAAAAAAAAAAACTACTTTTCACACCCCCTGCAAGACCAAAGTTTCTTAATTTTCTCCAACCCATCAAACTTTCATTCATTCAAATCTATCAAAAACATGTCACCTGATGAAACACAACCCTCAAAGTCTGCAAAAGACAAAGACAACCAAAATGGTTCACTTGGTCGGAAAACTTCATCTTCTTCAACATCTTCCTCAACAAGACCACAAGAACAAAACATGAAATGTCCAAGATGTGACTCACCCAACACAAAATTCTGTTACTACAACAACTATAGCCTAACACAACCAAGACACTTCTGCAAAACATGTAGAAGATATTGGACAAAAGGCGGTGCTTTACGCAACGTTCCGATCGGTGGCGGTTGTAGAAAGAACAAGAAAATGAAATCATCATCATCTTCAAGACTCTCTTGTGATTCAAAAGACTCTGCTTCTTCTTCTTCATTAGAGCTTAGTGGTCTTAAATTCCTCCACACACTTTCTCCTTCTATAGATTTTCATCTTGGTAATAATTTACCTTTTCCTCCAAGACTTCAACTTCATCAAAATCATCATACTCCAATGTTGTTTAACCAATTTTCATCATCTTATGGTGAAACTAATTCCTCTGCTCCTTTAACAACTGTTTCATCAAGTTTCAACCTTGATTCTGCTCAAAATTCTGTTGCTGCTATGAACTACCCTTTCTCAAATTATAATGGTGCAATACAAGGTATGAGTTCAATGAATATTCATACTAATCTTGAATCATTGAGTTCTATGAACCAAGACTTGCACTGGAAGCTACAGCAACAGAGGTTAACTATGATGTTTGGTGGAGAAAACCAGAAAGATAATAATCAGACACAGAAACCACAACCTATTCTGTTTGAGAATCTTGAGGTTTCAAAGGGAAATGGTGGGAATAATTTATGTGTTGGAAATTCAAGAAGAGAAGTTGGTAATACACCAACTGAGTGGTTTTTTGGTAATTCTTATAATGGTTCTGTTACTGTTACTGCTGCTGCTACACCTACTGGAAGTAATGGGGGTGCAGGAAGTAATAACTGGAATGGTTGGACTGATGTGCAGCAGCAATATACTGCTTTGCCCTAGCTTGAGGGAGGTTCAAGATTATTCAACATTCAAGAGAGCTAGAACCTTTTTTTTAGAAACTTTAGGAAGAAATTAATTAATAGGGCAACTTTGATATTTTGGATCACAAAAAATATCCTTCAGGTATATGTTAATTAGTTATGTATTGTTGTTTACATTGGCTTTAGAAGAACACATATTTGATGTAACAGATGGAAAAATTATTAAGACTATAATGTTTTGTCAAAAATTTATTATTAACATCCTCGTGTGTTCATAATTCATATACTCTCAATAGATGTTAATCAATTTTCTACTTATTATTACTCATATTAGATAGTGCTACCTTCCCCTATATTATTAGTCACTTTATAAAATAAATATTGTATCAAATTATAAGTGGTTTTGAAATATGAATAAAACATTAATATTTATTTTCTTATTATATATATCTTTTGTTATTTATTATTCTATTTTTTATTTTAATTCTATTAATTTTTCTTTTTTATATCATTAATAAAAGATAATTTTGTAAGTTAATTCATAATTTCTTATTTTTATATATATTTAACTATATTTTTTTAATTTGAGTGAAATTAACTTATAATATCTAGAAACGAGGGAGTACAATACTATAGTACCCACTTTGTTGTGCCCTCCAATTTTTTTTGTTTATGTGGATCCTTCTCCTTTTATTAATTATTGCCTTTACTATCGGTCCTACATTAAAGAGAAACAAATAATGGTGATTTTCCTTTACTTACACTCTATCATATCACACATAGTATTTGAACAAGATAGTCCATATTTTTAATTAAAGAAAAAGACATTCCATATCTTTAATTTCTAGTTTAATCAGACCTAACTCACCATTTTAAATTGTAGTTTAGGTCACACTAATTGCACTTCAATATTTCACATTGTAAAAAAATACAATTGTAATTACAAGAGTAAAAAAAGACACTAAAAATTTATATGAATATTAAAATCTTTTACAAAGTAATCTTAGTAATTGTAATTTGTTCAGAAATCACGAAATGAGTAGATCTTAAAATTTTTGATAAATATTTATTATTATTTTGAATTTTAAATAGTCTACTGTAAATTAATATTTAAAAATTATTATAAATTTTAACAACGGTTAACAATATTTTTTTATAGTAATAATTTATGACTCTTATCGTCATTATGGATAACACAGTGGTATGATTAATGTCTATATTAAACTCTAAAATTAAATACGAGATATATATTTATCTTCTCTTATTTTTATTAAATTGGTATAATTTAAATCTCGATCTTAATTATAAAGATAAAAATAAATATCATCTTCTAAAAAATGACGTATATTATTATTAGAATTTTAAACATTTTTTCAAATAATAAATTACGATTCATATTAGAATTTCTGTAAAATTAGTTATAATTAATTTTTAAGATGTAATTGGTAATGAATTTTACCGTTTTCAGTTGACCATAATATTGGGATCCGTGATGGATAATTTTGGAGTGTTGTGAATTGAAATGAAGTCGGAGAAGAATTGAAGATGATAGTATCTTTGATTTGTTTTATGTTGAGTTGATGAAATATACTCCAAAAAAAACATTAATATAAATATATAAATAAAAGTGATTAAATGCAATGGAATGCAATAGACAGAAAACACACAGTGGTTGAGACGAGCGTAGGTTCCGCTGCTTCAGCCTCTTCATAGCCCTGCACTATATCATATATAGCTCTGCATGCTCTTCTCTCTCCTTCTCTCTCTCTCTCTCTACAATCTTGCTAAGGCTATTCGTAATTATTGTTGCAGTATGGTGACATTTGGTGCTGTCTGAAAAAGTGTTCATTGTAAAGTGAATTAATTCAATCAATCAAACACTTTCAATAAAACAAACATCAAAATATTATATATACGATGTACCTATAAAACAGAAATTCTAATGTACATACTACATATATATACGAAATCGATATATATAGGTACTTTAATCTTTAAAATATAATGTACATACTTACTACTATTATTTATCAAAATTGCCAATAAAATAACATTAAAAAATTTATATATTTATTATTACTAAGAATAATTAATGTTAAATATTTTTAAAAATATATAAAAAAAATTAATATAATATTTATCACAATTAAATGA